>BPTQ01000003.1:113073065-113234474 GCA_019973895.1 Chrysanthemum seticuspe | reverse complement strand
TTATGAGCTCCAACTCTCTACCTTGGAAGGTAGAGAGTATTTATAGTCTTACATAAATCGCCACACAACGGGCTGTGGATCAGGCATACAGTGGGTAAAGACACGTCCGTCCTCCACGGTGTTACTTAACTAAATACTACTTAACTTAAGAATTACTACGACTACGAGCTTTCTAACGATTACATATACTTGAGGTGACCGACTCTTTAATACCGGGAATTTCTAATTCCTAACAATTTAAGACCCAATGGTTAAATTTGGGTCTAGTTGGGTAAAAATTTTTAATGAGATAAGTCTAAATGGGTTAAGTTAATTTTAATAGATGGGTCTAGTTGGGTATTGTTTATTTTAATTAATTAATATTGATGGGTCTAGTTGGGTCTAAAAATATACCCACATGGGTCTAATAATATACCCACATGGGTCTAGTACAATATTTACATGGTTTAAGTTGATTGTTAACTAAAATTATAAAAATCACTCACAGTCTAATTTTATCATTTTCGTCCTTTTTTATACGTTTTTGTCCGTTTTTTAAAGGTTTTTACGTTTTTGTCCGTTTTTACATGTTTTCGTCTGTTTTCTTACGTTTTTGTCCGTTTTACACGTTTTCGTCTGTTTTTTTACATTTTTGTCCTTTTTCGTCTGTTTTTTTACGTTTTCGCCGGTTTTTTTTACGTTTTTGTCCCTTTATTGACATTTTTTTACGTTTTTGCACGTTTTCGTCAGGTCTTTTTACGTTTGTCCGTTTTACACTTTTTCGTCAGTTTTTACACGTTTTCGTCCGTTTTTTTTACTTTTTGTCAGTTATTACACGTTTTCTTCCGTTTTTTTACGTTTTTGTCTTTTTTTTTACGTTTTCGCCCGTTTTTTCACGTTTCCGTCTGTTTTTTTACGATTTTGTCTGTTTTTACACGTTTTCGTCTGTTTTTTTTAACGTTTTTGTCCCTTTTTCGACAATTTTTTACGTTTTTGCACGTTTTTGTCCGGTTTTGTTCGTTTTACACGTTTTCGTCTGGTTTTCGTCAGTTTTTACACGTTTTCGCCCGCTTTTTTTACGTTTTTGTCAGTTTTAACACGTTTTCGTCCGTTTTTTTACGTTTTTGTCTTTTTTTTTACGTTTTCGCCCGTTTTTTCACGTTTCCGTCTGTTTTTTTACGATTTTGTCTGTTTTTACACTTTTTCGTCTGTTTTTTTACGTTTTTGTCCCATTTTGACAGTTTTTTTACGTTTTTGCACGTTTTTGTCAGATTTTTTTACGTTTTTGTTCTTTTTACACGTTTTCGTCCGGTTTTTTACGTTTTCGTCAGTTTTTTTTACGTTTTCGTCAGTTTTTACACGTTTTCGTCCGTTTTTTTTTTACATTTTTGTCAGTTTTTTTTACGTTTTCGCCCATTTTTTCACGTTTCCGTTTGTGTTTTACGATTTTGTCCTTTTTTACACGTTTTCGTCTTTTTTTTTTTTACGTTTTCGTCTGTTTTTTGACAATGTTTTTACATTTTTGCACGTTTTCGTCAGGTTTTTGTCCGTTTTACATGTTATCGCCCGGTTTTTTTTAGGTTTTCGTCAGTTTTTACACGTTTTCGTCTGTTTTTTTACGTTTTTGTCCGTTTTTACACGTTTTCGTCCGTTTTTTTACGTTTTTGTCCGTTTTTACACGTTTTCGTCTGTTTTGTTACGTTTTTGCCTGTTTTCACACGTTTTCGTCCGCTTTTTTACGTTTTCTGCGTTTTTACTCGTTTTCGTCGGTTTTTTTACGTTTTCGCACGTATTGTAACTCTTTTTTACGTTTTTGTCCGTTTTACACGTTTCCGTCCATTTTTTTACGTTGTTGTCCGTTTTTACATGGTTTCATCCATATTTTTACGTTTTCGTCCGTTTTAATACGTTTTCGTCGGTTTTTTACGTTTTCCTCTGTTTTTACACGTAAAAAACGGACGAAAACATGTAAAAATGGATACAACAAAAAAACGTGTAAAACGGTCAATAAAGTATAAAAAAAACCTGAAGAAAACGTACGAAAAAAGACAAGAACGTTAAAAAATGGACGAAAACATAAAAAACAGACGAAAAACGTGTAAAAACGGACAAAAACATATAAAAGCGAACGAAAACGTATAAAATATGACGAAAACGTAAAAAAACGGACGAAAACGTAAAAAAATGGACGAAAACGTGTAAAAACGAACAAAAACGGACGAAAACGTGTAAAAAGTTTAAAAAAAAAACCGGACGCAAACGTGTAAAACGGATAAAAACGTAAAAAAACTAACGAAAACGTGCAAAAACAGAAGAAAAAAAACGTAAAGAAATATCAAAAACGGACGAAAACGTTAAAAAAAAGACGAAATCGTGTAAAAACTGACAAAAACGTAAAAAAGCGGACGAAAACGTGAAAAAACGGGCGAAAACGTAAAAAAACGGACGAAAGCGTATAAAAACTGACGAAAACGTAAAAAAACGAACGAAAACGTAAAAAAATGGGCGGAAACGTGTAAAAACGGACTAAAAAGTAAAATAACTAACGAAAACGTGTAAAAACGGATAAAAACATAAAAAACCGGACGAAAACGTTCAAAAATGGACAAAAACGTTAAAAATACGTTAAAAACGGACGAAAACGTAAAAAAACCGACGAAACGTGTAAAAACGGACAAAAACGTAAAAAAGCGGACGAAAACGTGAAAAAACAGGCGAAAACGTAAAAAACGGACGAAAACGTGTGAAAACGGACAAAAACGTAAGGAAACAGACGAAAATGTGTAAAAACGGACAAAAACGGACGAAAACGTGTAAAAACGGACAAAAACGTAAAAAAACGGACGAAAACGTGTAAAAACTGACGAAAACGTAAAAAACCGGACGAAA
Source organism: Chrysanthemum seticuspe (assembly GCA_019973895.1). NCBI lineage: Eukaryota > Viridiplantae > Streptophyta > Magnoliopsida > Asterales > Asteraceae > Chrysanthemum > Chrysanthemum seticuspe. Next base: position 113,231,606 of record BPTQ01000003.1, on the reverse strand, counting down.
ACGTGTGAAAACAGGTGATTCGTTAAAAGTGAGTGTGTGAAAAACACAATATCAATATATCAAATTAATCGTGAAATTCGACAAATCAACCTTTTAGGAAAAGGGTTAACGTGCCAAACCTCACGGGTGTGATAAAAGTGATACCGGGAAAGTGATTTCCCCGGGTCGTGTCCCAACGAGGTGTGAAATTGACGGAGTCGTTGAGTTTCGTGATTAGGACTTGAATTGGTTAAATGAATTTGGATTTTGATTTCGTTATTCTACAAATTAAAGAACGGGAATGAACATTGAGCATGTAAAACAAAGTAAACACTAAATAAACTACTACTAAGCCTAAGGAACAATAAAACAATGATAAACTACATCCTAGGGTGCTAAAATGCAAAAACGTGAAAAACCGGGAACACACTAAGCCTCGAAGGTAAAAAAAATTGCAATTTAAGTCCTACGAGTGTGAAAACAATTTTCCTACATTCTAAATGACTAAATATAATTTCTGGAAAAAGCTGGGTATTTTTTTGACTTTTATTTTATTTTCTACGAATTAAAAACTATTTTAAACTAAATTAATTATTAAAAATACTAAACATTTTTGGAAAAATATGCAAAAATTACAAAAAATACTTTACACTATGCAAAATCTAAGAAAAATAAAAAAGACCATAATTGCATTGGGAAATAAGCAACTAATAAGCTAAATAAGAGGAAAAGTTTAAAATACAAATGCTCTAAATAACTGATATATGATTAAATGTGCATGAAATAAACAAAACAGACACAAGGAGCAGTTGGTTTAGAAGGTTTGTGTTCTGTCGTGTGCAGCATTCCAGCAGGTCCAGAGTTCGAATCCTGCCTCTCCCCTTTCGGTTTTTTTTTTTTTTCTTTTTTGAATTATATTTTATTGCAAACTAAATCAAGAGCAAATAAGACTGATTTAATCAAAAAGTAAACTTAGAAAAGACTGTTACCAGCTCGTAAGATTAGCAGAATGCCCGAGAGGGCGGGCTGTTTGGGACAGCACAACCAAACACCCCTTCACCACTTTCTTTGGTCGATCAAGCAATGAACAAGGCACTTATGAATCAGAAATTAGCTAACAATCTAACAATAAACTTAAAACAAGCTAAAAAAAAGAAAGAAGATGCACTAACTAAAAAGGGAAGTAAGCAATTATGATGTGACAAATTTCTTATAAGCTAGGCATGAACCAAATATACACCAACTGATATGATAAATAAGCTCTAGAAAGGCACCAAATAAGCTGAGATTAGAGAAAGAGCTTAATAAAGCAAATCTAATCCTACCTGAACTACTCTAATAAGCTGCTTAAAAAGCTCCAATAAGCATGACAGGCTGCTGATGCACAGGGCAAAAAGGCTGTTTAAAGGGCCTAAATAAGCTACTATAAAAGCGCTAAATCCTAACTAAAACAAAAAATCATGAAAACTATAAATCTAACTACTGATTGCCAACCAAATCTAATCCTAATTCTAACCTAAAGCTAACTAAATCTAAGTAAAAAAGAAAGGAAGTAGGCTGTTGATACAGGTTGCTGAAGTGAGACAGATTTACACACAAAAAACTATCAAATCCTTTTTATCATCCAAATTTGTGCTTGAAACTTTGACAAATAAACTTGCAAAAGACTTTACAACTAATTTTAGAATCAAAATTGGTCAAATTGTGGCTTTTGACCCACGAACAAGGCTAATCCAAACACTGCCTCAAGGGCAAAGAAGTGAGTTTTTGAACCTGTGACGATGTGAAAATGTTAAAGACAAACTTGTGAGCTCAAACATAAGCCCTCATGAGCTAAAAAAAACGAACTTTTAACAACTTTGGTGAATAAAAATAATAGCAGATTCAATACATAAATTGCAAAACTGGGAATTTAAATGAACTTGAAATTAAATTGCATTTAAGTTAAATAATACAGAAATGTAAATGACAATGATAATTAAATGAGACTAGAACAAATTTTCTAGACAACTTGTTACAAATTCCTATATGCCTATTTATACAAGAAAATAAAAAAAAGTGTCTTCTTCTCTTTCTTCCTGATTGTGCTTCTTCTGTGTGAGGAAAAGAACATTTGTGACTGTGTGCTTGTTATCAACAATTCAGAGCCATAGATTCATCAAGCTTGCATCACAGCCATTGAAATTCCCTTTTGCACTTTGGATTGCCACGATGGCATGGAGTCATGTGACTGCATTTGGGGGAGGGAAGCTTAGTGGGATTGGGAAATGGGAAAGATTGGGACAGGAGGAGGAGAGGGAACTTTAGGCGCCAAGAAGGGTTTCTGGGTTCATTGTTTTGTTTGGGTAAAATGGGTAAAGAGGGTAGAACAGGTTACGGGGTTAAAGGGTTTGTGGGTGGGTTTGGGTAAAAAAAACGGGGTAAGTTATTTTTGGGTTTTTGGTTTTAAAAGGCAGTTTTGGTCATTTGGGTATCGGGGAAGGGCAAAATGGAAATTTTTGTTTCGGGTTAGGTTTTTAGGTTTGTTTTCCCACTCTCATTCCAAAACATGTCCCGGGCTCTAAAAATGTAGAAAATCCACTCCCGGCTCCGTCCGCAAAGCACTTTTTCTGATTTCGGCTCGGTTTTGCTCGTTTTCGCTCTGTTTTCCATCCTTTTGTACCTGCAAGACATAAAACACACTCCGAGGATATTTTTAACATAATTTGATCGTATTTGGGTGTTTTTAGTCGTTTTTGTGGTCTTAGGTGGGTAAAAACGATGAGTAAAAAGGCACTCATCAAATCCCCCCACACTAGGCAATTGCTAGTCCCTAGCAATCTTTTGTGAAAACTTAATGGATTTAAGTCTCTTTACCAAAAGCCATTACTTCTGGAGTAGCCAATTGTTTCAGTTCAAGTAAGAACCTTGGTACATCGATAACCAAATGATTTTGAGCAAACCACCAGCTTTCAACGGTTTTGATTTGTCTTTACCAGAAGCCGTTTGCTTCTGGACTAGCCAACTCTTAGATAAAATATCTTTGGTGAGCTGATTACCAATTATGGTTTTCCAACTGCCTTTACCACAAGCCATAAACTTGCGGGCTAGCCAACTCTTCACTAATTAAAGATATGGTGAGCTGAACACCATACAATTTTGGGCAAATTGCAAGCCGTCAACAGATTTGAGATATCTTTACCAAGAGCCGTTTGCTCCTGGATTAGCCAATCCTTTTGTTTATTAGACATGGCGGACTGATAACCGTAAGCTGAGTAAGTGCAAAACACTTACTCCAAAAAAAAATTGGCCAAAAATGGAGGAATTGGGTGGTATAATTTATATGATAAAATTCGTGAGAATCCCCCCCCCCCCACACTAGAAATGAATATTGCCCTCAATATTCAAAGTACCGGCGGTTATGCCGAAACTGAGAACGTAAAAGGGAAATACTACGGCCATTATTTGATTTTTTTTTATTTATTTATTTATTTTTTATTTATATTTTTTTTTTTAGAAAACTTATATACAACAGCGGGGGGCAACTCCCCCACACTAGGGTGGTACACACGGGTGAAAACCCATGTTTAACTACTGTTTTTGATTACCGAGTCGCTAGCTTGACTCGACCCCGAATTCATTTGTCCATGGGGGAGCAAGTGGAAGAGAAAATCTCCATCGGACTTTCATTCAAGTGGTTTGGATAAACAGTGAATGTGTTGAAAGTTCCACTCCGATGAGATATAACCTGCTCAAGAGAGAGAAATGCCGGGGTCAAAGATGGTATCTTCACTCCCGTAGGAGTTAAGACATGGAGAAGAAATGGGATGAGAAGGCAAAGTGTCAATCTCATGACAACGGGTGGGTTGGGTGGGTAAAAGATTAGATTGAGGAACATTGACGGAATGTTCAGAAATCTTATCCACCACTGAAGCAATGAAAACATCCGTATCGGGCTTAGAAGAGGTTCCATCATCCGGCGGTTTAGCAGGCGGACGAGTGGATGATGGACCTAAGCCATAATCGTCACTCTGAAAACCCAAAGGTATCGAGTCATCCGGAGAAAGAAAGTCGACCTCTTCTATAAGAGTGTCACTCGACGAATTATCAGAAGACCAATTGTAAAGAAGATTTTCCAATTCAGTAAGGTCGGCTTCAAAGTCGAAGTGAGCATCATCATCTCCTGGTGGAGAATGATCAATAAGAGCGAGTTCATCGGCGAACTCCTCGAGAAGGTCTAACTTCAAAGTGGGATTGCCACTATTCTTATCTTCGGGTAAAGAAGGAGATGAAACGAGGTACAAGTCACTATCCTCATTCTGAATATCAAAGATGGGGTTATCTGAAATTAGAGTGAATTCAGAATCGAAATCAAACATAGGATTAGTGAATGCCGTAGCAGAAGGTTTCTCGGACACAACGAGAATATCTTCATCATCCGTTTTAAAATCCGTGTCCATATCAAGATCATCGGGATCAACATCTCTCACTTCTTCCAAGCTGACGAGCTCAGAAGGTATCTCCTCAACATACTCGATGTCTCCACACGATAAAGAATCATCAAACGACGTATAATCATTTTCAAATTCGGTGATCACCTCAACAGGTTCTTTTGGGGTGGGAGAAGCATCATCATCGAAAGGCTCATTACACATATCCTCGGACTCACTTGTGGTTGGGACAAGGTTCTCAACACAAGACGGTTCCGTTTCCGGAATAGTGCCAAGATGCTCGTCCCCCATTAAAAGGGTATCCGAAGGTTCTATGGTAGATAGGCAATATGAGGGCGGAGAGTGGACATGTGCGGTACTTTGTGGGCTAGAGATATGCACCTTGTCCTTTGTCATCTCCCAATCTTCCTCATCCTCGTCATCGAGACGGCAAGCTTCGTTAAATAGGATACGTTGTTGAGCAGCTCGCACATTAGCTAGTAATCTTTCATTGCGAGCTACTTGTTCCTCGGTAAGAAGTTCTTCATACGTTTTCGGATGAGACTCTTCTTGGGCATGTTTATTAACCAATCCTTTTAAATCCTCTAATACATCTAGAAGACTTGGGATAAGTTCTTGAGGATTTGGTGGAGAGAAAGTTTGAAACGACGATTGATCATTGAAATCTTGATAGTACGGTTGTGGTTCATATGAATTTTGTGGAGGGTAGTTGAAATTGTTTTGAGGATAATTGAAAGAATTTGGATTAGAATCATACGCGAATGAATTCTCGGCGCAAATCGAACAACATCCATCAATAAGATAGTTTCCACACCACTCGCACATACATTTGTAACAACAGAAACCTTTCGGTAACACGTCTCCACAACCGTAGCAATACTCTTGATCGAACGACGATATCTCGGGTACGGGAGTAGGAATCGAGGGCTCAAAAACATCACAAATGTTAGGTAAAACGTTATTTCCCGAAGTTGAAATTTGACGAAATTCATTTAAGCAATTTTGAACAATGTTCATGAAATCGTCCGAAAAAGGTTTTGAAGATTCCGGAGGTGGGACAAATGGTGTGCTCTCAGAGCTAGCAATTTCCACCATTTCCGTTTTGGTCTCCGGTTCTTGCTCTTTTCTCTTAACCTTAACTGTAAATCGCGAAAGATTTGGATCAAATCTAGACGGTTTGGGTTCAGAAACAATAGAACAAATCTCGGGTTGTGGCGGGTGGTCGGAAAAACATGGAGAATCATCGAGAGAGTTTTTATCGGCTAATTCGCACCAGTAGCAATATTTGCTTGCTCCAACCCTTCCACACCGCTTACATAAACAATCATGATTGAGACAATAAACTTGATCCTCTTCCATACGTCCTTTGCAATGAAAACAACGACGATAATCGATCGTCGCCATGAGAATTAAACATATAGAGGGTTAAAGAAATAGAATCAAATGGTCAAGAGGATACGAAGAATAGAATTAAACGGCACAAGAGGGTAAGAGAAATAGAATCAACGAATAAGAGGAATGAGAAGAATATTTTTGGTTTTTTCGAAAACGAGTGCACATGCACTTTCAAAAACAACACTTTCAATTAAAACAAGACCGAGGCAAAACACAGTGAACTTAAACCAATAATCACAAGCGAATTCACGCAAGTGACACAAAGGCAAGTATTGAATCTTTTGTTCGGGAACTTATAATGATAACACCTCAGTTGAGAAGTGTTATATTGATTGTGTGTTCTATTTTATTTAAAACAACAAGCAAAATCTTTTTGTATTTTTATCTTTTACATATATACAAAGAAAAGAAAAATATTTTTGTATTTTTGTATTTTTATAAAAAAAACAATAACTTCACAAGGAAGGTTCTTCAAGTCACTAATCGCAAAAATCACGATATTGTCGCAACACACCTCCCCGGCAGCGGCGCCAAAATTTGATTCGTTAAAAGTGAGTGTGTGAAAAACACAATATCAATATATCAAATTAATCGTGAAATTCGACAAATCAACCTTTTAGGAAAAGGGTTAACGTGCCAAACCTCACGGGTGTGATAAAAGTGATACCGGGAAAGTGATTTCCCCGGGTCGTGTCCCAACGAGGTGTGAAATTGACGGAGTCGTTGAGTTTCGTGATTAGGACTTGAATTGGTTAAATGAATTTGGATTTTGATTTCGTTATTCTACAAATTAAAGAACGGGAATGAACATTGAGCATGTAAAACAAAGTAAACACTAAATAAACTACTACTAAGCCTAAGGAACAATAAAACAATGATAAACTACATCCTAGGGTGCTAAAATGCAAAAACGTGAAAAACCGGGAACACACTAAGCCTCGAAGGTAAAAAAAATTGCAATTTAAGTCCTACGAGTGTGAAAACAATTTTCCTACATTCTAAATGACTAAATATAATTTCTGGAAAAAGCTGGGTATTTTTTTGACTTTTATTTTATTTTCTACGAATTAAAAACTATTTTAAACTAAATTAATTATTAAAAATACTAAACATTTTTGGAAAAATATGCAAAAATTACAAAAAATACTTTACACTATGCAAAATCTAAGAAAAATAAAAAAGACCATAATTGCATTGGGAAATAAGCAACTAATAAGCTAAATAAGAGGAAAAGTTTAAAATACAAATGCTCTAAATAACTGATATATGATTAAATGTGCATGAAATAAACAAAACAGACACAAGGAGCAGTTGGTTTAGAAGGTTTGTGTTCTGTCGTGTGCAGCATTCCAGCAGGTCCAGAGTTCGAATCCTGCCTCTCCCCTTTCGGTTTTTTTCTTTTTTCTTTTTTGAATTATATTTTATTGCAAACTAAATCAAGAGCAAATAAGACTATTTTAATCAAAAAGTAAACTTAGAAAAGACTGTTACCAGCTCGTAAGATTAGCAGAATGCCCGAGAGGGCGGGCTGTTTGGGACAGCACAACCAAACACCCCTTCACCACTTTCTTTGGTCGATCAAGCAATGAACAAGGCACTTATGAATCAGAAATTAGCTAACAATCTAACAATAAACTTAAAACAAGCTAAAAAAAAAGAAAGAAGATGCACTAACTAAAAAGGGAAGTAAGCAATTATGATGTGACAAATTTCTTATAAGCTAGGCATGAACCAAATATACACCAACTGATATGATAAATAAGCTCTAGAAAGGCACCAAATAAGCTGAGATTAGAGAAAGAGCTTAATAAAGCAAATCTAATCCTACCTGAACTACTCTAATAAGCTGCTTAAAAAGCTCCAATAAGCATGACAGGCTGCTGATGCACAGGGCAAAAAGGCTGTTTAAAGGGCCTAAATAAGCTACTATAAAAGCGCTAAATCCTAACTAAAACAAAAAATCATGAAAACTATAAATCTAACTACTGATTGCCAACCAAATCTAATCCTAATTCTAACCTAAAGCTAACTAAATCTAAGTAAAAAAGAAAGGAAGTAGGCTGCTGATACAGGTTGCTGAAGTGAGACAGATTTACACACAAAAAACTATCAAATCCTTTTTATCTTCCAAATTTGTGCTTGAAACTTTGACAAATAAACTTGCAAAAGACTTTACAACTAATTTTAGAATCAAAATGGGTCAAATTGTGGCTTTTGACCCACGAACAAGGCTAATCCAAACACTGCCTCAAGGGCAAAGAAGTGAGTTTTTGAACCTGTGACGATGTGAAAATGTTAAAGACAAACTTGTGAGCTCAAACATAAGCCCTCATGAGCTAAAAAAAACGAACTTTTAACAACTTTGGTGAATAAAAATAATAGCAGATTCAATACATAAATTGCAAAACTGGGAATTTAAATGAACTTGAAATTAAATTGCATTTAAGTTAAATAATACAGAAATGTAAATGACAATGATAATTAAATGGGACTAGAACAAAATTTCTAGACAACTTGTTACAAATTCCTATATGCCTATTTATACAAGAAAATAAAAAGAGTGTCTTCTTCTCTTTCTTCCTGATTGTGCTTCTTCTGTGTGAGGAAAAGAACATTTGTGACTGTGTGCTTGTTATCAACAATTCAGAGCCATAGATTCATCAAGCTTGCATCACAGCCATTGAAATTCCCTTTTGCACTTTGGATTGCCACGATGGCATGGAGTCATGTGACTGCATTTGGGGGAGGGAAGCTTAGTGGGATTGGGAAATGGGAAAGATTGGGACAGGAGGAGGAGAGGGAACTTTAGGCGCCAAGAAGGGTTTCTGGGTTCATTGTTTTGTTTGGGTAAAATGGGTAAAGAGGGTAGAACAGGTTACGGGGTTAAAGGGTTTGTGGGTGGGTTTGGGTAAAAAAAACAGGGTAAGTTATTTTTGGGTTTTTGGTTTTAAAAGGCAGTTTTGGTCATTTGGGTATCGGGGAAGGGCAAAATGGAAATTTTTGTTTCGGGTTAGGTTTTTAGGTTTGTTTTCCCACTCTCATTCCAAAACATGTCCCGGGCTCTAAAAATGTAGAAAATCCACTCCCGGCTCCGTCCGCAAAGCACTTTTTCTGATTTCGGCTCGGTTTTGCTCGTTTTCGCTCTGTTTTCCATCCTTTTGTACCTGCAAGACATAAAACACACTCCGAGGATATTTTTAACATAATTTGATCGTATTTGGGTGTTTTTAGTCGTTTTTGTGGTCTTAGGTGGGTAAAAACGATGAGTAAAAAGGCACTCATCAACAGGCAAAAACATAAGAAAACAGACGAAAATGTGTAAAAACGGACAAAAACGGACGAAAACGTGTAAAACGGACAAAAACGTAAAAAAACGGACGAATACGTGTAAAAACTGACGAAAACGTAAAAAATCGGACGAAAACGTGTGAAAACAGGCAAAAACTTAACAAAACAGACGAAAACGTGTAAAAACGGACAAAAACGTAAAAGAAGGACGAAAACGTGTAAAAACTGAAGAAAACGTGTAAAAACTGACGAAAACGTAAAAAACCGGACGAAAACGTGTGAAAACAGGCAAAACGTAACAAAACAGACGAAAACGTGTAAAAACGGACAAAAACGTAAAATTACGGACGAAAACGTGTAAAAACGGACAAAAACGTAAAAAAAACGGACTAAAACGTGTAAAAACTGACGAAAACGTAAAAAACCGGACGAAAACGTGTAAAACGGACAAAAACGAAAAAAAACCCCTGACGAAAACGTACAAAAACGGATAAAAACGTAAAAAAAAAAGGACGAAAACGAAAAAAACAGACGAAAACATGTAAAAACGGACAAAAACGTAAACAAGCGAACGAAAACGTGAAAAAACGAGCGAAAACGTAAAAAAAATGACGAAAACGTATAAAAACTGACGAAAACGTACAAAAATTGATATTGAATACTTTTTGTCTTTGTTTACAATAATTAATTATTATGTTCCATGATGAAAAAAAAAACTAGCAAAACCCAAAAAAACCCAACCCGACCCGACTCTTACCGATTTATACCCATACCCATCTAGACCCGTCCTTCCAAGTGACCAATCTAGACCCATACCCATATAGACTCATACCCATCTAATACCCAAGACCCAACCCAACCCAACCCAACCATTTTGCCACCTCTAGCTGCAGCCATTGTCCTCTCTTTTAGCCTAGATTTAGGTCACTTAAGGATAGATTTAGGATTAATTTTAGTTGCAATTAGTTAGTTAGGTGTAGGAAGAGTATAAGTCATTGCTTATTTTGTGATTTTGTAGCCATTTAGTTGCTTATATCTAAGCCCTTAACTGCCTTTTTACACTGTATCAGGTCCCAGCCCCAGTACAGCAGCTTTTCACCCTTTTTTGTGCTTAGTAGGAGTGTCTATTTTGCTTATTATTGATCTTGTAGGTTTCTTAGATTAGGGATGTTAAGAACTTAGTTTAGATTGTGATTTTCCTTAGCTTCTACAAGCCTTTTGATAGCTTTTGGATCACTTGATAAGCTTTTAATCTCATGAATGTTTTTTATCTAGTCTGCTGTTGTAATCAGCATGCACGCAGCTTATTTGAGTCTTGAAATAGTTTTGTTTTAGTGTAAAAATCTTATTTTTGTTTATTAATTAGTTTGCAATAGAAGAAAAAAAATAGAACCATAAAGGTGCAGAGGTGGATTCGAACCTGAGACCTTTAACTTCCGGACCGCGACCACACACCACACACTCAAGTCCAACTTGCCCTTCGGTCTTTTTGGTTATTTTCTTGCACAATTAAATATATAACCTAGTTTTGGCAGTTTAAGCTTATTAGTAAGTTTTAGCTTATTCCAGCTTATCTGGATAAGCTAGCAGCCCATGTTTATTTTTCCTAGATTCTTCATCAGTCAAAGTATTTTTGTAGAAAATTTAAGATTTTTAGAAATTAGTTTAGTATTTTTTTTTTTACTAATTAATTAGTTTAATTTAGTTTTTAATTCGTAATAAATAAAATAAAAGTCGAAAAAATACCCGGCTTTTTCCAAAAATCATTTTTTGTCATTTAGAATGTAAGAAAATTAATTTTAAGTTTGTAGGGTTAATACTTTTACATTTTCACTTTTTAAAGCGCGTGCGAGACCCGCACGTGCCCGATTTTAGGTTAATTACTTTTTTAATTAGCTTTAAGTTTCCCGTAGTTTCCCTTAGTATTTTAGATTAATTTTAGAACTCCCGTAGATTTCCTTAGTGTAGTTTTATTGCTTTCCTTTAAATTCCCGTTTTACGTTTTATTGCACTTTAGTTAATTTTAAGTTTCCCTTTACGTTTATTGTTGCCTTAGATTAGTTTTTAATTTCCCGTAGTCGCTTTAGCTTAGTTTACTTGCTTAATTTAAATTCTCGTCATTTAGTTTAAAATTCCAAAGTTCTCGATCCATTCAAGCACTTTAATACAAACCTCAAACGTGACCGTCAATTCGCTCCTCGTTGGGAAACGACCCGGGTAATCACTTGCCCGGTATCACTTATCGAGTATTCGCGGGTTTTGCGTGTCGACCTTTTTCCTAAAACGGTTGATTTGCAATTCTCTCTTGAGTATTCGTAATTTGATATTTCTTATATATACTATTACAAACGGATCATTCTCCGCTACGCTTCGAAGAATTTATGGGCTACAACTGTTAGTCTAGCATCCACAGGTTGTCCCTGCGCATACTAGACTGGGGGGACATGATGACGTATAATCCGCATTCGGGTCTTGAACCCGACCAATGACTGCTACTAGCGAGCCAAGAACGACTGGGCTAACCCGATAACGGTTTGGGCTCACGAAGGCCCAAAGCCAAAGTTATTTATGGCTTACGATATCGGATATCTCTTATCTTGGGGAACACGAAACCAATAAGGGTTTCGTGTGTATATAAAGGGCATCCCAGCCCTCATTAAAGGTACGATCTACAACCCTAACTCTCAACTAAAACCCTAAAACCGATTACTTACTCTCACGCCGGAGGATAATCGTGGGAGACAATCCCACGATAAGCCTAACGGTGTTTTCTGTTTATTTAGTGCGCAGGTCTCAAGCATCAAGATCCAATTGATACGGGAACAGGAGTCCAAACAAGGAACGCTCAACTTTTGTATCAACAGTGGGAATGTTAGGTAGGTTAACAATAAAGAATAAAATGATTGATATTTTTTATGCAAAATGTATAAATATTTAAGTAAAAGTCACAAATAGTTAAGTTTGATATAATATGTGTTAAAGTGTAAGTTTGTCATTTATAATAATTTAAAAAAATATCTGACAATAAAACTAAACTACCGTATGTAATTTATTATTAAAAAAAGTGATACGTATCAAGAATTTAATGAAGTCGTATAGTCGATCAGTGCCACTGATATATTTTGAGAATTTAATTTTTTTTTTTTTTTTAATTAGATTGTCCTTTTTAATTTTGATCCATTTTAAGATATTTTGAAATCACCAGAAAGTATATAGTGCATATGAAAACAAAACCTGAAATACGATACGTACAAGATATATCAAAATAACGAAATATGTTTCATTTAAAGCGAAAATTACTCAAATGGACCGTCAGAGGAGTGTGTATCCTGCAAAGGTCCAATTTTTTCCCTATTTCTTAAATGACCTAGTTGTTCATGCCTAGTTATACCGAACAAAAAACACACCACATGTCGGCCAAACAAATTAACCCAAAAAAAAAATAAAAAAAATAAAAAAAAAAAAAAAAAAAAAAGTGGTATGTCACTTGTTTTTGCCTACTTATACACGAACAACGTAAAAAATAATTTAATATCCAAAATGGCTTAGGAATTTGTGCATGATCTAATTATAAGTTGTGATCTATTTTATTTATAATCTATATGCTGAAAATATTTGTGTTGGTTATGTGTTTTGCGTTCTTTGTGATGAGGTCTTCGCAATCAATTAACGATTGTCAAAATTGAAGTTAATATGAATGAGATATCGAGTCTCAAAGTGCGTCACTTGAATCAGAATAAATACGAGATGTATAATGCTTTGTTTAGAAATGCCAAAAAAATAGAACAACAAATGAATTCTAAATTTGTTTGGATGCATCTAAAAAATAAATAGGAGTATTGTGTTTTTATATTGCTTTTAAAGTTTCGTATTGTAATGTCTACTAGGTCTCTACCCGACCGATAGCCGGTTTTCTCAATACATGATTAAAATCGTAAACTATGTTTAAGCTTGAATATACCATAATTATAACATAATGCACACTTTGTAGTGGATAATATTCAAAGAGTCATATAAGAACAATGTGATGTTTCAGTTACGTGTTTAAGTATATGTTTGTCGAACTTAACCCGATTTACCATTTAGACCGGATAGTAAACGTCCACTAAGTAATAAAAATAAATAAACCTCTAAGACTTGTGTATCTAGCTTCATGCTATGTACTAACAACTAAACACCCATAAAAAAATGGGGTAATTGCATGTAGGGCTGAGCGTCGGTCATAAACCGACCCGACTCGAACCGAACCGACAAAATCGATGACCGAAAACCGTGAAAAACGTGAACCGAAACTTAACCGAATGTTGTCGGTTCGGTTCAGTTTTTCGTCGGTTCGGTTCGGATTTGTCGGTCTAGGTATATTTTGCCATGTTTTTGTTGGTTTTTGGGCCGAACCGGACCGAACCGAACCGACCCAAAACCGAAAGCATGTAGGACCTGAAATCGAAACCGAACCGACGCGTTGTCTGTCCGGTTCGGTTTTTGTCTGTTCGGTCGGTTTCGTCGGTCCGGTTCGGTTTTGAACCGTCGGTGCTCAGCCCCAAATTAAAGTTAGATAACTGAATTACATTAGTAGAAAAACATTGAAAAACATTTGCATATGTGGCTCGGTTATGATGAATTGTAGTTGGTTGGTTATCTTTTGATAAGGAATAAGATATGATTATGTTTAAATTATATGTTTAGTAAACACGAGTGTGGAAACCCGCGCGTTGCAGCGGGATTGGTTTTGTAGCCGTGAATTTGGATAGGGACTATTTTTGCCAAATTGCTATAAAGGACTTACTTTGCAGCGACACTGAAACCTTAGGGACTATTTTTGCCAACTTGGACTTACTTTGCAACGACACCTAAACCTCAGGGACTATTTTTGCCAACTTGCGAAAGTTGGCATTAAATGTGTTCACATTGTTTGGGACACTTGGCGTGTGGAGAACGATTCCCCGCCTTTTAGTTAATATACGAGTGTGGAAACCCGCGCGTTGCAGCGAGATTGGTTTTGTAGCCGTGAATTTGGATAGGGACTATTTTTGCTAAATTGCTATAAAGGACTTACTTTGCAGCGACACTGAAACCTTAAGGACTATTTTTGCCAACTTGGACTTACTTTGCAACGACACCTAAACCTCAAGGACTATTTTTGCCAACTTACGAAAGTTGGCATTAAATATGTTCACACTTGTTTGGGACACGTGGCGTGTGGAGAATCAATCCCCGCCTTTTAGTTAATATATATAATTTTTGTCAAGAAATCAGTTAGAAAGCTCATGAGCATATTACTCCTCCACTCGCATAATAATTGTCTAATTTCATTATGCACAAAGTTTTAAAAGTTTTCACAAATTTTATCTTTCACCAATCAAATATCATATCTACCAACTAAATTTTATTTTCACCGGTTGAAATATAAATTAAACACTTATTATGAGACATTATCATAAAATAGCAATGTGAACATTCAATATAGAATAAATAATCTAACATTAGGGGATAATACAACATAATACTTCCCTTAATATCTCTAAAAAGGACTTTAAAATTCACATGTACATAAGTGTAGACCGGGTAATATAGTTTAGCATGTGTAAAACAAAGATATTCTACCAAAATTATCCACGTTTCTCCTTTGAAAAATTAGCTGATACAGCTTGAAAAACAAAGCATTGTCTCCCATGAGTTAAGATTAAATAAGAGGAAAATAAAAATGAGAAAAATGATAAAAATCATAACCGTACATTTCATCCTAAAAAAATAAATACATCTTGTTTTAAAATTCTACTTTATATTTAAAATATGTGACTAAAATCTTTTTTATTCTTTTCAGTTTAATTTTTTCTCACTTAATTCTTGTCTAAGTTTCCCACTTTAATTTTACTATGTGAATTAGAATTGCCAACTCTAGTTTCTATACATGTTGCTTATGAGGATTTAAGACCCGCGTTTCGCGGCGGGGTGTTTTCACACAGAAGTTTTATAGACGACATAAGGTAACAAACTCATGCTTCAGAATTCAGATGGTCTTAATTCCTGACTCAAAAGCACTAAAACTAACATTTCTGTACTAAAGAATTCATACTGTAACCTTCATCTTCACTTACACTTATTATTATAATCCTTAAAGCAAACTTTTTTTTTTTTTTTAAACCAATCCTTAAAACAAATTATCCAAGTAACCATTGAGTGTGTATTGTTGCCGCTTCACTGTTCACCTGGTGCTTGGAGGTGGTTCAGTATATCAAAGAATACTTAAGTGAATTGGATATACTGAAGTGAATAAATTAAGAAACAAAAAAGTTACCTTTAATATCAAATTCAAAAAGTGCTACTAAAAAATTTTCTATTTTTATTACAACCACAAAATGTAAACAAAATTTCATACCAAAATGTTGCTGCAATTAGTTATCACATACTTTAATCTTCTATGTTTATCACTATTTAAATAAGAACTGAGCTTACTTATGCAATACCTTATCTAAAAGAAGTGTCATATCAAATACATCAATACATGTGTATGTGCGTATCTATGTCATTGGTGGACCTACAACCATAAGAAGGCAAGTACTTGTATATGTTGGGATTTAATACTCATAACAATTATATAAAATCAAATAACATCATCAAAGCATGCAGCGGAAGTAAATAGAAATAATACATGTAGATTAATTAACCGAATAAGAAAACGCGTACCTTTTAGCAATTCAAGAATCAAACGGTAATTAGAACAAGAACCAAAACCCTAACTTTAGGGTTTATACAATTCGACCCACCAAGAAGTTGACCACCAAGATTCACAAGCACAAGCGTACTTGTTCTTCGTTCTTGTACACACGTACTATTAGCGATTTGATGTGAAAAACTAGTTTCTTGAATTACAAATAAAACCAAACACTTGTTTCTTTAGCTTGGAAAAATCGATCCCTTGAGGAGGGGGGTTACACCGATCGGCCAAGCAAAAGAGGAAGGAGAGGAGAAGAGAAATTAGGTTATTGGTGATCCAAGATTAAGTTGTGAATGAATACAAATGTTTGTATTTATAGGTAACTTAACTTGGTGACCAAGTTTGAGTGGGTTAGGATTTGGGAACCCATAACCGATCGGCCAAAGCACCCACAAGGGGTTCTAGAACTTTCCCGACTTGTAATTTCATCTCTAGTCCCTTTAGTTTATATTTAACAACCGTTAACCAAACCTCGTTAATTATTTAACTATCGTTATGTTTTATTTCGTGACTAATAATTAATAATAACATTTTATATATTAATTATTAACATCAACTCTCATACGTAATGTGTGCAATCCCGAAGTCTCGAGTTCGAATCCGGACATACGTATATTTAAATATCCATAAAACCTTTCAGCTCCCACTTGGATATTACTAAATATAGTAATGACATTGGTTAGTCTAGCTTTAACACGCCAATGCCCCCAGATTGAATCGAGTATGGTCTCCTGGAAAAAACCATTTAATGATTCATCATTTTTACTTATCCTTTTGTTACTAATACTACATTAACTATGAATATGGATCAAGTCATTTCATAAGTTAATATTCTGTTTCTCGTTGTATTTGATTGAACAAGATTACCAAATCATCTGAACGTATTCCAGATAGATCTTGGGTATGGCCATACAAACATCTTGTCAATCCTACGAGGGGCCCAAATATAGTATTATGCTTTGAAACAAATTCAAATGAACAAATTCTCTTGACTACAAACATAACTCATGAACTTTGTAACACTTCTGAAAATAGCCCTTATAACTACCAGTTACGGATAGCGTTAGACTATCTTACACAAATGCACTACATTCATATCAGTTATTTGGTATCTCAAGTCTGAGGATAAACACTTCATGATATACTTAATGACAAAGATCCATAAAGTATCATCATGTAAAGTTGGGATGAGTCCTATATTCAATTCATTGAATATCATGTGAATCTGGTATGTCCCACGCATCAATATACTTTAAAGTATATTCTACCAAAACTCATATTTGTCTTATTTCAATGACATTCCCACATCATTGATCGACAACGGACTATTTAGAATAACATAAGTTATTCACGGATTAAAGATGCAAATATAGGATATAATATTAAGAAAATAAAAAATAAACATAAACAACTATTTTATTTCATTAAAGTAATATTTGTTCATAACATCCTTTATCCAAATACTAATCACAGATCTGCATGAAACTACTAGCTAAACGAAGTCCTATCCCATCAGCATGGTCAGTAAGTTTTTATTTTGGCAAAGGCTTCGTAAAGGGATCAACTAGATTATCATCTGTATGAACTTTGAGTAGATTGATTTCACCTATTTCGACTTGTTCTCGAACATAGTGATATCGACGAGGAAAATGTATGGCGCCCTTCATGACTCCAGGCTCATTGGCAAATGTCATTGCAGCAGAATTGTCACAATACACATTTAAAGGTAATTCAATTGAGGGCATTGCTCCGAGTCCCGAAATGAATTTCCTAATCCAAACAGCTTCCATCGCAGCTTCTGAAGCAGCTATGTACTCAACTTCTGTAATAGACATCGCAACCGTTGTTTGCTTCTTGCTCTTCCAATCAATTGCTCCTCCATTAATGACAAAGACATAACCCGTCTGAGACTTCGTATCATCTTTATCAGTTTGGAATGACGCATCGCAAAAACCTGTAACATCAAGTTCTGCATCTGGATTTCCTCCATACACTAGAAACATTTCTTTAGTAGCCCTGAGATACTTAAGAATGTTCTTAACAGCTTGCCAGTGTTTCACACCTGGGTTCTGTTGATACCGATTGGTGATATTTTGTGCAAACGCCACATCAGGCCTTGTACATCTCACATCATACATGATAGATCCTACAGCCGAAGCATAAGGAACTTTCTTCATGTGTGCCACCTCTTCAGGTGTTGACGCGCATAGTTTATTACTTAAGCCATGTTCAACTTGCATCGGCAAATATCCCTTCTTGGAATTTTGCATACTGAATCTCTTCAATATTTTATCAATGTAAGCACTTTGGCTTAGTCCAATTAACCGCCTTGATCTATCTCGGTAGATCTTGATTCCCAGAATAAATGTTGCTTCCCCTAAATCCTTCATAGAAAAGCACTTTCCAAGATAAGACTTTACATCTTGCAAACTTGGAATGTCTTTTCCCATGATCAATATGTCATCGACATATAAGATAAGAAAAATAACATTACTCCCACTAGCTTTGTGATACACACATGGCTCATCAAGATTTTGAGTGAAACCAAATTTCTTGATTTCTTCATCAAACTTCTTGTTTCATTTCCTTGATGCTTGCTTCAATCCATAAATGGATCTTTGAAGTTTGCATACACGCTTCGGAAACTTTGGATTCACAAACCCTTCAGGCTACGCCATATAGATGTCCTCATCTAGGCGACCATTTAAGAAGGCAGTTTTTACATCCATTTGCCATATCTTATAGTCATAGTACGCAGCTATGGCTATAAGAATCCTAATAGCTCTAATGTCTGCTACAGGAGAAAATGTCTCCTCGTAGTCTATCCCAAAGGTTTGAGTATACCCTTGAGCTACAAGACGAGCTTTATAGGTGTGTGCATTGCCATCCATGTCAGTTTTTATCTTATAGAGCCACTTACTTCCAACTACCTTAGCATTTGGAGGTAAGTCAACCTCTATCCAAACTTCGTTATCTCTCATGGATTGCATTTCCCCATTCATTGCAACTCGCCATTTTTCCTTTTCAGGACTTATCATGGCAGCTTTATAGTTAGTAGGTTCACCAAGATCCCCTAACATATTTTCCTCAGCTTCTACGTTGAGACATAGACGCTCAGGTGCACGCGTAGCCCTTGCGGATCTACGAATGGGAACCACTTCAACTTCAGGTGGAACGCCCAGACTTTCAGGTTCTACTTGAGGTTGGCTAGTGTTTTCAGAAGGTGTTGTATCTTCTTGATCATCTTCCAGATCATAAACTCTCCCACTGAATTCATGAGATATGAGATCCTTTTCATGAAAGTATCCATACCTAGCAACAATTACTTTGTTTTCAGGTGGAAAGTAAAAGTAGTAACCCATAGTTTCCTTTGGGTATCCTACGAAGATACACTTAACAGATCTTTGTTGTAGCTTATCAGCAAAGTCACGTTTAACAAACGCCTCACAACCCCAGACCTTTAAGTAAGACAAGTTGGGAGCTTTCCCATACCACACTTCATAAGGAGTCTTATCAACCTTCTTAGTTGGAACCATATTCAATATGCGAACAGCAGTTTCTAAAGCATAATCCCAAAAGTATAAGGGAAGAGTTGTAAGATTAAACATTGATCGCACCATGTCTAACAATGTACGATTCATTCTCTCAGATACACCATTTTGTTGTGGAGTATATGGAGATGTGAGTTGCTGGACGATACCACACTCAGCTAGATAATCTTTAAACTCTTGGCTTAAATATTCACCACCGCTATCGGATCGAAGAGCTTTAATCTTCTTCCCTAGTTGCAGTTCTACTTCACTCTTAAAAACCTTAAATGTTTCAAAGACTTCATGTTTATGTTTAAGTAAATAAACATAACCATAACGACTGAAATCATCAGTAAAGGTTAAGAAGTAGCTAGAACCCTTCCTTGACACATGTCTTAGTGGTCCACATACGTCAGTATGTATCACACCAAGAAGATCAGAAGCCCTTTCTAAACTATTTGTAAAAGGTTTCTTGGTCATCTTCCCAAATATGCAAGATTCGCATTTATCAAATGATTCATCATTGATGTCTTTCAAAAGCCCATCGTGTTGCAACTGTTGCATGCGTTTCTTGCCTATGTGAGCAAGTCTACAATGCCAAAGAAATGAAGAATCCAAATCGCCTTTGATTCTTTTATTATTGATGCTAAAGACAGAATTATTTTTATCAATCATATTATCATGCAAATCAATTTCAAACACACCATTTACTGGAATAACATTAAAGTAAAAAACACCATTTAAAGAAACCGAAATTCCATAATCAGTAAATGTATGAACGAAACCAATATCTTTTAACAAGGAAACAGAAACGACACCCCTAACAATGGAAGGTGCGTAATGACAATCGTTTAATGACAGTACTAAACCCGAAGGTAAAACTAAATCAAACGTGCTTATAGCTTCAACGACTGCATGTGCTCCATTACCCACGTGCAGGTATTGCTGTCCATAGGCAAGCTTCCTTGCTCCTCTAAGTCCCTGCAGTGTATTATAAATGTGAATACCACATCCAGTATCATATACCCAGGAATTTATTTTATGAGGAAAAGCAAATAATTCTATCATCAAAAGAGTACCTGAAGTACTGGCCACAGTGCCAGTATTTTTATACCTCTTATTGCGCAACTCATCAAGGTAGAGTGGACAGTTCCTCTTCCAGTGTCCTACCTCGGTGCAGTGATGACAAGCCATATCCTTCTTCGGATTCTCACGCTTTTTGGGATGGTACTTTTTGGGTTCTTGTTGATAAGTCATAACTTGTTTTCCCTTATCAGCTTTACCCTTACCTTGCCCTTTCTTGTTCGCTAGCGGCTTATTAGGCTTAGAAATCCTACCCTCTGGATGGTCAGAACCGCAGGTGTAGGGGCCTTCTTGGGCAAACCTTTCTCATAATCAATGAGCATTGCATGTACCTCACTGACTGTCTTCCCCGTGCAATGCATATTGTAATTGCGCACGAAACCATCAAACTCCTTATTAAGGGATCTGTTGATAAGGCCAATTTGTATGTCATTGGGGTAGATATAGTTGATTCGCCCCAGCTGGTCCATGTAACTCATCATTTCCAGGCAGTGGGCGCTCACAGGTTTCCCTTCTCCTTGCTTGCAACTATGAAGAGCATCTATCATATCATACAGCTCTACAGTCACAGGCTTTTCAAACAACCTTTGCAATTCTTCAAGCATGAGATTAGGGAAGTAATTCTCAAACTGCTTTTGCAAGTTTGAGTTCATACTCCCGAGCATAATGCAGGCGACCTCATTATACCTGTCATACTCAGATTGCCATGCAGCTCGTGCTTCAGCATTAGCATCAGCTGCAGGTTCAGGAGGACAAGGCGTAGTCAAATAATCTAGTCTTTTGGCAACCCTCAAGACAATTCTGAGTTGCCGATACCAATCATTGAAATTCGCGCTACCAGTCAATTTCTATCGATCAAACATAGATTTGAACGACGAGGCTAGTGCAGTAGATTCAGCTTGAGCCATTTCTACAGAAAATAAAAGTTCAAAAGTTAGTACTTTCGATAAGTAATCATTCAAGAAAATAAAATACCCTTTGGTCAATATTCATATTAACCATAGTATTTTCCTTGAATTTTGGATCCTCATTATCATAGTTTCACCACATCAGTTGATCTGCTAGTGGTGAAAGTATAGAATAGGTAATCGTTGAAAAACGATAATTGACAAACAAGTTTTCAATTCCAAAAGTTATGGGATTTACAATTTTGCCAAAACAATTAATGCAAAACGTAAGCATGTTTTATCCCATCTTATGCCTTAAGTCATAGGTCTCACTAACTAACTTAATTAAGTTGTCTAATTTAGAAACTGCAAATAATTAAGCCGAGGTCTCACACAACAAAATAATTCACCTTGTCATTGTAATCTAGATCAAGGTCTCACATAACTAAATTACAACTTCAAGTGTTTCATATCATTAGATGGCATAAACTTAAATTTAAAGGGTACAATTTTTGACGTGTAATCAAAACTTATGTATAAAGAAGCATGCATACAACTTTATAGCATAAAATTTTCGAAAAAACTTACATAAGATTTTAATTGCTAAGATTGAATTCTACAAAGTTTTAATCGATGCGTTGAGAAACTTACAACTTTGCACCAAGATGCTTCGTACATAGAATGGTTATACTAGGTAGCTTCAATCGAACTCACAGGGGGCAGAGGACGGGGTAAGCGCTAAAGCATAACCTTAGACATCCATTCAGTGCGACTGTGCGCACTTCTTAATTAACCCCTTTATAGTTTGTTCTAGTGGGTGAGCCGTTCTAACCATTTAGTACAGTCGCATCAATCGATTAAAAGTTCAAGAATAATACTTAGATAACAAATCAGTTTCGCCATTATTTAGTCCATTTAATTTTCTATTCATAAAAACCCTTTTTGCTTACTAACATGTCAAACAATATATAAACAAAAAAGCATTTTAATAAAAATTAAACACACTCAAATAATATAAAAATATAACTAAACAATTTAACATATGTAAAAACAAATAGCCACATGCATAATTATTTCGATAAACGCTAATAAACAATTCTAGGCATAAATAATGCATACATTAACTAGGGCTTTCAACTACAAGGTAGAAGAGCCACATACATCGACAAGTCGATTGCGTAAGCCAAAGTCAATAATATACCAATTAGCACATAACGAATTTTTATTAGTTACAATTGAGGCCTTCTCCAATTCAATAATTATCAAATAAATAAAACATGTGTGTATCACTAAACAATTTATCATAAACAATACTCCATGGCAAAACATGCATGTTCCACCATGGATCCCGCTTAACAATTATCACCCAAGATACGCATATTACATGGCACATAACAATTATTCATTAATTAACCACATAAAATTAGCATGCTACCTAGGGTTTCTACAAGTTTTACAAAATTAAAACCTAATTAAATAATTAAAGGGTAATCGACCCTATTAAATAAAAATTAGGGTTTCGAATTCAAAACCCTAGAAACCATAAAAGCATGCATATAATCATAAAGATTCAATTTTTATGTGTTTCGGTAATTAATTACATCATATTAACGGCTCGTGATGCCACTGTTGGGATTTAATACTCATAACAATTATATAAAATCAAATAACATCATCAAAGCATGCAACGGAAGTAAATAGGAATAATACATGTAGATTAATTAACCGAATAAGAAAACGCGTACCTTTTAGCAATTCAAGAATCAAACGGTAATTAGAACAAGAACCAAAACCCAAAACCCTAACTTTAGGGTTTATACAATTCGACCCACCAAGAAGTCGACCACCAAGATTCACAAGCACAAGCGTACTTGTTCTTCGTTCTTGTACACACGTACTATTAGCGATTTGATGTGAAAAGCTAGTTTCTTGAATCACAAATAAAACCAAACACTTGTTTCTTTAGCTTGGAAAAATCGATCCCTTGAGGAGGGGGGTTTACACCGATCGGCCAAGCAAAAGAGGAAGGAGATGAGAAGAGAAATTAGGTTATTGGTGATCCAAGATTAAGTTGTGAATGAATACAAAGGTTTGTATTTATAGGTAACTTAACTTGGTGACCAAGTTTGAGTGGGTTAGGGTTTGGGAACCCATAACCGATCGGCCAAAGTACCCACAAGGGGTTCTAGAACTTTCCCGACTTGTAATTTCATCTCTAGTCCCTTTAGTTTATATTTAACCACCGTTAACCAAACCTCGGAAATTATTTAACTATCGTTATGTTTTATTTCGTGACTAATAATTAATAATAACATTTTATATATTAATTATTAACATCAACTCTCATACGTAATGTGTGCAATCCCGAAGTCTCGAGTTCGAATCCGGACATACGTATATTTAAATATCCATAAAACCTTTCAGTATATGCTTCCTTAAATTTTTTGTTATTTGTAACACATACTGCTAAGAGTCTATCATATTTACGTAGTTTGGGTACAACTTTATAGCCTGATTACATACTTTACACTTACTTTTCTTGTTACAAAATATATAGTGGAAAAAATACGTCACATGATAAAGTATCAACATAATCTGGCTAACTTTGGGTTGAGGCGCGACTAGGCCTCGCGTATACGTTTCCAACAATATTTGATCTGATGTTGTTGTTCTCAGAAGGAACTGCAGTTACTCATGAATTCGGGCTTTTCTAGCATTCAAGAGGTTTCAAACTTGGCAAGTGATACGAAGGGTTCGGGGTCGAGAAAACCTCCTTTTCTACGAGCAAGCTTTTCAACCCTCTAGGCAGTGAACCTAATCGTTGTAGTGTAGTATGTGATAAGCCGAGAGGATTGATTTCGTTCTCTAAGGAAATAAGAATGTTAGAAAGAGATATATGACGAGAAGGTGGGGTTGTAGAAGATTCTTTTTAGTCTTTTTTATGTTTTTTAAGAAAGCAAAGGTACAAATCTCGGGGTATAAGATTGGGGGGTGGTACTTATACTGATTTTACTACTTAACTACTTATCTAATTTTTTAATTAACTACGGATAGATTATGCTAATTGAGGTGTGCTCGTATGATGATTAAAGATGTGTTCACTTAGATTCTTTTACTCCCTAGTTATCTCTTATTGGTCGGTTGAATTGTCACGTCCTTTATCTTAATTGGTGCGTTGTATTCCGTTTGGTCGTAGGGTGGTGCCTAATTCCCTACTTATATTAATTGCAACTCTCCTCTAGAATACCCGGGATCGGCAAGTACAATGGTATCTCCCCCGAATATTCTACTATCCTAAAGCTACAATTCACGCAATAAACACAACGAATGGCCTAAGTGCACTCAAAGGCTTTTTTGCTATTTAGGACGTTCAAGCTCGCAACAATGAAGGAAGAAGCCAGTTTTCCTTAATCTAGCGTCTACCAATTAAGACAAGAGACAACCTAACAATAATTAATAATTAGGTTTCATAGATCTAAGCAAACACAAGAATAATTTAGCTAGACATGTTAAACAAGCAAGCATACACATATACAATTGAACATGAGGTAGACATAATGATAAATTGGATAAACAAACTTATCTTGTGATGTAAAATAGGGTATGGGACCCTAGACTACTGTCCAAGTCGGACTACAACTGTATTAGGGTTTGCTCTCCAAAGTTCTACCTATTCAAATACAGAAAAATCGAATTCTATATATACATTTACAATCACGACTGCAAACACCGAGTTCTACCTCTTCAAAAGTTCTACCTCTTCAAATACATAAAAATCTAACATACGCTAGCAAACACCGGCCGTGGCTACAATTCTAATTAAAGTCATATTGCCTTGCCAAGATACTGGTATAAGCATGTTATGTAACCGACACTTTCAAATGCGCAAAACTATCCTCATTGCCTTAGTTTGCATACTCTAAAAAGACGGGAAAATCTCAATCGGTAAAGATTTCAACCTAATTCTTTCCCTGACCATACCTCTCCTTGCAAGCATCATACAAACCTCCCATCATCATGGATTTCCAAGAGTCATCTGGCTCAGATTAGACCTTAAGATTCTGAAAAATTGGAAATCCGTCATAGCTGCAGACCTAATAGGTTGCCTTGCCAAGTCACAGACCTTTGCGACTTCAGTAAAATTATCTCATATTCATCATTACCATTCTAGTTAACACATACACTGTTCATAATCAAAGACAAAACTATCAGACATTTTTTTAAGGAATCAACACATCATAAAGAGGCATCAATAGTATAAGCAGCAGTAATGTGTCAAACAAAGAGATTCCATAAAATTCTATATACAAAATCCTCGACATACAAACACATATGAGCTTAAAGAGAAAAACTGTTGTACTTAATAGCTAATAACTGTCAAATTTCTTTAAAAATTGACATACGTAATGTTGAGCCATAAAGGACCGTAACCCATGCCAATAGTACCAAGACGCTGATCACTTTGAGACGTTTGGAACCCTATTTGTTGGAAATAGACAAGATAAAGAGCATGCAAGAAGAGAGCCAGTCAGTTCCTTATTCTTAAAAACTTCAAATTGTTTAAAAGATCACATACCATAGTAAAAACAAAGTAACATTGCTTACCACTCCAGGCATTGCCTACCAATTCCACCAATAAGTGTGACCATTTCTTACAACATTGCTCTTCAACCAACTCCTTAATACGATCATCCTCCAAAAGAAAAAAAACAAAGTGGATTACTAACTAACTCTTTTAATTGAGTAATACAAAATTAATAACTTGTTAAATTTACATCAAAGAGTATTCCAAAAGATACCTCTTTGGTCTAAGGTCATTTAACAATTTTATGGATTAAGAACTTTTTGCCATCAATGGACTCACTGAACATCGGATCGTCCTGGAATTGATTCACCTACACAAAACAAGACAAAGGAAACAAATATAAGATTTAAATTCATCTTTTTTAATCAATTGACACTTTTTCTTGTTATATCAGGTCTTGAATTATTTTCTTAACACCCAAATAAGACACTTTTATCTTATTCGTAAGTACATTCACTACATTTACCTAATACATCTTTAGAGGTTGGTATTAGAACCTTCATTTCTAAAGGTCTTCAAACTTCATGGAAAAAAATAAATAAATAATCATGCTTAGTTCAACATAAGAAACAATAAAGAAGATAACCAGAGAGTCATTATACCCTGAAGGAAAAAAAGCCAACTCTGAAGTCATGTCATTTATAACTTCACAAAATGAAACAAACGCAAATTCTCCACCAGGTGCTAGTAAAACCCAACTCTGATTGCAGAATTGAATGACACCTCTCAAAGTTTACTAACAACAACTACAGTTATGATATGTTCATCTTCCAAGCAATTAAAAGCTCCAGTAAAACCATAATAACAGGAAACATTGAGATTAGAAGTTTTAGATCAAACCTGAGAAACAAAATGTCACCGTTTCCATAAAAGATTGTTATTTATTAAACAAGTGAGTCCCTATAGTATTATTCAGGTTAATAAATGTCACCCCCTGTGCAAACATGCTCCACAAATTTGAGTGTATTTTCTAGCCCGGGTCCAACTCCAAGAGCAAGAAAGTAAACAAAGGTTAGGAGTAGGCATTTTGAGGACGGACTTAAATATGTTTTCTTCAAAGGTTCCAAGTAATGTCCGTACCACACTCGATACAATACTCGACATTCAATACTGGTAATTTTATGTACATATCGTAATGGGATGAACTAAAACATTTGTCTCTTTTGTATTTTATAAATTATGAGTGATTCAGTTATGGTTACAAAAACATTGTTAATAAAAAAAAGTTTTATCTATGAAACTGATTTAGGAGGTTTTAAGCATTAAAACACTTTGCCAATTCAACCCCATTATAGAGTAAAGATAACCCGAGAGTTTGACCCATTCATAAATTCATGGATCAAAATGCCGTATATTTAAAGGGAATAGAGTTTTATTCAACAACATGGGAAGAATAATATATTGCGAAAATTACTGCAAAGGCTCTGTTTGAAAAGAGTTGTCTCGCAGAGATCCAATTTTTTTGCAATATCTAAAAAGGCCTGCTTGTTCGCTGCTTATTAGAAGCGATCTCAAAACTCAAACACCTGTGCGATCCATATTAATTCCAACTGAAAAGAAAATACCATGTCACTATTCTTTTAAATATGGGTCCACACAAGCATAAAAACAAGCCATGTCACCATTTCGGTGACTGTAAGCAGCGGTATCTTTTAACTTTGAACTATTACAACTAATTTTTTAAAATAAAAAAATAAAACTTACTAAAACTACCCTAAACTTTATAATATTTACAACTTTTTTATATAACAAACTTTATTCATCAAATATTGAGCGCATATATATATAGTGAATTCGTTAATAAAAAAATATCATTGCGAAGAGCTCTAAATTACAAACAAAATGTGTCCAATATTTATACGTTTTTGACGTATGTACGATTTTATAAAAACTATTGAAGTTTGATATATATATATATATCAAAACTTTTTTGAAATTGAAAAATAAAACTTACCAAAACTACCCTAAACTTTTTAATAATTATAACTTTTTTATATACCAAACTTTATTCGTCAAATATTTAGCAAATATATAGTGAATTCGTTAATAAAAAAAATACCGTTGTGAAAAGCTCTAAATTTCGAACAAAACAAGCCTAATATTAATATGCTTTTGTCGTACGTTTAGCATAGTCCTTTTCAAGTATTGTTGTTTTTCTTTCAAGAGCTAAGTTAGCGACTTGTTCTCGTCTCCATCTAACCATCTTTGTCGAACTGAACTATGTACCTTTTGTGATGGAAAAAGTATACTTAAAATCATTTTTGTTGCAACACACAATTAATTTGGTATTTAGCTCCCAAATTGACATTCATCAACCCATTGCACCTTTTTTAAATATAAAAACCATTTATGTGCCACTAACATTCCCAGTTAAAAGCAACACATGCAATGGCACTAGAACCCGATAGCCCGGTCTGAGACATTAAACAGTAGACCAAACACATTTCAGTTTTATAAAGCAAATTATGCAACAATTTTATGCAGAAGGTTAAAACAGATAGAGTATCTCGACACTGTAGACCAATCAGTTATACATTATTTAAAAACGTAACTCGACTTTTAGTATGTGGATCGTTTGAAGGTTTACCTGACGAGGGATGTTTGTTTCATAAGAAAGGGAAAAGTTCTTGTCATGAAGAAGAATCCCCTGTTCTTTACAGTATTTGGCAAGAACTTTACACATTGCCATGAGCAATCGTACGCCTCCATAGTAACCATCATTTTCCAATCGATTAACCTACGAAACAGACAACTGACCTTGTAAATCTCATCCAATGGGCAAGTTGTTGATAAATTTATTTTAACGAAACTGTCATAGGAATGTCATCGTACAAGGAATTGGAACTGAATTGGGTCACATGGATACGGGGAATTGCACATAAATCCCCTGGTGTTTAGATATAGTAATCAAAAATAGATTATAATATTCTAACCACAATAAACAAATACCAGAAAGCATCAATAAACAATCAAGGGAGAGAAAAAAGAAACACAAATTATGTGGGCATTTATGGTTAGAGTTAGGGTTAATCCGACATATTGAGGTAACAAGAATAACGGGATTTAACAACATATAACGGGACGGTGACTGACGAAAAATGGGTCAAGGGGCTGGTTTAACCTAAAAACCCATATTTTGGACTACCGGCGATGACGAAAATGCCAAGTTTTGTCCCAGCGTGATGTTTCTAGACAAGTTTAGGGACCAATAGTGTATTTTAGTCTTATAATTAATATACTTCATGAAATGAAGATAACGGTCGTTAGTTTGTTAGTTTAACGGTTAACGGTTGTTAAGTCCTAAGTTAACTAGTAATTGTACAAGATAATTACCAAAGGACTAAAAAGCAAAATAGGGTCAAGAATCTTCCTATAGGGGCCGGCCATGGAGAGCTTATGGGCTAGGTTTTCCTAACCTGTTCCCTAAGTTTTTTTAATTAGTATATAAGAAGGCCTTTAGGTCCTCGTTATTCACTCACCACAAACCAAAGCCTCCCCTCCTCCCCTCTCTTTCTTTGGACGATCACCAAACACCACTCGATTGGGCATTGCCTTCATTTCTTCTTAATCAGAAGCCTTTGTGCCTTGTTCGTGGTTAGTGGGTTAAACACCAAGCATACTAACGCTCTCGTTGGACGTGTAGTGTGGATATTCGAAAGAGATCAACTTAACATAGTTGATTTGGTGTTTTGTTGTGTGTTTGTGATCAAGATCAAGATCCGGTTTTTTTATCTATTGCTCAATAGATTCGAGGTTAGTATTTTATGTGTTTTATTTACGTGTTAATTCATAACATTAAATATAGATTCATCCGTTGCGTACTCTTGGTATTAATGAATTAATCCATATGAATTTCAACAGTGGCATCATGAGCCATCTCGTTTGGTGTTATGGGTTATACTTTAAAACACCAGATACACACATAATTAATTGTTTTATTAGAAATCATGACAATAACATGCATTCTTATCATGAAAAATTAATTAAATTTTGATCTTGTTTAATATTAATGGTTAATAAAGATAAAAATGACCGTTCTAAAAAAATAAAGATAAAAATGGGTTAGGAAAATTAAAAAGTTACCGTAACATGGAATTCTTCTTTTTGTGTTTCCGATCTTAAGGCTTAGGCGGTCATATTTATGGCGCATGTGGTCTACCTGGTACCTTGCTCAAAACGTTGTGGGAGCCTTTTGATTCTTCAATTGAGGAAGACTCATTCATGAGTTCTTGGAGCATTTCATGATTTACTGCTTTCCATTAAAATTTGTTTTCACCTCTACCCATTCTCCTGTCTGTTTTAATTTCTTATATGTTTTATTCCTTGTGACTTGTTTTACATATTTGCTAATGATTTTAGAAACAAAAACAGGCTAATTACTTATATCGAAACTTGTTTTAAATTGTTTATTCCCTTAAGCTATTGAGGGTGTGGTATATACTCGAAGCTACCAGGATATAGCTTGTTGGATATCGTGTGATTTAATTATTGTCTGTTAATAATACACACATATTTCTTGTGGCCAGTTATATGTTATGCGTAAAAACTTGTTTTTAGACACTTAAAATGAACTATAAACTATCGAAATTTGATTTTATTAAATCATTGGTTCTATCAAGCTATTGAGGGTGTAGTCGATACTCGAAGCTACGAGGATATAGCTTGCTGGATATCGTGTGATTTAATAAACTTTAAATATAAAGTTTCGCAAATTATCGATGATGTTTTTTTTAACCAATGGCTTATTGTAAGTGGATGGTTTTGACAAAATCGTCTTCAGGGTGATTGACTGTTATTTTACGCGCCATACATGTTTCGGCATGTGTGGTAATTATTCGAAGAACTTGGGTTTTAACTCATGCAATAGTAGAATATAGTAGTTGGTCATTTTTTAACTGGTTCTACCAATACCACGATATCATGCACCTAAAAGTTAGCGAAATTGTTTTTCTTAACTTGTGTTACAAAGATGTATGCATGCTTCTTTGTACATAAATTTTTTATACATGTTTTGTTAGAAATTACTAGATACCCTATGTGCAATTTAAGTCTATGTCATCCAAGTTTGAGAACACTTGCACTTGTCTTTTACTCTACGTGAGACGTAGGTGAATTGCAACCCAAGGTGTTTATTCCCTAAGCGTGAGACCTAGAGCTATGTACACATGTTCTATAATTGGACGACTTAATCGAGTCAAGGGGTGAAATCCTTGAGCCTGAGGCATATGATGAGACAAACATGCATGACAAGAGGAGCCTGTACTCTAGTGCCATAAGTCTCATAAATTTAAGAGTTGCACTTCTATTGCAATTGTTGCATACCGCCTACCTCTTGTACCCACAAGACTTACCAGAGTAGTGAGACTAGTGTGATCAGTGGGAGTTCAAGATGTTCTTAGTCTTTTAGTAAATTAATTTTTTTATATCATAAAACGTGGGTAGTTAATTTGTACAGAATTAAGTATCGAAGATACTAAAATTTTAAACTTCGTTTAATTGTAGATGGCAACAACTTGTCAATCTGTCAACAATTCGATTTTCAGATCTTTCCTTGAAAAGGAAAAACTTACTGGATCAAACTTCCTCGACTGGTATCGTAACTTGAGGATTGTCCTCACAGTCGAGGATAAGTTAACCTATATTGTTCATCTCAGACTCGCTGTTATTGTTCCTCCAGCTCCTGAACTTGCTGCTCGCACCCAATGGGTTAAAGCATCTAAGGATAAAACACCCTAAAATTTGAAGTAGCATTTTATTAACTATTTTGATTATACCCTAAGTTTAAATAAATAAATTTATTGTATACTATATAGTATGAAAGAAAATACATGATTTGATTAAATATGATCCCTATCCTAAGTCAACACATAAAACGACACACATTCTCTTTTTAGAAAACACTACACACGTTTTCTTCTTTTGAACCAAGGTTTACTTCACACATTTTTATCCTATATAATGAGAACTGAATATGTTATCTCTCCATTGCTCTAAATAACCCACACGAATTTCCTTTGATAACATACATTTTGGAAGAGAACCGATCACACAACTTTGTCCTAATCCTACAAAGAATACATTTTATACCTTTGTTGATATACTTCATACGAGTATAGGAATAAGAACAAATCATATAGCTATTAATAAAAGATATGTATATCCTTATTTCCTAAAATCACACACACAACATTCCATATGAACAACACATGCTTTCTTTTCAATAGTTTATCCTGCTTATTCCATTCCTCCCAAACCGAAGCAAAAGAAAAACCTAAACCATCCCTAAATCAGTTTTCGCTCAACCAAGATCAAGGGACAAAAGTTTGCAGCCTTGGTACTCCATTGTAGCAGCTAGATGATCAATTCATTGGTGGCTAGGGCTTGTATGGTTCTTCCTTTTTGATCTCTTTGGTTCGGCCAAGGTATCAAATCACTTATCATCCTCTTTATGCACTAAACCGTTTAATGTAATACAACCTTGTCTAAATCACGTTATTATAATCCTACCTCTCGTTAGTTTTGTAAACATGAAATCATATGCATGAAAGATTAAACGCCACATATATGGTTAAGAGTTTTGTGTCGAGTGTGTTTCTTCTCATTTGAGCCGAGTTCAACTTTTTATTTAAATTTTGGAAAAAGCATACTTTCTTAAAATCAGAATAATGTTGCAAAATGGAGTGTGTAAAACTGCAAGTATGAAGTCAAAGTGAAATGAAAAAAAAAATGATGAATGAAAAAAGAGGTGGGAAAAAAATGAAAAAATGAAAAATGAAAAAAAATGTGTGTGTTGCTTGAATAAAAAGTATTATGTTATTTATGAATAAATGTGCGAAACTTACTTTTTCTCAAATTTAAATCATAAGTTGAACTAGTATTCGTCAAATTTGTCTAAAGATTACGGTAATTTGGTAGATTGTTGATTTCAAAGGTCTCGTGAGCTCTGATACTATTCTCGAGGGTGTCAAAACCTAGCCTCCTAAGTTCTACTAAGGATAAGTTGAGAAGAAAGTCGTTACATGGAGTGAACTCTCCTTTGTGTCTCTAATCTCCAAATGATCGCAGGTTGCCATCTATTTAAGTAATATTAGCTTAGTGGGTATATCAGAAATCTTTTGAAAATCAAAATCTCGCTGATTTCGGTACTATTCTTGAGGGTGAAAACCTAGCCTCCTAAAAGGACAAGCTGAGAAGAAAGTCGCTACATGGAAAAGGCCCTTTTTGATCCTTGGATTTCGAGGTTCTCGATAAAGTAATATTGTCTTAAATAAATGACAACCATAATAAATGTAGATTTCAATGGTCAAACTTTTGAAAATGAGCACACTCACCTAAATTCTAAAAATTGTTGGAGTGAAAAGTTAAGTCCCGGCTTACAGAGATTATTAATATAAGTAGTGTTGCCATTTTACAAAAACGTTTGTACAATTAGTTTAAGCTTGGTTTGAGAGTATCAAAAAGAGGATGACAGTTACAATTCCTCGGAGACACCCATTTTGTGTGAATGCCGTTCCGTGATGCCATTTTTTGAAAATCAAGCATGATATTTATTTTTGTTCTAGTTTAAATTTCTTGCATTGAATAAAAAGTCGAAATGGGGTATCCTTGTTATTCTTTTGATCCTTTCATTACTTTATATGATCGGATTGCTAGGGACTAGCAATTGATAGTGTGGGGGGATGATGAGTGCCTATTCACTCATCATTTTGAACCCGTAAAACCCGTAAAAATGACTAAAAACAATAAATTATATCAAAT
Organism: Chrysanthemum seticuspe; assembly: GCA_019973895.1. Taxonomy (NCBI): domain Eukaryota; kingdom Viridiplantae; phylum Streptophyta; class Magnoliopsida; order Asterales; family Asteraceae; genus Chrysanthemum; species Chrysanthemum seticuspe. The sequence goes on along the minus strand of BPTQ01000003.1, from coordinate 113,197,953 downwards.
TATATTGAAAATATCCTGAATTGTGTTTTATGTCTTATAGGTACAAAATGATTGAAAACGGAGCAGAAACGGACATTTTTGGATCAACTCGACAACGTTGTGCATTTGATCAAGTAAAACGGATTCAAAGTCAACCCTGGGATGTATTTTTGGAACGAGCATGGAAAACCGAACCCGAAACCTAATCCTAAACCTAAACCATAATTTTATCCTAAACCCTAATTAACCTAAACCCTAATTACCCTAAACCTAAACTAGTACTAATCCTAAAATACAATTACTATCCTAAATCTTAACAATTCATCCAAATCCTTTTCCTTTAACCCAACAACCCAATACCTATTATTTACCCAAGCCCAACCAACCTTATAAACCTTACAACCCGCTTTTTAATCCCAACCCGGGTCAAACATCACAGTCAAACTCCCAAGAATAAAAGCACGCCAAAATACTGTTTCACTTTCTCTTTCCGTTTGTCACTCTTAACACAGGACCAGACAAAGATAAATCACACTCTTATTCTAGCTTGGTAATCCAATCACCTCCAATTGGCTATTGAAGAGAGAAGAAGAGATCAACGACTGTGATTGAAAGGCTTAGGCACCAAGACAAGATCAAGGGCTTAGATGAAGGCAGAAGAAGCACAAGAAGCTCAATACCCGCTTATCTCTCACAGAAGAAACACAAAGGAAGCCCCCAAGACACTTAGGGTTTTAGTATAAATAGGAAGCTTGTAAGCCTCTCAAAAGGCAGTAGTTAATTTTTAGTTTTTTAAGTTTTATTTTAAAAGTCTTAATGCTTTATATTTATTATTTAGCTTAAAAGTGTATTTTTTATTTCAAGTCTTGTAATTTATTTTAAAGTATTAATGAAATTTCAGTTTTATGTTTTAAGATTCTGTTCTTAATTTCAGTTTCATTTTTTGTTAAAAAAAATTTAAAGGCTCTTAAAAGCTTCCTAGAAGCTATTTGCTTAACCTTTTTAGCTTTTTCATAGCTTGTAAATGTTTAAGTTTCTTTTTCCAAAAGTTCACTCAAAAATCTCAAAACGCTATAATGGAAGATAAGCCAAAAATAGAAAGGCTTATGGGTTTTACTAGCTTGTTTGTAACAAGCTAGAGCTTGTACATAATCTCTAAGAGCATTTATTGCCCTTGTTTGAGCAAAGGGCAAAGTAAGTTCCAATTTACACTTTTGCTTATTAACTGCTTATTTACTGTTCAAGTTGCTTATTATCTATTTTTTATTGCTTATTAGTGCTTAATATAGTTTAGACTTCCTTAATATTGCTTGTTTTAAGTATAAAAGTCAATTGTCCAAAATTTTGTCCAAAATCTGTCCAAACTCCAATAAGCAATAGCTTATTGGAGAGTGCTTTTTAAAAGTTGAAATATGCTTTTTAAGTCTTCATTTAGCTAGTTCATCATCTATTTCCATCAATCTTAGCTTAAATTAGTCTAAAACAGTTTAAAAAACCAAAACAGTCCCATAAAGGGGTGTTTGGTTTAAGGGAAATTTGGAGTCAAAACTTGTTCTGGTCATTACAATTTCTTTTAAATTAGCTTCAATTTAGCTTCATTAGTAGTTTTAAAGTTGTTATAAGCAGTCTTAATTAGTTAAGTAGTTTTTTTTCATAGTTTTCAAGGTTTCAAGTTACAAGTCTGTTTGAAACTGCTTATTTTAAAGGATCTAGCAAAAGTCCTTTTTAAGTGTTGTATTAGTTCAAACTAGTCTAAAATGTCTATTTTCTCTTTTGGTTAAAATGTCAAAAAGGATTTGAGACATAAAAGTCAGTTTGCAAGTCTTTCCTAAAAAATCCAAAATTCCAAAACAAGTCTGATTAGCCTTCTTAGCAGCTTAGTTTTTAGCTTATATTCAAGTCCAAATTGTTCCAAACTGATTTTATAAGCTCTTTAGTGGGTCAGCTTTATCTGTTTTAGGTTTCCTTAGTTTAGCTTATTGTTTTCAACAACTTAAAATGGTTTTAAAGTTGAAAGTTCAGATCTGCACACAAATTAAGTCAAAACAAGGGGACTTACCCATAGTCTTTTAAGCTCCTTAACAAGCTTTCTATAAACTCATATTAGCTCAAAATTGGGTTTATAATTTATTTGGAAGCTTAGGATTGTTGTTTTGGTGAATTTGTGGTCTAGCTTATAACTTAGATAGCTTATTCAGCTGCTTAAACTTGCCCTCAAGGCTGCTGTGCAATCAGTTGTGCCCTTACAGCTCTTTTTTGCTTTTGAGCTTTTCAACTTATTTAGGACTGCTTATTTGTTTAGATTAGCTTATATAGGTTTCTTTTAGGTCTATAATAGCTTATTAGGTTAGTATTAGCTTTTACAAGCTTATTTGTTTCTAGATAGTTTAGGTGTGTTTGTTTTTTTAGCTTAAGTTTTCAATTTTGTTGCCTTTTCTGCTTATTTTCTAGCTTATTTTAAAGTTTCAAAAATTTTGGTTTCACAAAAAGTCTTATTTTTAGCTTATCAAAAAGTCCCAAAAACAAATTTTCAAAAAACTAAAATAAAAAGGGGAAATCAGGGGTGAGCTAGGCTCGAACCCCTGACCTCAACCCTTTAAACACCTCACACACACACACCCCTTAACCATGCGCCCTTGGGACTTGTCCTGGTAGGGATTTGCACAATTAATTCCTTAAGTACGTTTTTTCCTTTTAAGCCTTCAGCCCAATTGTAGCTTATTACAGCTTATTGGCATAAGCTGGTACCTCAACTTTATTTTTCTTACAAACCTCTTTACTTAAACTACTTGATATGTGTCTAAATACACATATATTTGTATTGTATAAACCCACAAAAACAACCAAAAATACACAAATGACTCACAAAAGTTTACAAATATCATTTAAATGTGTTTTTATGTGATTCAGGTACAAAAGATTGAAAAACAAGTGAAAAATGATCAATTTCACAACAATTGTCGTTTTCAGTCCCTGGAGTTACACAAATTTTCAAAACTAGTCCCTAAATGTTTTAAATGAATGAAAAGACAACTTAAGTCCTTGGGAAATCAAAAATGTTCACAAAACATCCCTGGATAAAAGTTTACACAAAATGGCAATTTTTACCCCTCAAGTTACAAAATTGGCAGAAATGGTCCCTGGGTATTCTAAACTTGGAATTTTACAAATAATACCCTTGAACTATGCATGATTGAAAATTTGGAACATTTTGATAAACTTTTGGGAATTTACACTTTTAGTCCCTCAAAATCCAAAAATGACAATTAAGGTCCTTTTAAGTTTAAAAATGGAATTTATGCAAAAAGGGTCCTTGTTCTATAAATGTTTGTCATGTTTGGTCCTTGTGAGAGCATTGGAAAAATATCACTTTCAGTCCCTCAAGTTTGGAGAAATTGCACTTTTGATCCTTGTATACTAAGCTTAACCAAATGGATCCAATACCAAGTCCAAATCCAATATGCAATCAGCTGGCCCATTATCCAAGCCCAAACCCCGTTTAATATTAAAACCACACCGGTCAAAAGGTCAAACACGCGCCCAAACCAGGTACTATTCACCTCCCTCTCACAAAACCTCTGTATACCCAAAACCAGAGATGGTTTTCCCTCCTTTTTCAACACCCCTCCCTTACCTTGTCCCCTCCACCTCCACTAACACCAAAAACCTTTAATTATCTCAAACCAAACCCATTAATATCACATACCTGCTCATGAAGACTTTGGCGCCAAAATCGTTTAAATGGCTGAGATCACTTCTGCACAACCAATGATCAAGATTTGAAGTGGGATTTACTCCATAGTCACCAAGGAATTCAAAGACTATAAAAAGAGAAGAAGGAGCAGAGGAAAACTCACTTTGGGCTAGCCTTAGTCATGTAGCTTAATTAAACTTTATTGCTTTCTTAGATTAAATGTTTTTCAATACTTTAAATCTTGTATTAGTTCTCAAATTAGTGTAATGAAACTCATTTTCAGCTTTAATCTCATGTTATCTTTACATTTCAAGTTTTTCAATTCGTACCACTTTAAATTTCTAAGTCATTTACATTCTTGTTGATCATTAGTTGATTATATGGACTCAGTTAAGCACACTTAGGCTCCTGACAAAGCCAAATGAGCTTTTAGATACATATAAAAAGCAATGATCTTTTAAATTAGAAAATCACTAAAAAAAGGTAGAAAATCATTGAAAAATCAAAAAGAGTGGGTTAATAAAGAAGATGATGAAGCAGTGGTGAATTTGGAGTGCTAAGGGTATTAGGAGCTTATTGGGAAGCTAATAGGTGTAACCTTGTCCTTGGTTCCATGTTTCTCAGCTTGATGCATCTTGTAAGCTCATTTTCTCAATTTTTGCATATTACTGTTTCAGTCCTTTTTAGCTTTAATTTCTGTTTCTTTATGTTATTTAGTCTTGGTTAAGTGTTATTAATCATTAAAATCAGTCTCTTGTTCTTTTAAATTAGTAATTAGCAAAACTCTAGTTTTAACAGTATAAACTGCATCTTGGTCATTTCTGAGTTTAATGTTAGTATGGTTGTTGTTTAATGTTTCATTAGTTCTACTAAGTGATATTATAAGGTCTTGAATCAGATTCATAGGTTAAATCTAAGTTTTGCTCTAAAAATCATCAAATCAGTTAAGAAAAGTCTTGTTTGGACTTGTGAAGAAAACTGTCTTAAAGGTTGCTTGAGTAGTTGCTTATTGTTGTCTTGTGTCTCACTTGGTCATATTAACTCAAAGAAGTCAAGAAAATTAGTGTTTGTTACATCAAAAGTCAAAATCTCTTTTATCCATTTCTCTTGATTCACTGTTGGAGTTTTTAAGATCAAGGATCATGATTTTGTGTTTAAAAGTTGTTAATCTTGCTCTAATCAGTCTTAGTATAACTTAAAACAACATATTCAGTGATTTAGATCAACTCAAAGTTCATTTTGGTCAACTTTTCAGTTTTTCTCAAAAAGTCAAATCCTCATAAGGTCGTTTTTGAATAAACTTTGGAATTTCATTGAGTGTTTAATATTAAGATTCAGCTTATAATCTTTTGGATTTTTAAAGTCTAGTTGCTAAAGAAAAATACAAAAATGCTAGTTCTTGGTTTTTCAGCTTTTTGAGTGCTTATTTCTTAGTTTTTTGTGAGTACCTGTTTCATAAAACTGTCCTGTGCACAGTGAGTGTGCCCAAATTGATAAGCTCACATAGAGCTTATTAGTTGTCCAAATCTTTGGTTCTTTGGTTCTTTGGGTAGCCAACCTGGCCATCTTGAAGTATCAAGTTTGAGTTTTCATTTTGAAGCTTGTTGGCTAGGGCTGCTTGTAGCTTTAAGTTTGTCCCATTTTCTGTTTTTCAACATAAGAGTGATATGTGCTTATTTGTTTATTATAGCTTAATCAGTGCTTATTATCAGTTAAAGTGCTTATTCAGTGTTCATAATAGCTTATCTACAGTTTTTTAGCTTATCTCAGTTAACATTTGCTTATTTTCTAGCTTATTACTCATTTAGCTTGAATTTTGTGCTTATTCTATATATTTGCTAACTGTTGTGATCTTTTGCTTATTCAGTGCTTATTAGTGGTTTTTATAAAAAGTCATAGTTGTAAAAAATGCTTATCTTTGTTTGTTTAATAGTTTGCAAAAGAAAAAAAAACCAAAAATAAAAATGTTTGGCAAAAAGGGGAGGTCAAGGTTCGAACATGCGACCTCCCCCTTGATAGAGTGATAGAAGTGTACCTGTATGCCGTTTGCCCTTGGGACTTTTTCTGTCATTTCTTCACACAATCTATGTCTTATATACGTTTTGTTAAGTTTAGCTTATTAGTTTTTTTTAGCTTATTTTGAGCTTATTCGTGATAGCTTTTTCCAGTTTTCTAATTTTCATAAATCTGTAATAGTATAAAGTATTTTCTATAAAAGTTTCAGATTTTTCTCAATTGTTTTAGTATTTTTAAACATTTAATTAGTGTTTTTTAGTAATTAATTCATAATAAATAATATAAAAGTCTAAAAAATATAATTCTTTTTTCTAAAATTTTCTTTTGTCATATATTTTGTAAAAATATTGTTTTTACACTTGTAGGCCTTTTATTTCATAAATTTTACGTTTTATCTTGCGCTCCAGCGTAATTTTTATACATATCGTACGTTCTCATTTTAAGTCACGTTTTTAAGTAATTTAAGTTTGCGTTTTAATTAAAATAGTTTATTTAAGTCATTTTGTTTTATAAAATCACAAAAACATCATTGTAAAAATAGTGATAGCATTTATTTAATAGATTTTATCTTTTTAATTTTCTTAATTTGTATTTAAGTCGCTTTAATTTATAACTTTTTCAGTAGTGTAATTATCCTTCCAATTCCTTACTGATCACTATCATTAGATATCATTCTATCGTCTGATCAAGTGTTTGCACACCATTGAGTCTCCGTGGGACTTAACGACCCGGGAATCCACTGTATTCTCCAGGACTTCATTGCATTTGTGCCTGAGCAGTTTTAAGTCTGTTTAGACTTGACTGTTTAGGACAGATCACTACTTTTCTTAAAATTTTCAGATTTTTCCAATTAAATTTAGTACTTTTTTATAATTTATTTAGATTAAAATTGTTTTTAATTCATAATAAAAAGTATAAAAGCCAAAAAAAAATACCCAACTTTTTTAAAAAATTATTTTTAGTCATTTAGGACTTAGAAAAAATAAAATTGCACTCTTAGGCTTTAATTTGCAAAATTTGGTTTTTCCGGGCTCGTTACGTAGCCGGTTAAGCTCGTTTTTAGGTTTAAGTGCATTAGGACTTAACTAAGCTTTGTTTTCTTAATTTATGTGCTTATTAGTTGTTAGTTTAGTAGTTTTCTTTCATTCCTAGCCTTATTTATTTTCCCGTGCCTTTATTTGAATTTAGAAAACAATCAAAAACGTGAAAACCTAAATTTCAAGCATTTTAATAACAAACCTCAAAAGAAATCCTCGATTCACACCTCGTTGGGAAACGACCCGGTATCATATATCGTATTTACGAGTTTTGCGTGTTGACCTTTTTCCTAAATAGTTGACTCGGCGATTCGCGCGTATCACGTATTTGATATTTTCTTTATACTATTTGATATATTTGACCCCAAAAAAAGGAACCATTATCAGCGGATTTCTTCTTAGCTTGTCCTTTTATGAGGCTAGGTTTTCACCCTCGAGGATAGTACCGGAATCAGCGGGATTTTGATTTTCAAAAGATTTCTGATATTCCCACTAAGCTAATATCACTTAAATAGATGGCAACCGACGATCATTTGGAGATTAGACATGCAAAGGAGAAATCACTCCATCTGGCGACTTTCTTCTCATCTTATCCTTAGTAGAACTTAGGAGGCTAGGTTTTACACCCTCGAGAATAGTATCGGAGCTCACGGGACCTTTGAAATCAACAATCTACCAAATTACCGTAATCTTTAGACAAATTTGACGAGTACTAGTTCAACTTCCGATTTAAATTTCAGAAAAAAGTAAGTTTTGCACATTTATTAATAAGCAACATAACACTTTTTATTCAAGCAACATACATTTTTTTTTCATTTCATTTTTTCCTTTTTTTTCTTTCATTCATTTTTTTACTTTCACTTCATACTTGCAATTTTACTCACTTTATTTTGCAACATTATTCCGATTTTAAGAAAGTATGTTTTTTCCAAAATTTAAATAAAAAGTTGAACTCGGACTCTAAATCAATTTTGCATAAAAATTTTATTAGAGCACGTATTTAGTCCGATTAGTTATCTTCTAGGAGAAAAAGCCATAGATTACTTATATAAGCTCTAAAGAGAACCAACTACTCAACGCTTAGCATTTTCATTCACACAATTCGTAAAACTTAGTCTAAATGTTAAGAGAGCAGCCAGATCAACACTCTGGCAGAGTCGGGATCCCCCTTGTTCTCGCCTAATCATGACTAAACTTCCATCAATACCGAAGCATTAATGTATAATTTAATGTGCTAAGCACTTCTTTTTCATGAAATTTCTTAATTTAAGAAGAGAATTTTTTTAAAATTTTGGTCAAAACGGGGGTGCTAGGGTACTAGTAGGTACAAATGTGATCAAAATTTGCCAGAATTCCCCCCCCCCCCCCCAACCTAGAGTTGAATATTGCCCTCAATATTCAAAGTATCGGCTATTATGCCGACACTATAGAACGTAAAAAGGTAGTACTACTAGCCAAGTGTGGGAAAGAAATCTTTTTCACAAACAAGGATTAATAAGATATCCCTAGATAATTGTTAGCAAAAAGATCGGATATTGAGAAGCTGGATTGAAAACAAGCGCATCAATCATCATGATCTACAAGAATCCTGAAAAACAAGAGCAAACACACACAAAAAAAGCAAAAGTAGAGGAATTCCCCCACACTTGGTGTTAGAAAATAGAAAGAAGATAGAACGATAAGCATAGGTTGCTACCCACAAAGCGCTTATGTTTTTGTTCACCGAGTCACTAGCTTGACTCGTCCCCGAATTTATTGGTCCATGGGGAACGTTTGGAGATCCAGGAAAACCATGGGAGGTATGTCCCCTCCAAAATAATGCTTGAGCCTATGGCCGTTCACTTTGAAGTTTGGTCCGTCGGTTTGAGATAACTCGAAGACACCATAAGGAAAAACTTTGGCAACGGTGAACGGCCCAGTCCAACGGGGTTTAAGTTTACCCAAGAAAATCTTCAATCTAGAATTGTAAAGAAGGACTCGGTCACCAAAGTTGAAAACGCGGTTCTTGATTTTGGAGTCGTGGATCTTCTTTGTCTTTTCTTTGTAGATTAAAGAACTCTCGTAGGCTTGATCACGAAGTTCATTTAATTCATTGAGTTGAACTTTTCGGTGATCACCCGCGGACTTGAGCTTAAGTTTGCATGCTTCAAGGCCCAATAGGCTTTGTACTCGAACTCGATCGGTAGATGACACGCCTTCCCGTACATAAGCTTGTAGGGAGTGCACCCGATGGGTGTTTTGTAAGCGATATGAAAGGCCCGGAGTGCATCATCTAATTTGTCCGACCAAGAGGCACGATTTTCGCCTACGGTCCTTTCCAAGATTCTTTTCAAACCACGATTGGAGACTTTCACTTGCCCACTAGTTTGTGGGTGATTCGCGGTAGCAAGACGGTGAGTGACACCGTACTTAAGCATGACCTTTGCAAATTGGTCATTGCAAGAGTGCGTACCGCGATCACTAATGATAGCATGGGGAGTTCCAAAACGAGCAAAGAGAGATTTTAAAAACTTAACAACTACTCGGGCGTCGTTGGTGGGGAGCGCTTTCGATTCAACCCATTTAGACAAGTAGTCAACCGCCACAAGCATGTACTTGTTCCCTCGTGAAGACGGTAATGGCCCCATAAAGTCGAAGATCTCGCACACTTGGATGGCATTTTGAGGCATTTCATCCTTTTGCAAGATTTTACCATGACGTTGACAAGAGTCACAAGACTTGACCAAGTCATGGGCATCGCAATAAATTGTGGGCCAATAGAAACCAGAGTCAAACACCTTTTTGGAGGTGTAGTTTGGGCCATGATGCCCCCCGTGGGTCCATTGTGGCAAGCTTTGAGAATATCAACGGCTTCTTGGCCGTGAGCACACCACCGGATGACTTGATCGGCACATACTTTAAACAAGAAGGGGTCGTCCCAAAAGTAATGCTTCACGTATTTGAAGAATTTGTTCTTTTGTTGGGACGACATCCCTTTAACAACAAAGTTCCCCGCATGGTAGTTTGCAAAATGGGTAAACCATGGGGTACTATAGTTACCACGAAAAGTTACCATACTAAGTGTCTCAAGAGGAAATGTTTCATTTATTTCCTTTTTCTCGAGCACACTTTGGTGATAATTTTCTAATCGGGATAAATGATCGGCCGCGAGGTTCTCAGCTCCTTTTTTATCACAAATGATGATATCAAATTCTTGAAGAAGGAGAACCCATCGGAGCAATCTCGGCTTTGTATCTTATTTTACAAAAATATATTTGAGAGCCGAGTGATCCGTATACACTATGCAAAAAGAGTACTTAAAAGGGGCAAATTGGATTCGATTCTCTTTTTTTCTACTATTCATTCTTTTTCTGCAAGGAATTGCAGCTAGCGCGCTTGACTAAGAAGATAGAAAGGGTTTTCTCGCTTGGTTAGTAAAGTCAAGTTTTTGGCCTTATCTTGCAGGTGACGACGACGACGAGTTGACGGCCTATTCTGTTATAGAGTCCAATCGCGAGAGTCTAAACTTTGTTGCACTGGTTCTATTTTGCCTGCCTTCTACTTAGTAGGTATGATGGGTGAACCGAACCGAGGTTTTAGACAAGATTAAGTATGGCCGGAATTTCTCGAAAGCATACACCAAGGCTAATAATTCTTTCTCCGTCGTAGTGTAATGTGCTTGAGCATCAATCATAGTTTTGCTAGCATAGTGTATAGGCTGAAAATGTTTAGCTTTTCGTAGCCCCAAGACCGCACCTAAAGCAAATTCGCTAGCATCACACATGAGCTCGAAAGGTAGGTCCCAGTCGGGGGCAACTAATATTGGTGCTTCGGTAAGTTTCATCTTAAGAGTTTGAAAATATTCAATGCACTCTTTAGAAAAGATGAACATAGTATCTTTCTCAAGAACAGGGTCATCAGCCAGGCTATTTTTGAAAAATATTGATTGAATCGATGATAGAAACCAGCGTGAACAAGAAAACTCCGAACACCTTTGACGGTGGTGGGATGAGGAAACTTAGAGATAACATCAACGTTAGCCTTATCAACCTCTGTAGGACCGAAAAAGTATAAAATTTATGTGGTTTGGAGGTCGGGGTTGGTGGAAGAAGATGAAGATCTTCATCTTTTTTAGTGAGAGAAACTAGAGAGAGGGAGGAGAAAACACAAGATGATATTGATAAACACACACAATACAAATAACCTAATGATTCACCTCACCCCTCATGGAGAGTCATGAGGGGTATTTATAGGCCCTATCTTTGCCACTTAAACGATACTAGTCCCTAAGGGCAAAGTATACTACGTGTCTAGTCCAATTCACGTAAGTGACGTTATCTTTATAAAAAGCGAGGCTAACAATCTCCCTCCAAGATAGCGTCACACGTGAATGGTTACAATGAGACCTATAAATACAAAACAAAGTAAATTACAATAGTAATGAACAATGTTGACTTTCTTGAAGCGCAGAGTCTCTGTAGTCTAGATACTGAGGCAAACTTGAAGTTCTCCCTTCCGATGACCTCGGCATTTGATCTTTGGCACTGACGGCACAAATTCTTGTAGCTCTGAACTTCAACTGTAACGGTCTAGTTAGGTTATTACTCCCTCCTAACTAGTGAGCCTTTTTTCTTTCTATGCTCCCTCCTGAACCGACAACACTCTTCCAACACGTCTTTAATCTTCAGACACGCAGCGGAGAAAGTAAACTCTTGATCGTACAATGGTTGTCGTTCTGGAAACATCATAACAACATAACTCACTTAGTATTGCATCCAAATTGGTAAAAACCCCCATGTACACCACACTACTTCTCCTTCTTCAGTCTAGCAAAAATCCCTTCGTAATCCAATCACGGAAGATGAAATACCAACTTCTCCCTCCTGATGGTTGCGAGATATCGGAATCATCATAATGTTGCGTACATGCCGTATTACCTTCTTGATGCAATATTAAAACCTTTGATAGAGCAAAATTCTATGAGAATATGTCGCAAAAATACTCTCAATACGTCTCTCAAACCAACCTTTAAACGAACCTCTTTTGAATTCACCGGCTAATTGTAATGACCACATATGGAGAAAACCCGATACGACCAACTTGAAAAGGAAGTAAACATCCCAACTTTGTGACTTACTGCTTGTTCTAAATTTTTGAACAATCCACAACGCCGTGTGACACTGAGCACTACAACGTAACTCCTTAAAGTGATGGTTACACACTGTGAGCACTACAACGTAACTCCTTACATCAGTCATAACCAGATTGTCAAATTTCATAATGTGCTCCAACAAGTTATCTTGAGACATGCATCCAACCATCCATCGTCTTAAAGATAAAGAAGTCCACCCGTGAAATGCCACGTCAATTCCGCATCAATAATACCGTACAAAAACCCCGTAGTCATTTTTTTCAAATCTTTGCTCAAGCCGTGAATAATGTATATCCCTCCGTGAAAATTTACCATACCAAAATACCACTCATTTTTCAAAAATTTGTTATCCAATATTTTTTTTAAAAATTGTGTCAAAAAAAATTTTGTACCACAAAATTTTGGATACCAAAAGTTTCATTTCAGGCGACACTAATCATATCAACCATATCCACGAGCCCAATGATAGTCTAAAATAGAGAAAGGCCCACGATTCAAAATGAATTTCAGCCCATCCAACTTTATGTCGAGGCCCATGGACGAGAGTAATTTCATTTGAACGATTAATCAGCCCATGATCCAAACTAGTCACATACGTCTAAACGGATATATATGTCACACATATTCACATTCTAACCTAAACCTAACAATCAGATATCACAAAAAATCCGCCCCATCTCCTTTGTTATCACCGATTCTCATGCTCCTCTCATCCAAGTCATCTCAATCAAAATCAATCTCTCATCACGTCAGTAACACGAACCAAACAACAAACGTAACCCTGATGATGTTCAAGACATTTTTGGCTTCTAGATCCCTTGGGGTCTCGGGTAGGTGTATGATTTGTTCATGTGTTAGCCTTAATATTTTTTATTAGAAGTGATGGTCATTCACGTTTAGGAACTTTGTAACGCATGTTAGATATCGTGATAGAATAGTCAACGGGCTCGTGGATTGGGCTAAGCTAATTGGTTAGAAGTTATGTTAAGCTAGCCTTATATCAATCCATGTCCAATCCAATCCAAACGAGCCCATGCCAAGCCCATTAGGGCATCTTCTACTTGTACTATTTATACCCCTCCTGTATGTTATTTGAGGGGTGTGCTTGAGTGTGTGTGTGTGTGTTTTCCTTTGAAGCAATATAACATCTTATTGTTTTCTTTCTTCTCTCTATCTCTCTAAACATACATACGATTTATACATCAAGTCACCAAGTTCTATTCTTTATCTTTCTATTCTATACGCATAACTGTATAACGTGGGTGTTTGTTATACGTGTTCTTGTTGTGTGATAAGGTATACGTGATAAAAGGGGTTAACAATTGGTATCAAAGCCAGGTTTTCAAACCAAAAATGTCTATTTCTCAGCCTCCTCCAAGAGTCAATGAGAAAGATGATTTGTCAAAAATAGTCACTCCACAGTCCCTGCCTATTAAAAAGAGAATTATCAAAGGTTTTGAAAATGAAAAAGCAGTTGCTGAAAAACCTACAGTGATTACACCTGGCATTTCTAGGAATAGTACACGGAATGTGACCACAAATCTAGTTAAAGAATCTGTTGGTTCTAACAACATGGTCAACAATCACTATCTAGAAGAAGCTAGGAAAAAGGCACAGACTCGAAAAGACGGAATTCTAGGTGCAACATCTAGGGTGATGCATTCTACAAGATTTCAAGGCACTGCTAGTAGTAGTAAACCATTACCTAGGAACACTCTACAAAAGACTAGGGATTGGCTTGCATCTAAGAGTAGTTGCGCAAAAGAAACTGCTATGCCCTTAGAAAACAACACTAGGAATTCTAAGTCTTTTTCGAACAAGAATCAATTTCCAAAAGACTGTAGTGACAAAGTTAAAGCTGGTGTTTAAACAAGAATATTGAATTTGTCTGTACTACATGTAAAAAATGTGTCTTTTCAGCTAATCATGAGGCATGTGTCTCACAATATCTCAAGAAAGATAATTCTCGTTCCAAGGCACAATCCACTAAGACACCAAATAGAAACAAGCCCGTTGATAAAATGTCAAACAAAAAGAAACCTAATAGGTGGATCTCTTCAGGACGTAGTTTTTCTAAAACTGAGTCTTCCGCTGCATCTGATAAGAAAACAACTCCTAGATCTTACCTTAGGTGGATTCCCACGGGCAAAGTTTTCAACAAAATAGGTCTTAGGTGGATTCCCACAGGAAAGATTTTAGATACTTGCACCAACACAGATAATAGTGACAATCATTCGGATAAGGAAGTCAGATCCACTACAACCGTTGATAGTGATCACCCTCACCGTGAGGAAACATGTACTTCTAACACTGTTATTTTTGAAAATTCTTCTTCTGTGGATGCAGGTACTTGTAAAAGTGTTGAAGGTTCATATACCCCGTGTGGTAAAGAAAAACTTTATGCCAATTTCGCATGTGGAAATCCTTTTCTAGTTCCACTCTTAACTCCACTTTTACTTGTCCCTACTTAATCTTCTTTCTTCAAATCCTCTTTGTATATATTTTTGAAAAACAAAATACAAAATTTGAAAAACCAACAAAAGCAAAATATAAAAATATAAAACTTTCAAAAATACAAAAAAAAAAACAAACAAAAAAAACAAAAATCCAAAAATATTCTTCTCACGACATGTCTCTCGTATAATCGATATTCTGTACGTTTCTAGAAATGTCATTCAACAATGATACGGGCATGTACATATGCTTGAGCGAGAGTTCTTTAATTGTTTTCTAAAACATGCCGTTTCTCAAAATTTCTTCATAATAATGGCTTTCGTATACTTCAGTATGAAACCCGGACTTCAACATAATGGCTTCTGAACACATCAGTTCAGGACCCGCGCTTTAAAGAAAGGAAAGTGCTACGCAAATTTGATTTTCATAAATATCGAGCACTTATCCTAAAACAAATGAAGATAATTCTTCTTCAATATCTTCAAAATATTTTTTAAAATCTTCATCTTGCGTACCATTGATTCGAAATTTTTCAAAACGATTTTTCAAAATCTCTCACATTTGGTACCAAGATAACTCCCTCTAAACCCTTAATTGATTCTAAATTTTCTGTATGAAAAATATGCTTTCGTTAAGGGGGAGTATCAAACCAAAATTGTTCCAAAATTCATGCTAAATCAGTTTCTCTCCAAATGCTTTTAGAAAAACATATATCTTAATCATTTTGTTTCAAAAACATCATAGATATGCTATTTTTGAGGGGGAGAAATGTGATCAAAAGGTTTAATGATCGTTGTTTGAATCTCAAAAGAGCTCGACTCAGTTGAAACCAATGATCTGACGAGGAATCGTGTACCATCTCGAGAAACTTTCTATGACTTGACCAGGACGGGTAATAATTTCAAGCTAGTTCACTAGTGATGTAAACGTGTCTCGAATCGGTCTTGTTCATTTAAAGTTGATCAATTCAAAAGTGCGAACTCTACCCTCACTGTGAAGATTTAAGTTAAAACAATATAAGCACATGTGAAGGGGGAGTGTTTCTGAAAATATAAAAATCTCAAGGTGTTAACAAAATCATGTTTTATAATCATAAACACTTTGAGAGATTTTCAAGAAAAATGGTTTTATGGCAACAATAGGACAGTCATGGAGTTATAAGGTGACTAAGGATAGGTAAATCCGTCCTATGATCTGCCAGAGCCGGAGGGATCTACCCAAGGACATCACAAATAGTTAGTATTAGAAGTCCTTAGGAATGATTGAAAAAAAGGAGAAATGTGAGAAAGGAGAAAAAGGGGTTGAAGAATTAAAAAGAAAAGTAAAAGAAAGGGTGAAAAGAAATAGCCCTCCATATTCAACCTTAGGGCAGAAACCGGGTTCAATTCATCTGCTACTAGTTGTCACTAGATGACACTGGTATTGAAGAAAAAGACGTCATGGACCCAGTGACGCACTGCACCTAACCTTCTAGCCACTCAATTCCTCTTAAAAGGATTTGTTTCATTCTCACTGGGAACCCTACATAATCTATCGACTTTCTCTTAGAGATTGTTGATATTGAAGAAGGAGACCCTCTCCCTAGTCTCCGCTCAGGAAAACCAAAATGCACTATTGAGTCTAGAGCCACGAGATTCATTAAAATATCTCATAGTAACACATGACATGACATCGCTTGTTGTTCATCAATAAGGACACAAGTGATATATTCTAGAGTCCTACGCAGGTCTTAGCAATCTGCCAGAACATTTATGAGAAGTTTCACATCAGTGATCTTCAGTGATTGAATGGAAACTCCTACCAGGGTCAACATCAAGCAGCCCTGACAGCAGGTCACTTCGGTAACTCCCCATGGATTACGCTTAGTGTGTCTCAAACGGTCTACAGTCGTGGAGTGATGCTTCGGTGTACTTCAGCGACTCATCTGAATTGTAGATGTACTTCGGTATATCGTGTTATCTCACTTGTGGGTGATGAGTGTGTAAATACTCATAATTTTTGGTTAAATCTGAACTGCAAAACGTTTAAAAATGCTCAGAATTGCATCAAAATACTAAAAATATCTCAAAATTACATTTTATATGTTTCAGATGCAAAATGTTCAAAATCAGATGAAAAATGAGCTAAGTTTGCATAATTGGCAGTTTCAGTCCCCCAAGTTTCAAAAATTGTCAGAAATAGTCCCTGAGCACTTAATTTCAAAAGAAAAATCACCAAAGGTCCTTTTAAAATCATAACTTGTCAAAATTAGTCCTTTGGTGAAAAATGTCAAAAAGTTTTGAGAAATTACAAAATTGGTCCTTCAAGTTTAAAAATTGGCAAAAATGGTCCTTGGAAATTGGAAAATGTCAAGTTTGGTCCTTGTACTATTGGAGCTTGTCACTTTTGGTCCCTTGGAGCAACTTTGAAAAATGGCAGAAGTGGTCCTTGCATTTTTCAGAATTTACAAAACAAGCCCTTGATTATTAAACCTTTTAATACCCATTGGACCCTTGTCATAACCCAAGTGACCCCCTGCCAAACCATTTGGACCCTTCCCTTTGTTTTTGACCCCCTTCATAATATTAGGCCAGTCAACCCATCTGGTCAAACAAAGCAACCCCGCCAAATCTTCTTCCCCTTCAACTGCTTCTCTGCAACACTCCATCTCCCCATCCCTCCAGCTCAAAGCCCACTTTCCTTGTTCCCCCCACTTCAACAAACCTCCAAGAAGCATTTAATGCTCCCTCTCCAACTCACTCAACCTCCAACTGGCAAATACATGTTTTGGCGCCAAAAACCAATCAAACGGCCAAGAGCACTTTAACTAATCCAAAGGTCCAGATTTTTTATGGGAATTAATCAGATAAGTGAGAGAAGAAGTTTGGGTATAAAAGAAGCAAGAAGAAAGAAGAGAAGTAGTAGCAATTAGTTTAAATTTCCAATGTATGTCATTTTTAAAGTCTTAAGTTTTAAATAGATTCTTAGTTGTTCTTTCAAGTTTCATTGTATCAATTTAAGTTATCTCAGTGTATTACAACTCTTTTTAAGCATCAATTCAAGTCTGTGTTAATGATTCATGTTTGCATATTCACTGTTTAAAATTTCAGTTTTCAACTACTATATCCAAGCTTCAACTATCTTATTTTTAGACTCAAATAAGCTTGCATAAGCTTATTATAGCTTTTTATAAGCTCACATTTAAGTTTCAAGCAGTTTTGGATTTTGGTCAAAGAAAGTCAAACTGGGGCAAAAATGGAGATGGAAATGGATATGGTTTGATGCAGAAATGGATTTGGGTTGATAATGAGCTAGGTTAGGGTTTGGAATAGGTTAGTTGTTCCTGTGTTCAGTGGCAAGCCATTGTGGCTGAGGACCAATTGTGAGTTATTTTCAAATATCATTGCATAATCTGTCTTTGTAGTTATAAGTAGTTCAAATCTGTTTATTAAGTGGTATTTAAGTTAGTTAAACTCAGTTTAATCCATTAAACAAGCTAGTACAGTAGTTAGCTTAATTAAAATTGCATATCAGTTGGTAAAAGAGTGTTTGGATTAGCTGCATTAACTGAATTTGAGGTTTACTCAGTGGTAGAAACTTGTTGTGTTAGGTTTGTTTAGCTCATATGTACTCATATCTGTCATCACATTGCATCTGCAAACACTAAAAGTCAAATTCACATTAAACTGTCTTCAATTGCTTATCTGTTGTGATTTTGTCAAATCAAAAGCTTTTTGTGTTAAGAATTCATAGACATTGCTTGCATTGAGCTTATTTCATCATATTACATTAACATCAGTCCTCAAATTGGATTCAAAGTTCAAATAAGTCAACTTTTCAAATCTGTCAAAAAAGTCAAAAACATGAAATTCCAGTTTTGAGCTCAACTGAGAGGATTTTTAATTGTTTCATTTCTGGGTCAAATCTAGTGGAAATTGTAGGTTTTTAAAGTTCAGTTGGTCTATTTTCTTAACATCATTTTTGTAGAATTTTGTGAATTTTTTACAAGCTCTAAAACTGCTTATCAAGATGGGCTTATATGCCCTGTGCACAGGGAACTGAACTGCACAGGTGTTGTGCAGTTCTTGCAGGGCTTGCACAGAGCTCATAAGAGCTTGTCCAAGTCTAGTTTTTGGTTTACAAGCACCTAGCCAGGTCTAGATTAGGTTCCATCTCTTGGTTTCAAGTCTCAGCTTATTAGGTAGCTTATTCTTAGGGTTAAAAGTAGTACCCTTAAACTGTTCTTAGCACTTATTCTCAATTCACCAAATCATAGCAGTTTGTAATTCAGTGGTATAGGATAGTTGTTTCTTGTTGCATTTGAGTACTTTTAGCTTATTATAGCTTCTGTGCAAGTTTGGTGCTTAATTGTAGCTTTTGGCTTATTTAGAGTGCTTATTCATAAGCACTTATCATAGCAGTTTCATATTCTTGCACACAACCACCTGTTTTTATATTTTTCCTAGATTCTTAATATTATTTTAGACTTTTCTTGAATTTTTCAGATTTTTCTAAGTTTGTTTGGTATTTTTCTTGATTTAAAACAGTTTTTAAGCCTTTTTAATTAGCATTTAATACAATTAATTAAGAAAAGTTTCAAAAAAAATATTTTTTCTATTTTTCTTAAGTTAAGATAAATATAAAAAGTCAAAAAAATATTTTTCCAGATTTTTCTTAGTTAAATTTGTATTTTTAAGCAATTTAAGTAGTTTTAAATAGTTTTTAATTAATAAAAAATACAAAAATAATCAGAAAAATACAAAAATAGTTTTGAAAATTCTCTTTTGTTATTTTAGATTTTTCCAAGTCATAATTTCATTTTTCTAGATTTATTTCCTATTTTCTTGTATTTTAGGCTATTATTAAATAGTTAAAAATAGTTTTTAATTAATAATAATTAGATAAATAATTTTAAAAATAATTTTCTTTTTCTAAAAACTTTCTTTTATCATTAGGTTTGTAAAAATTTCATTTTCATATTTTTAGGATTAATATTGCTATAGTTTCACATTTTCTTTTGTACGTCACGTAGTTTTTAATTCAAGTTTTAAAAAGAAAAAAATCAAAAACATCATTTTGCAAATAGTGATAGCGTTTATTTAATATTTTGTATCTTTTTAATTTTCTTTAATTTGCATTTAAGCCTCTGTAATTTATTTACTTTTTCTTTAGTTATAGTAACTCAAAAACCTCTTTCCCCTTCAAATCTCTCGATCACTATTCGTTTGGTGATTCATCGCATAGCTCGCTGGGACATAACGACCCGGGGAAACACTATACTCTCCAGATCTTCATTGTATTTGTGTCTGAGCTGTTTTAAGTTTCTTACGGTTGGCCATTCACAAGTGGCCAGCTTGTGTGAGAAAACTTGACGGTTTAGCACGAATCAGTGGGACTCCAGTTCAGGAATGGCCTTTGTAAGAATTAGAGATGTGTTTTCACACTATGCTGTTAACACCCTCGAAATTCAAACTTGTAAGTGCCGGAATCCGCTTATTACTAACTTGTTTTTATGTTTTCTTCTTATGGAAGCTCCGGAGCGGATGGATCGTGCAGACTCGCCACATGCTCATACCAACAACACATGAAAGTTCTCATCAAAATCTAAGGCAACTCAAAGTCAAAGATGATTCTTCGTCAATGTCAAAGAATCTGCAAAGTGTAAAGACTCGAGAACTTCATCATTGGAAACTCAAAGTCAAATAGAAGTGTGAGCATGGTGGAGAAAGGCGTGGAGACACCTAACCAACGAAGTTGACAACGGCAGACAACACCATTAATTGATCACAAAGCATGAAGGAACAAAGAATCAAGACTATTCTATATCTACACACAAAGTTCAAGCTCGAGAAAAGTAAAGACCAAATCAAGTGGAGCATCATTTGAATGACCACCCCTTAGGGGGAGATTGTTAGCCTTAATAGTTTTTATTAGAAGTGATGGTCATTCACGTTTAGGAACTTTGTAACGCGTGTTAGATATCGTGATAGAATAGTCAACGGGCTCGTGGATTGGGCTAAGCTAATTGGTTAGAAGTTATGTTAAGCTAGCCTTATATTAATCCATGTCCAATCCAATCCAAACAAGCCCATGCCAAGCCCATTAGGGCATCTTCTACTTGTACTATTTATACCCCTCAAGTATGTTATTTGAGGGGTGTGCTTGAGTGTGTGTGTGTGTGTGTTTTCCTTTGAAGCAATATAACATCTTATTGTTTTCTTTCTTCTCTCTATCTCTCTAAACATACATACGATTTATACATCAAGTCACCAAGTTCTATTCTTTATCTTTCTATTCTATACGCATAACTGTATAACGTGGGTGTTTGTTATACGTGTTCTTGTTGTGTGATAAGGTATACGTGATAAAAGGGGTTAACATCATGTTTTCGTCCTTGGGTTTTAGTCTTTAACGAAACTGAGAAAAAGGGATATAACATCCTTGTTATATTCATTCTTAAGATTCGAATATTGATTGAAGCGTGTCTTCAACCAGAGTGGATCGATGATGATAACGATTCAGTTGAAAAAATCTTTTAACAGATTTCAAAAAAATGAATCGAACTGAGGTCAATTAATTTTCAGATTTCGAATATTGATTTGAGTCATGGTTGAATGATGGAGGATGAGTAGGATAGTATGATTAGTTGATGGAGTTGGTTTTAGGTTCGGATTTGTTAAATTTTTTAAGGACTGATGATGTGAAAGGTAGCTGAGGTCGTGTAGAATTTATCTTGGTATATGGTATTGATGTTGTGGTCTTGGTCTATTTTACGCATAACCTTTTTTCTCTTCAAATCCTTATGCGTAAAACAGGTTTGGTCTTACGCGTAAGACTGCTTATGCGTAACCAGGCTTAGTTATGCGTAAACATATGCGTAGGTCATTTCTTAAGCGTAAGCCAAGGTTTAAGCGTAAAAGACCTTACGTGTAAAATTTCTTACGCGTAACTTCACTGTTACGCGTAACTACTCTGTAGATGCTCCTTATGCGTAGAAAAAGGGTTTTGACCTTTTGACTTTTTCCGGCGAGTTTTTCCGACCATGTTTTCCGTTCAGCTTCATACGTTACCCAGAAAAAGCATAAAAAGTGTTTCTTTTTTACCAGATTGACCTCTTGAAGATGACCTTTGACCACTTATTTTCACGGATATATTGGTACAAAAGTCATATAAACGACTGTTTGGACAAGATGTGACCCAAGACAGATTTACACGTGAAAGACTAGGACTTTTTGTGTTACCAAAAAAAGGATACGAAACATATTGTTAAAACTGTTAACCAACAAATCGGAAAAAAAAATTCCGACCCACATAATAAGCACAAAAACAGTCAACAAACATGTATAAAACCACAATAAATCAACAAACAACAACCATGGCTCGTTATACCAATTGTAGGACCAAAAAAGTATAAAATTTATGTGGTTTGGAGGTCGGGGTTGGTGGAAGAAGATGAAGATCTTCATCTTTTTTAGTGAGAGAAACTAGAAAGAGGGAGGAGAAAACACAAGATGATATTGATAAACACACACAATACAAATAACCTAATGATTCACCTCACCCCTCATGGAGAGTCATGAGGGGTATTTATAGGCCCTATCTTTGCCACTTAAACGATACTAGTCCCTAAGGGCAAAGTATACTACGCGTCTAGTCCAATTCACGTAAGTGACGTTATCTTTATAAAAAGCGAGGCTAACAACCTCAATCCCGATTTTAGAGATCTTATGCTCGAGGACGATGCCCTCTTTGACCATGAAATGAGTTTTCTCCTAATTTAGACAAATATTGGTGTCTTCACAACGTTTAAGCATCTTGTCCAAATGGGAGAGGAAAGTTTTGAAAGAATCCCCAAAGACCGAAAAATCGTCCATAAAGACCTCCATAGTTTTCTCGAGCATGTCGTGAAAAATGGCCATCATATACCTTTGGAACGTACCGGCAACATTACAGAAGCCGAAAGACATGCGTCGGTAAGCAAACGTTCCATAGGGGCATGTGAAGGTGGTCTTCTCTTGGTCTTGTGGGTCGATGGGAATTTGGAAGTAACCCGAGAAATCGTCGAGAAAACAATAGTATTCGTTTCCCGCTAATCTCTCGAGAATTTGGTCCATGAATGGTAAAGGAAAGTGGTATTTGCGAGTGGCGTCATTTAACTTTCGGTAGTCAATGCAAACATGCCATCCCATAACCAATTGAGTAGGAATCAACTTGTTTTCATCATTTTCAACTACGGTAATGCCACTGATAAGGATTTAAAACGTACACTTTTAAGGGGTCATTTAAGCCCTTAATCGCCCACTTTTATATCCGTTACTGCTTAATTTCATTCCTTTTCACTTTTTAGGTCTCTTGAAGGCAAAATGATGCTTATTTGGACGAAAAGGAGTGAATATGTGAAGAAAATGGCTAAAGTAAAGATCAAGACACTCAAGCTACTGGAAGTGCACCCGACGGCGTCACAAGAAAAGGGCGACGCCGTCCCTATATTTGTGACGACTCAGGAGTTAAATTGCTATTTTACACATGGCGCCGTCAGGCTTTGAAGAGTAGGCCGTCACGAAGACTTTCATCCCAGACGCCCTAGATCCAGATTCAGACGACGTCAGAGCTGAAGGCTAACGGCGTCACAACCACAACGTGACGTCGTCCCAAAGTTGACTTGGCCAAGACGAAACCCTAATGACGGCGATCTGACGGCGTCACAATTAAAAGGTGACGCCGTCGCAGTTGTAACTCTATATATAGAATTCGATTTTCAGACTTTTAAAGAGGTAGACTTGTTGAGTAAAAACCTAAAACGATTATAGTCCGTCTTGGACAGTATTTTAGGGTTCTAATACCCTAATTTACATCGAGATAAGTATTTATTCCTTGATTTCATTATGTCTTCAACTGAATGTGTGTATGCTTGCATGTTTAACATGTCCGGCTAATTTACTTGTGTGTTTGCTTAGATCTATGAAACCTAGTTATTGAATATTGATTGGTTGTCTCTTATCTTAATTGTAATTGGCTTAGGAGTGCATGAAGTCATCGTTGTATTTTTAATGCTTGATTAATCTTTGTTGAACATTAGTTTATAGTTACTAGTGGAATTGTAGGCTAAATATCCAAAGATAACCTTAGTGTTAAGTTTATGAATCCTAGAGATTTTGTATTCATTAACCTTAGGTAGCTTCAAAGAGTTAGGGATAAAAGCACACCCTACGACTTTAGAAAACACAACGCGTTAAGAATAAGGACGTGACAATTCAACCATCAATAAAAGATAACTAGGGAGTAATAGTATCTAGGTAGACACATTTTTAATCATCATACAAGCACACTTCAAAAAGACATAGACTACCCTTAGCTTAGATAATTAGAATAGTAGAGTAATTGGTAGAAGTACCACCCCCAAATCCAAACCCCGAGATCGTACCTTTAGTTTCTAAAATTTATAAAAAAAGATAAAAAATAATCTTCCTCAACCCCAACCTTAGCGTAGTAATTTCTCACTAGCATTCGTATTCCCCTAGAGAACGATATCAATCCTCGAGGCTTACCCTAATACTACACTACAACGATTAGGTTCACTGCCTAGGTGGTGAAAAACTTGCTCGAAGAAAAGGAAGTTTCCTTTGACCCCGAACGCGCATTGTACGCGTATCAAGTTTTTGGCGCCACTGCCGGGTAATAAAATAGCTAGTTAGATTTCTATCTCATTTAGGTTCCCTTTCTTGATTCCTATCAAGTAAGCTTTTTTCTTAATTTTAGCTTACTCGTAGTCTATCCCCCTTCTTCGTGACCTTTGTTAGTAACCCCACCACTTTTCATAATGGAAGGTGATAATCAACCACCACTTATCAACCCAACACCAAATGACCCGCCAAGAGGCCATACTCTTGATGAATACTCAAAGACCAAGCCACATAGGCTATAGAAACACCATTGAGCTTCCCGACCAAGCCCAAACTACGGCCCTTCGATCCGAAACCATCCGGTTGGTGCAAAACGGATGTGCATTCCATGGACTTCATTCCGAAGATCCTAATCAGCATCTTAAGGATTTCCTTAAAATCGTCGATTCCATCTACCTCGATGCTACTACTCGGAGACCACGCACCTGTGGCTCTTCCAATTCTCTCTACGGGACCAAGCTAGTAATTGGCTTAAGTGACTTCCCGCCGGCTACATCTCAAGTTGGGATGATCTCACCACTCGTTTCCTTGCCCAATTTTTCCCACCGGGGAGAACTACTAAGCTTAGGAATGAAATCTTGATGTTCCAACAACGTCAAGGTGAATCTCTCTACGAAGCATGGACTCGATTCAAGGACTTGCTCCATAAAGTCCCTCATCACGACATTGATCTTTGGCTTCAAGTCTAAATCTTTTACGATCATGTCAACTTCTCAACTAAGCAATCCATCGACCAAGCGGCCGGTGGCAAACTTAGTGATCTCACTGCGGAAGAATCGTGGGGTACAATAGAGGACCTTGCTCTTTATGACAACAAAAGTTGGAATGACCCTCGTGAGTTGCCCAAAACCATCAAGGCAATCTCCTTGCCTCCTATTGACTCACAAACTTCTGATCGTAGGATGCTCGAACTTGAAGATCAAGTCAAATTCCTAATGAGCTCTTACGAAAATCCTAAGTATTCGTATCAAGTGAACAAAATCACTCTACCTTGTGAGTTGTGTAGTGGTCCCCACGACACTCGTGATTGCACAAGACTCCCCGAACAAGCTTTTGCGGACTATGCCTCCACGCGTACCAACAATACGGGAGAGAAGTGGTACACTTTCAAGCCCGAACAAAACAACTTAGGAAACTCCTACAACCCCTCATGGAGGAATCACCCTAACCTTAAGTGGAACCAAAACTCAAACCCACCTCAAAGCTCATCTAGTATACCTAATAGGTTTAACCCTCTAAATACCGGGAACTCCGCTAGTCTTGAGGCAATTGTGTCTAGATTCATGTCATCTCAAGAAACTCGATTGACTAAGCTTGAAGCCGATTTCAAGCAACGACAAGGCGAGATGACAAATAAGCTCGACGCCATCTTAAAAGCCTTAATGACCGAGAAATTGGAGCACTACCAAGTGACACTATAAAGAACCCAAAAGTGAATTCGATTTCATCGACTTCATGTTCTTGCTCACCTTGGGAGAGTGCTTATCCATGCCCTTCACACCTGAAAGTTCATCCGGTTAATGCCATCAACACGGGTTCCAAGCGATCCCTCATGAAGTACCAAGGACCCGAACCATTGGTCCAACCAACTCTTGAGAAACCCGTCAACCAAGAACCCAAACCTAATCTAGAGGAGGAGTACAAGGAACTCCACCAAGAAAAACCGGTTCTTAAAGTCTTGGCTCATGTCCTTATTACAATGCTTTAAAAGAAAAATATGAGCAAGAACTAAAGCTAGGAGAACGTGGGTTAGCATTTTTTTTAAATAAGTTACCTAAGAAGTTAGATGATCTCGGCCTATTCATTCTTCCGTGTAGGCTTGGAAACTCCAAACCTTTCGACACTTTAGCTGACTTAGGATCGAGCATCAATCTTCTTCTGTTGTCCCTCCATAAAATCATTAACCTAGGTAAGATAGAGCCAATGGAAACCATCTTAGGTCTAGCGGACGGTAGTATTGCATATCCGGTAGGGATAATAAAAGACATGGTAGTGCACGTAGGTGAATTGACTCTTTTGGCGGATTTCCATGTGCTAGACATGAATAAAGATCCGACATGCCCATTGTTAGTAGGAAGAGGACTGTTAGCCACCGCTAGTGCCATAATTGATTGCAAAATGTCTAAGATAATAGTAGGAGAAGGGAGTGCTAGGTCAATTTACGATGTCAAAAAGCATATCTACTACAACGAAGATGAAATCCCCCATGAGATCATGTTAAAACGCCATCTAGGTATGGGCCTTGGATTAATAAAGATTGTATAGGTCCCCAACGACCTTTCTATCTAGAAGAGGCCTTTGTTAGTAATTCAACTTACCATGAACAAGAATTGGCTAGGGAAATGGAAGTGAACCCGTTCAAGGATGCCTTCGTGTTTAGGAAGATGACCGAGTTCCTAGGAAGCTTGCTCGTCAATCTTGTCATGAATAAGTGGAAAGTTGAGAGTGAGAAGCCTAAGCATAATTGGAATTGGGATAGACCACCTAATGATGGAAATGGAGAATGGCACATTAGGATGACAATCTATGACCCCGATGGAGAAAAGTTTGAAAAGGCATACCGAACTAAGCGTACCACTAGGAACTTAAAAGATAAGTTTGATCCTTATGACATTCTTGAGGATAAGCTTACTTACATAGGTACGTAGGGGCACTACTTCGAGTCTAGCTACAAGACTCATAAATAAAGAAAAGCTCTTCGTGGGAGGCAACCCATGCTTAATTGTTTGCTTGTTTGTGTGTCATATATCTTTTCATTGATTGTTTATTCTCATGTTTGAATTTGTGAAAATGTTTTATTTTGTCTTTAACCTCGTCTTAATTACATATAAAGGTATTTTACAAAAAGGATAAGTGTAGGGAGGATTACACACGTTTTCAAAAGAACGTGAACATGAAAATTACAATTCCTAAAAAGATATATATGTGTGTTTGTTAGAGTCAAATGCTTGTATCAAGTCATAATGGATGTTTTGCAGGAATTATTTCAAATTCTAAAGATGTAATTTTTCTAGAAAAACGCAGCAGACCAGTTTCTGTCAGGATAACCTAACGGCGTCAGGAGGAGCAGAAACAACTTATCTAACTTTCTCTCATTTTCTGTGCTACTTATAAACTTTTGGAATTTCTCAGGTCTTAATTTTCCATAAAATCTGTAAACATCCATTCCACAAACATTATATCCTAGTTTAGTAGAATCATATATAATTTTACCGCCGATTTTACGCAAATGTTTCGTCTATTTTCTTAAAGTGTGCAGGTTTTATTTATCAAGAAGAAGAAACATAAGATGGGATGGAGCTTTTCACGCATACATTCTTCTTGGAAAGAATTTAACCACTACTTCACACGGATCCTACCGAGCTAATCAGGGGAGTATTAGTTTCTTTATCTTTTAATTACCTTCCATTATCATAACTTTGATACTTTCGGGGAACATTGAGGACAATGTTCAGTTTAAGTGTAGGGAGGGAGAATAAAACGGGAACTTTGAAACTATGCTTATTCTTGATTATTTGTCTTGTCCTATTTCATTTGTGTAATAAACTATGAGAAATATCGGTTAGGGTAATTTTAGCACCAAATTTAAAATTTTTCATGACATGTAGGAGTGGGTCTTTAGTCTTAATAAAGCGTCTCATGGATAGGAAGTTATATGACTAGCACAAAAACCTTTTACCACTCAAATTCCACCTCAAAAATGTGAGGTTCGCCCCTAGATTTGTAGGAATTAAAGCATTCACCTTTAATGCTTCGAGAGTGTACCGGTAGTATAATAGATTCTAGAACTTGTTTTGTGATGCATCCCGAGATCGCTAGTGAGACTACACTTGTGTAGTTAGGAATAACTAAATGATAAGAGGCATTAGGATAACCCTTGTTTGATACCCGTATTATAATTACTTCTTCCACATCGGTTGAGTAATTCCCCCACACCCTTGCGTTGCACTCATCTTTAGTATATGATACCCCTAGTTAACCCCTCAGAGCCTATCCTTTTCGCTGTTCTCGTGATGTTTCGGTTTTCCGGAATATCAATGAAGAGCATTGTTTACAATCCACCCCCAAATGTACACCCAAATCGCCTTAGCCTACCTTGTATGCACTCACTTTTAGTGCATTATTGTTATCATACTAAACCATTAGTTCAATTATCTAGTTACTTGCATAAGTTGCTAAGTCGAGTCATATCTTTTGTATACAGTTTTGGGACGATTGGGACTCATGGGTAAAGTTAAATTTTATGGAATGACGGGAAAGAACGTTAAATTCAAATTCCCTTTATTTTACGTAATAATGTACTCCAAGTGTTTTGATCTTTTCAATTCGGGTCAAATTAGTGTTAGAGTAATAAAAACTCAAGTGTAGGGATGTGCTTATAAATCCCTTATATTTTGATGTTATCGTAGAGGATGGTAGAGTAAAAGTGTATGCAAAAAAAAAAAAAAAAAAAAATCGAAAAAAAGAAAAAGAGAGTGTGAAAAAAAATGAAAAAAATGAAAAAATAAAACATACGGGGCTACCATCCTACATCTATCTTTATATTTATGTATGTTTGTTTCAGTTATCTAGAGTTTAGAGAGTCTAGTCTTGGCTTAGCAACGCCATTCTTCTCATGATTGTAATATAAATATTTTTGACTTGCCACCACTAAATCGCCTATCCAACCAAACCCTTTGTTCCCCTATCGTAAGCCTAACGTTACAACCCTTTAAAAGACCTCTTAGATAGTTACTCCTAGGTGCTTACGCCAAAGCGGTGGAGGTTTGATCTAGTCTCAAGCCTATGGTAATCTAGGTACTATGACCGGTTAATGAGTGTTTATCTTCCATTTCCATTTGATATATTTCATATACACCCGAGAGATGAGAGTACCCAAATACCACTTGTGAGGTGCTAGTATATAATTCCCGTACTTGTTATGACTACTGTGGGGCTTATACTTGTTATGAATTATGTTAAACCATTGCTTTATGCCCCCTAACTTATAAATTGAATGGCCAAAAACACATTTGCTTAAGGACAAGCAAATACCAAGTGTAGAGATATTTGATAAGGATTTAAAACGTACACTTTTAAGGGGTCATTTAAGCCCTTAATCGCCCACTTTTATATCCGTTACTTCTTAATTTCGTTCCTTTTCACTTTTTAGGTCTCTTGAAGGCAAAATGCTGGAATGATGCTTATTTGGACGAAAAAGAGTGAATATGTGAAGAAAATGGCTAAAGTCAAGATCAAGACACTTAAGCTACTAGAAGTGCACCCGACGGCGTCACAAGCAAAGGGCGACGCCGTCCCTATATTTGTGACGACTCAGGAGTGAAATTGCTATTTTACACCTGACGCCGTCAGGCTTTGAAGAGTAGGCCGTCACGAAGACTTTCATCCCAGACGCCCTAGATCCAGATTCAGACGACGTCAGAGCTGAAGGCTAACGGCGTCACAACCACAACGTGACGTCGTCCCAAAGTTGACTTGGCCAAGACGAAACCCTAATGACGGCGATCTGACGGCGTCACAATTAAAAGGTGACGCCGTCGCAGTTGTAACTCTATATATAGAATTCGATTTTCAGACTTTTAAAGAGGTAGACTTGTGGAGTAAAAACCTAAAACGATTATAGTCCGTCTTGGACAGTATTTTAGGGTTCTAATACCCTAATTTACATCGAGATAAGTATTTATTCCTTGATTTCATTATGTATTCAATTGAATGTGTGTATGCTTGCATGTTTAACATGTCCGGCTAATTTACTTGTGTGTTTGCTTAGATCTATGAAACCTAGTTATTGAATATTGATTGGTTGTCTCTTATCTTAATTGTAATTGGCTTAGGAGTGCATGAAGTCATCGTTGTATTTTTAATGCTTGATTAATCTTTGTTGAACATTAGTTTATAGTTACTAGTGGAATTGTAGGCTAAATATCCAAAAATAACCTTAGTGTTAAGTTTATGAATCCTAGAGATTTTGTATTCATTAACCTTAGGTAGCTTCAAAGAGTTAGGGATAAAAGCACACCCTACGACTTTAGAAAACACAACGCGTTAAGAATAAGGACGTGACAATTCAACCATCAATAAAAGATAACTAGGGAGTAATAGTATCTAGGTAGACACATTTTTAATCATCATACAAGCACACTTCAAAAAGACATAGACTACCCTTAGCTTAGTTAATTAGAATAGTAGAGTAATCGGTAGAAGTACCACCCCCAAAATCCAAACCCCGAGATCGTACCTTTAGTTTCTAAAAATTATAAAAAAGATAAAAAATAATCTTCCTCAACCCCAACCTTAGCGTAGTAATTTCTCACTAGCATTCCTATTCCCCTAGAGAACGATATCAATCCCCGAGGCTTACCCTAATACTACACTACAACGATTAGGTTCACTGCCTAGGTGGTTGAAAAACTTGCTCGAAGAAAAGGAAGTTTTCTTTGACCCCGAACGCGCGTTGTACGCGTATCAGCCACCCTTTTTGGGCACATAATGCACGGGGCTCATCCAAGGACTATCCGAGATAGGGTAAATCAAACCGGCATCAAGGATTTTAAGAACCTCCTTTTGATAACTTCATGGATCTTAGGATTAACCCTTCTTTGGTGTTGAACCGTCGGTTTAAAGTCGCCCTCCATTAAAATCTTGTGGGTACAAAATTCCGGGTTAATACCCTTAATGTCGGATAATTTATCGGTACCCTCCAAAAATGCTTATTCAAGTCTTTAAAACCTCTATGAGAGCGGCTTTCTCCTCATCATTCAAATCTTTAGAAATTATGACGGGTAATTTATCGGTACCCTCCAAAAATGCAAATTCAAGATGAGGCGGTAAGTCCTTAAGTTCGACCTCCAGAGGATCATTAGAATTTCCAAAATGTTTGTTTCTTCAATATGAAGTTCTTTTGGAGAGAGTGATGATGGATCATCACTAAGCAACTTCTTAAGGAGAAGAATGTCTCCCTCTGGGTCAAATACACCATCATCAATTCCCAGCGAAATTGAATCACAAGATAAGCAAGCTTCATTCTCTTCCAGTTCTATACATGTATGTGTACTTTTCATAACTACTTTGATAGATATTTGTCCAATTTAGATATCACATACAACTGAACCGATAAAAATGAAATCACTTTGTTTCGTTTTAGTATTTAATTTTCATATCTACAACAAAGAAAAGTGCAAAAATAATCAATAAAAGTTATAGTTTCAACAGATTTATAGTTTGTGTTTATTAAAATGAGATGACTTTATGATAACTTTAGAATCTTATCTTTATTAGTGAACATTTTTAATCAAGCAAATATAATACCAACATTAGTTTATAACTTTAATTTGTTGTTTCATTCAAATTTAACCACGTGAGTCACCACCACTTTAATTTTTCAATTTAACTATTACCATAAACTTTTCAAATCCTAATATGTTTGTCCATAATAAAACTTAATCTAACACAAATTTTGAGCTTAGCGAAAATGTAATGACAAAAGAAAAGGTTTTTTTATATATATATTTTTTATTATTTTTTTTAAGGAAAAAAAAAAAGTCATGATTCACGGGGGTTTATTAAACTGGATCGACCTGAACCTTCAATTCAATACGGTTCTCAAATAAGCAAACATCCGACTGTATTCGGCCTGGTATTCTAACCGGTTTCCGTTCAACCGGACAGTTCGACCCGGGTTTAACAATAAAATTCTACAACAATAGGGGTCATAACCGAAACTTTCCAAAATAAGCAACCACACCTCATTTCAACACCTCCACCAAACAGCCAATACAAGCAATCGTTAAAAATGGCGGTTCACCGTACTTTCCTCACAATATCTGGTCGTCACCTTCACTCACTCATTTCATCTCAACCGCACATAACCAGAATCAGAAGTAAACAGCTGATGAGCACAAGCGCTCATGACTCATCGGTTGAACTGTCAGGTAAGAATGCTTACGTCATCTTAGGGGTATCTGAGAGGTGTTCATTTAAAGAGATTAAGGATAAGTTTCGGCAATTAGCTAAAGAAACTCATCCTGATCGTTGTTCGAAATCTCGTCATAATTCTGATCGTTTTATTCAAATTCTCGCTGCTTATCAGGTAGTATTTAGTTTTAATTAATTGTTTTTTAGTTTTTGAATTATTTTTATGCAAGACTAGTAGTGGTTAGTTAGGTTGGATTGTATAATGTGAGTTCGAATGTGTAATGATTTAAGTATTTTATTCTATTTCTCAATATAAGGTATCGAACTTAATTTTTTGTGCAATGTAAGTTTTTTAGACTTTTGGAAAGAGGTTATGGGTTGAAATAACTTTTTAACACCCAACTTGAACGATACACCATTTAGTTAACCATTTCCGCTAAAAAAATGATCGATAATATCTTTTGAAATGTCCAGAAAACCTTGAAAAACATTAGATTGCACACAAAATTAAGTTTGATACCTTAAATTAAGAAGGAAAAAGAAAAAAAAGAAAAACCTTTAATTGAAATTGAACAAAAGTTTAGTACATTATTGTGCGATTTGCCCTTTAATTTTTTCATGTAATTGGTTATACTACTCGTGGTAGTGACACGTGGTAAATAAGCACTTATTAGAGGATTAGGTGTGGCTCGCCATTGTGCTTCGCCATTCCTTCTTGGCACCTTGTCATTCCTCTTCACCACACCGCCCCTGCTCCTCATTGCCTCGCCGTTCCATTCTCCTCATCTGCACGACGAGCTAATTTGTCTGACATTTTGTACTTTTTCTTTTGTTAATTATTTATTTATTGTTGTTTGTGTGTGTGAATAAGTGTATATGTGGGACCCAAATGAGTAAGTTGAGGTTAGTTGTGAGTGAGGGGGGGTTAGTTGTGGAGGTGATGTGGCGGTGATGAAGAGGTGAACCTAGTTACGACACCTAATGCTCTTAGCTGCTTAAAAGTAAGCACTTGAGTAAGGGGGTGTTTGGATTGGCTTATTTTATAAAAGTAACCATTCCAATAAGCCAATAAGCCCATAAATAAACTAGTCCAAACACCCCTAAATAACGTTTGGAGATGTTTCTGTTAAAAGAAAAGGTCTTCAGCTTAGATACGAGGTACAAAAAGGCCACTTTAACTTTATCTCAGATAAGCACTTTAAATTAAACAGGTCCTAACCTACCTATTGAAAACCGCTTAGTTTAGCCCAAGATAAGAAAAAGCAGTTTGGATAATCCAAACACTCGAAACGGCTTTAAACACAGATGTAAGGCAGCAATCCGAATATCCTCTTAGTACAATGATTTTAGAAACTCATGCCGACTGATGTATAACTATAACCTAGGACTTAATTTATAAAACTGATGATGCACTAATGATATGCGTGTAGATAAGAGTAGCAAGGCTAATTCATATGGAATGGGAATGTTCGATATGATGAACTGTTACTCTGTTAGCAGCGAAAAGTCTTAAAACTGTATGATAAGAATTATTAGAAGTAAAAAAGAACTCAAGTGTTTCCCAGAAACCTATCTGAAAGGTGTATACGAGTCATGGTGTCTTGGAATCATTTGCAACCATGATGCACCAAGGTTGCTGGAGAAGTCCGAAAATGCTGTTTATTTGATCAAAGTCTAATATGTTTAACTAGAACTTGGAAAGATATAAATGCATTATGCCTAGAAAGATAGATATTGAATGGTTGTGCAATGCATTTTGTTAGGAAAATGAAGTAATTTTGTTGAGTATACAAGTATATGCTAATAGCTATTTACGATTTACACAACTCTATAGATAGCATGATCAACATCTTTACTCTCCTACTCTTGTCATTTTGGAGTGGAACAGGGTTGAAAGTTGGATTTTTTACCATGGCAAACATTAGAAGCTAATTTTGGTTTCTGGAAAGAGCCAACCTCAGAAGTATCAGATTTCATGATAATGTTTTAGTTCTCATGTGTTTGTGATGCATCATTCAAACAAGGATGTGCTACCTTGTAGTAGTTATAGCTAATGTACTTAGTTCTAGAAACAATAGTGCACGAATGTTGAGGATGAAAGGGAGCTTATTTTTTATTAATAATTAAATGCAGATACTGTCAGATACCAAAAAGAGAGCTCACTACGACAGGTATCTATTTTCACAAAAGGTAGTTGTCCAAAAACGCTCGGGACAAGGTTCTCCAATGTACACGTATGAATCGTATGATGCAACAGAAAACCCAATGGAAGTTGTTGAATGGTTAAAATGGTATAGATATGCCATAAATGATATTGTGTCAGAGAGAAGAATGGTCGATGGTACCGGCTACTTTGATGTACTAGAAAACGATTTTTACTCTGCCATAAATGCAGCATATTACGGTCCTGTAATTGAGTCAATGGACTTCCTTCCTGATTGTTTTGAAGCTGATGAAAGGTCGGTGCCTGGAACTCCCGAGGTGCTGCATTTAGTTTCTGGACGAGACGTTTTTGGGAAGGTATGCATAGCTAAAAAGGTTCTTGAATTATCACATGTTGAGAATCAGCAACTGCCATCACCTCAAAGTGTGAGTTTGAAGGTGACCTACACCAACCATGATTCAGGCACTCAGATTAGGTCTGTGGAAACTCAAAATATAACTTCTGATTACAACGCGTGTGATGCATACAAAGATCTGGAGTTACATGTAGCTGGTAAAATTGTTGCTGTGGCGAATAGAATCCAACCAAATACGTATACCACCGGCGTGTCAAATGAGGATTGTGAAGATCGTATACATGTGTATCTCAATCTACATGAAGACCAAAAGTTTTCAGGTGATGAATCCATTAAAGATTCTGAGGAAGATGTGGTTGCATCTAAGATGCTCTTGGGAACGATAAATGGACTAGGGACTAGCGGTGAAGAAGGGTCTTGCTTTGTTCACAATAATTGTGGTGTAAAGACTCACGTTATTATGATTCATCGGACCTTACTGGTGTGCATCATATCTGTCATTACCGTTTTGATTTTCCTTTTCTTGTGATCTTTTTAAGTCTTTATCCAAACTCCCTACTGCAATCATACATGCACACAAACACTGATACACACACATGCCGAAATTCATTGGTTGCCCAAAAACGCATGTCAGGTGAAACATATGCACTGGTATCAACTGGGAGAAAAGGCTTCTGTTTGTGAATGTAGATGCACTAGAGCTAGGTTGCCTCCAAGCAAGTAAGCCTCATATCTTGATCTTTTCCAATACTTATAACCTATCTGTTTCGGAATTGCTAACTTATCCAGTTTAAATTAAAATATGATAGACTTGAGTATGTGATATGCGAACCTGGACATCCTAAGGATTCTTTTACCTGGATATTTCTTAAAAAATTATCGTTGTTGGTTCTAGAATTGTTTTTAGAAAAGGTGTTGGTTCTAGAATTAGTTCTTTTATATCTGTGACTGTAGGTTGGGAAGTTAAAGGAGAGATTAAAACGTTATATTATAAACCTGTTCGTTTAGTTGAAAAACATAAATAAAAGTAACTAATAACAAGAATATTATCACATTCATTAGTGGGATTACCTTTTATGTCTTGGTCAGATATATTAGGTTTGATGACATTGTTTCTGAGAATTCTTGGGACTACTAATCTCTATCTCTTAAACTTAAAATATTTAAAATTTGAGTGATGTTGATTGCCTATAATACCCCTTACAAAACAAGTTTAAATGGCAAGTTTTACTCATTATAATTAATTCGGTTTAAATGGAAAGTTTTTAAAATACCCTTGATTAAAAATGATAACAACATCCACCACTAAATTAATAGTTTAAATATTGTGTTTTATAACCCATAGGGCCATAGACTTTTTTTTCTCGCAATAAATACAAATTGAACTCGTAAGTCTTGCATCAAGGGTCACCAGTATAATTATTTGCCGCTATAAACCATCGCTTTGCGCGGGTATTCGTCTAGTTCTTATAATATGTAAAGTTGATTCCTCATTCCTGATGCATTTTTCTGTGGTCGAATTTTTGAATGACAGGTACTGGTTATTCGAACCTCGTTCTGGGTCGCATGACATTGGTGGTTGGTATGTTGAGACATATGGTAAGGATAATAAAGGAAAGACTGTACTATCTCAGAGGTATTGGGATGGTATTGACTTAACTGAACCACATGAAAGGTAGTCCTTGTCCTTTGCATATACAAATTAATGTGATATGTAACTAAGAATTCTTCATGTGTAGCACTTCTATTAAATTTAGGATTATAATTTGTTTCCCAAAAACCCCTGTAACCACTAATTTGAAGTTTGAAAATAACACATTCGAATTCATATTAAAGATGTTTTTCTTGTTTCTGGATATTGATAATTCTAAAGGGATTTCAGGGCATGCTTGCATCTAACTGCTGTTACAACTAAAGACTATACTCATTCAATTTAGGTGACATGCAGGAGGGTTCATCCAGCCATTTACTTGCTAGCTCTTGCCTACAGAACTTTAGACCTCGAAGACATCAAGAGGAAAAAACAAACATTTGGAGATTTAGCTGAAGGAAAAATGTCTGAAGTGTACAATTGGTGCAAAAAATTTATTTAGGATGGATGTATATTTGATTTCTGGTTCGGAAGATGCGAAAAAAAATGGCTAAATCCTGTCCAGTGAATCATGTCTTCTTCAAAATGGGAGACTGGTTCATGTGGAAGAAGGATATAACTCTCAATCAAAGGTCGATTCTGATTTTTCTGTATCTATCTTAGAACCATGTCATCCCAAAATCTCGTCATGAAATAAAGATGTAAAATTACTTGACTTGCGGGGATTCTGCTTATACATAAAATTCTACATATATATTTCTATACAAATAACACATTATTCTAGTTGCATGCTAATATTAGTCTGCCCAATAATGTAACTTCTCTTTGTTTCTTCAACTTCTATGCCTTTGCAATCTCCTTTCTTTCAGCTCTTTCTAACTAGCATCTCAAAGTATCTTT
Source organism: Chrysanthemum seticuspe (assembly GCA_019973895.1). Lineage (NCBI taxonomy): Eukaryota > Viridiplantae > Streptophyta > Magnoliopsida > Asterales > Asteraceae > Chrysanthemum > Chrysanthemum seticuspe. The sequence continues at coordinate 113,161,056 of BPTQ01000003.1, read as the reverse complement.
TATATGATTCTCACACAACTGAACATGTATAGGAATTGAACATATGTGATATAAATATTCGATTCTGTGTTCTTGATTACTTGAGCAGGTCCTCCCACTTGCAATATTGTCCTCCTGCCAGTGCGCGATAATACCTGTCCCTGCAATAGACCGGCCTTCCATCAGCAGCCTCAGCAGCAGCTGCTGCTAAATCATCATCGGCCTTCACATCCAGTGGTAATCTTAGGAGTTCCTCTTTGCTGATCAATCAATTTTCATGAGTTTATATACTATGCATCTAAAATTTTCAAGTGTTTCTGCTTAGTTTACCTCATATTAGCACTGATCTTTGTAGATACAATATCTTCTTTGTTTGCAAAAGTTTTTTGGATGAAATCTTCAACTGGTGTGGCAAAAATGATCAATGAAACGGCTGTAACTAGTAACACACCTGTTCCAACTAGCGTTTGTTTTAGCATTTTGATGACTGGTTTGACCTACATTTATGAGAATATGTACACAGTTTTCAGGTTATGGATTGGATTACACAACTATTATTTCTAAAAAGTTTTGGTACCTTGTATGACCCCAATAATCTATCACGGGCCAGAATCTGCCATGAAATAAGTAGAAATTGAAGTTAGTGTGAAACAACTTCCCGAAAAGGGGAGGGCTTTACCCTATTTGAGTATGTGTGGCAGTGGGCTCGAATCCCGTGGATTAGTCGGCCAAAAGGTTGGAAGCCATGGTTACCCAAAAAATATAAGTTTTCAATAGTTTCGCATGATTAAGGAATGAATAGTAGTCTTACCTCTGGAGGCTTTACCCACATTTGTCCATCATACCAACCGCTCTCTTCATAAGGTATCACTGCTGATAACAGTCGGTCACCTACATAGCTCCACCCCTGCCACAAATTGTATTACCTTTCTTTGTTAATGAACCATTAAACTAGAACTTAACGAATTCAAATGTTGTCAAAAGTGGAAACAGTGATTTCCTATCCAGATGCCTACACGTCTATTACAAAAACATACCAGATAAATCCTGAGAACAACCAATGATACAAGAAAAAGTGTTCCTGTCCCCGCGGCTAGTAAAAATCGTAAAGGATCCTGCATAGAAAAGGATTGTGTTATCTGGTAGTTTGGACAAGAGAAGAAACACTCGTAAAGAACTTTATCATCTGTTTGTTGCTCTAAATTTAGTGACTTATGAAACCACCCATATTATTGACTTTTTTCGCCTCTTTTATGAGTATTTGTTATTTGATTCGGTTTCCCTAATTTGATATTGGGAGTAAATTAATGTATGTCTTTTTGCTCACAGGTTGGATCCTTCTAGACTGCGTTGAAGGCGTTATCACGAAAGGAAGTCCATTATGGATCCAATGCAACACCAGAACAGGTATATTGCTTCGAATGATAAAAAAACATTCACATCTACTTCTTTTGCCATGTTGTGGGCTCAATTGGTTATTTTTATCGAATTTACATTCACATTTACTCGAATATGGAAAAAAATGAAATGTTGAGATATTAATTGACCAAAAAAAGTAGTCCATATAGATGCTGTGTAAAACAAGCTTATGTAATTGTATCCTTTTTGGGACGTCTAAAGATTAGAGGCTGCAAAAAGGTGGGTTGAGAAAACGAGTCAAAAGGTAGGTTGTAAGCATAACAAATACTAAGTGGGATGCTTTTGGGTTTCATTGGTCGTCCCACTTGACCCGTTTCTTTTCTAGCTAATTCCTTTTTTACCCATTTCACCCTTATAGATAATTCAAAACTCACATCAACCATTTCACAGAAAGTTTGAGTCAGTTTCTCCACCTCCGTTAAAGTCTAAAGATGAATGCTATGATTTATTGGTTTGTGAGAAAGTGGGCCATTCTGCTGTCACTAACAGAATGCTGCCACATAAGATTAGGCACACATTTAGGCACACCAGTTACGCATGCCAATCAATACTCTACTATTAATAGTGCTGTTCTATGCTTCTAGGTAGTATATACTTGGTTTAATCACTGTGGCTCTTCTAAACTGAAGAAAGAAATAGAGGATAATAATAGTAGAAATTTATGGCATTAAATGTGGTATTGCATATACTGTGAGCCTGTGAGGATATGTGTATCTAGTTGCATCTGATTATGGGGTATCGGGTGTAATAAACCTAGGCATAAGTTATCTTCATTTGATGTTGTTTGAATTAGAGCACCGGGTGTTTTTGTGCCGTTGGGTCCAAACGGTCACAAAACAACACAAACACATGTTATGGCGCTCACCGTGGTGATGGCTTGCGCTATGGTGCAGTGCCCATGGCGTGTCGACCGGTTTGGTGCGTGCACCATAGGGCGATGGCGCAGCCCCTATGGCATGCCACACCCGGTGCTCTTTAGATACACACTGGAAGTTTGCTGAGTTTGTCTTACACTTGAAGGATTGAAGCTGGCAGCTGATACTGGGACTCCAAGAACAGTGAATGTCACCAACCATAAGCCTCCAAGCCGTAGGAAAAAGGATTGCGGTCCCAGTTCCCCCCATGAGTATAAGGGCCCTTCTTTCAGAGAGGAGTACTCATTCACCTATTACATACCACCAATATCCATCAGGTAAACAATATGTTAAATGTAAACAATATACATCATTCTACAAAATATCTATTCCTGCATACTTCAACTTATGTTAATATATCATTTCTGACAGTCGTACTCCTTCAAAGTAATAGTAGTTTATTGGTTAAGTAAATCAAAACTTATTTCATACCTTAAAAACGCTGACACTTAGGGAGTGTGTATGGGAAAGTATTATCTAATTATTGCGTTTGCAAGACACAAATAACAAGAACAGAGTGTTTGGCGAACCATATGAAAAAAAGTAATTTGAGAGAATGCAATTGTAAAAAACAAGCTTTTTAGAAAACACCGTTTTGCATACGCTAACCCAAACTCGCCCAAAAATGTGATACTTTGTTTAAGACATACCGGTCTTTGCTCAAAAGGGACCGCAGTTTCCAGGCCAGGTTCCCAACTTTGGCCGGGTAAATTACTAAACCGACCATCCATCTCATCTTTTAAAGCCATGCCAGTAATAATCCTCTGAGATGAACTCCGGTTCCATTGCTGTCCTTTATACCGAATCAGCTTCCTGTGATCCTTAACTTTATGACTTGGACACGTGAGTAACGAACAATACACATTTAATCTGATCATTTGATTCCTGGAACTTGAAACAAATTCCAGGAGATAAACCCAGAGTAACACTAAAAAATGTAGAGATTTTTTAGTTGTTTCAAATGAAGTAGTTCAATAGTTTTGGGGACCATGTATTATTTTACGTGGTGTGGGAATTTCTCTTTGCAGATAAACTTGTTTTTCTTTGCTTTAAAGGTCTGCCTGCCTTAGGACACGTGGCCTCATAAGAACTTCATATTTATTGGTCCAAACAATATTTTAGTGTGGTTACGAGTGGAACATAAAAGAATGTTTTTGAATCTTGAGCGAGTCTCGGTAATTTTTGTAGTGATAATACTAGTTATAATACCCGTGAGGTTTTGACAAAAAAATTATTTTGTATTAATACTGAATATTGTGTCTTTAAAGGTAATTGCATATAATTATATAGTTATAAGTTTCGTGAACGCACGAAGTTTACACATAACTCAAATTTATTTTAACATTTTAGTTAACTATATACACATATAATAATTTGCCCATGAAAATTGTGATATAAGTACAACTAATACTTATGCACGAGTTTTTCATTATGCATTAATATCCATTACAATTTGGAAAAATATTTGCAAAAATTTCTGTTAAGTAACTCAAAATTTAATTTTATTTAGCTGACAAAAATGTTGATGTTGTTATTTAAATTTCATTACTGATATTATGTTGTACACATGATGCAAGTTTAATAGCAAGTAATGAACGTTGATAAAGTTAAATTATACTCCTTAAAGTTTTTTAAAAACGTTTTTCTAGATATCCTTATATATATAAATAAGAATTACATGGGTCATTGTTATAATTATAATCGCGTATATTTATTTTTATATTAAAGTAACACGTGCTTACAATTTGATAATTATATTCCCGTTTTCAGTAATTTAACCGTATTTAAAATGTAAACTCGTGTCCACATATGTTAAACATTTAAAAATGAAATAAATGAGTTTTTATTGAACATATATAGTAAAATAATTGATACTTATAATCTTATGCAAATTTATATGTTGTTATTTTAAAACAACATATACATTATATTTTTTTAAGATATAAAATATAAAGGGTATAAAGTATAAGGGTGTATTTGTTTATAATCCAAAGTTATTAAAAAATATGGAGACTTATAATATTACACTTAACTCTATATAATTTTTAAAAATTCAACCACCAAAGTTTTATTAATTACCTCCTCCTTTTTTAAGTTTGTGTTTTCATAAATTTGACACATATATTTTTATGTATTTTTTTTATCAATTAAATTTCTCCACCAAATTTATTAAAGTTTGACTAAAATCAATTTAATTTTGACTTTATTAACCAATCACATCACACGATTTTGCTTACGTAGCAAAATCGAGCTCTCCTATTGGCCCAATTGTTTTTTCAATAAGAATGAATTGACAAAATCACTCCGAAATGATGTAATTCCTTTATTATATAAAAGATTTTTGCTTCATAACTATACTTGGTTAATAAAGTTGAAATAGTTATTAAGCAAAAATATTATCGCTAGAAAAATTACCCCGACTTGAAAAGCTGTCACTAGAAAAATCTTATGGTACATATAGGTTATGTTTTAATTTGTTCGAGTAAAACAAGATACTTTTGTTGGACGACAAAGATCTGAATGTATATATGTGTGCAAGGGAAATATTATCAACAATTCGTAAGGTTGTTAACAATCAACTTTTCAAACAATTACTAATATGCAGACATAAATGCCAACTGACTTCGTTAAGATAACCAATAGATAACCAAGTGATCTATTTCCGTTTGAGGAAATTAAAGAAATTGTTGGTGATTATTCATAATTTTATTTGGACATCGTATAGTGTCTCAACTTATTTTCTGAAAATCAGTTGTTAACAATAACATTTAAAGCCGTTGTTAGCAAAACTTTATATATAAAAGTAATAAAACCGTCCTTTCAAGATGATAGGACAAGTTTGTTCAAAAAAAAAAAAAAAAGATGACAGGACAAGGCACACAAAGTTACAGTGTAGAAGCTAGAGCATTAGAAGGATTATTGAACGATCTATACTTAAATATGGTTATTAATCACGTTTTAGAGCATTGGGTACCGTTGGTGCCGTGGGTGGTGCCGTAAAAAAAGTGATGCCACCTCAGCACCTTTTTTTCATGGCACCAGATTTTCTTATGGCACCAAAACACCCATCTTTAGCGATCACACCACTTTTCTGATGCCGTAGGTTTTTTTATTTTTATTTTTTTAACTAAAATTAAAATTCATTGTTATAACATACGGAGTATTACATAAACTTAAAAGAGTACATTAAATAAAAATATATATACTGTAACATGACAATAAAATAAGGACTAATAGTGCAAGAAAAACATTAACAAAGCAAATACAAGCAAATAAACACAGTCATAATAAACATTTTCAGACACACACAAATACAAACACAAAACCTTACTCACAAACACAATACCCACTTGAAAAAAAAAATAAAATAAAAAAATTCCGACCGCGTGAGCTGGTGGCCACGGCGCCAGGCCGTACCAGCCCAGCTGCGGTATGGTATCTCGTGCCGTAGGCTCGCGTTTTTGGCAATAGCTCAAGCCAACAGCTACCGTACCCTATGCTCTTATAGTAATTGTTAAGATCCATACAGTTACCAAATGTAGAGTAGATGGTTTTGTTTGTATGTGTGGTTAGCAGACGGCTTGGGATGGTTGTTTTGTGTTTTGCTAGTTAGCATTGGCGTCATGTGCATGGTTGGCAAAGAGTGGCGTGTTGTTTAAGTGTGGAAATTGTTTACTTGCACGGTCCAACAGTGGAAAACATGTACCTTGGCGTGTTGTTCAAGTGTGGGAAATTGTTTACTCAAGCGTGGCCAAGTGGCAAAAAGGCTTATAACTATCACTCTAAAATTTCTGCAAGATGCAAACAACTTTCAAGTGGCCACATTAATCTAAAATGAGTGGGTTTTAACTGGTTTGAGTCTGTGTGACGGTAGGTTCAAACCTCATGGATTAGTCGGTCAGTAGATTGGAAACCATGGTTACTGAAAAATTAAAATAAAATGACAATGACAAGTATAACTTGAAACTTTTATGAGAATTGTAGATATCCTTAAAGACTCTGTAACATGTGTTTGTTACTCATAAGACGTGTCGTTCTTAAAATACTCCAACCTCACGGTGCTTTTGTGGTTGATTTTGAGCACAAGTTGGTCGGCCGGTCGAACGACCGACTTCTTTTTTATTATTTGTGTGTGTAAATGGATTGGGGAAATGTTTGTGTTTAAAGTGGGGTATATTTGTGTATAAGTGTGATATATTTGGGTAGTGATGTTGATGATTTTATTACACTTTGTTGGTGTGTAGTGAAAAAATTGACGATGGTGACATTAAAACGGTCTTAATAGAATATATATATGGATTATTTATGTTTGTGATTGGATGATTGGATAATTGGATAATTGACTATTATATTATGTTTTGTAAAATAAAGAAAAATCATTCAAACAATTTAGATGGTTAAGTTCAATTATTTTGTCATTTATAACGTTACTTAACACACCTACCAGATAGTCGTTATTTGTTGAAACTCTAATTCAAAGGACAAAATTTTCTAATGTTATTAATCTCTAGTTATAAGAAACTAATGACTTAATTGTCAAATCCTAACTGACTCAAATATTTAAAAAAAAAATAATAATAATAATAAAATAAAAAAAATTACAAAACAAATCCTTAGAGTTAAGTCACTTTTCTAACAATTTCCACCGTGACTTAATTCCTCCACATGTTCCGGATCAAATTCAAATTTCCAATTTTCAAACCGCTACAGATACTAGCCTAATTCAAAACGAAGATTCCCAAAAGCAATCCAAAACAAAATCGATCCAAAGCAAATGCCGATGACTTCAAAATGAACAATCAAACATTAACTGACAAATTTCAAAATGGCCAACCAAACAAACAAATTCGCTCAAACGATCTTCAATAAAAAAAACAATCAAATTCAGGCAACCAACTTCAAAAGCTAGACAAACGAAGAACGAAATTTTCCAAACTAAAAATTTTCAAACGATCAAACAAAGTCCAAATGACTAATCTTCAAACACCAAATCGATCTACAAATTTCAAATACCAAATTTAAATTCAAAGGACCAACTTATTTGATGAATATTACGATCAAACTTCAAACTTGTAATCCAAGTCTGAAACAAATTTAAAATAATAAACAGCTTAACGAACGAGCTCTTACAATTCAAACACCCCAAATATGATACATGATTATTCACATGACCCACTTGGATGATAAAGTTTACGGTTCAAATTCAAAAAAAATCAAACTCGAATACAAAACAAATTATCCCTTGATCACCATACGATCCAAAATAACAAACAAAAACCTTATTAGTTAAAAGAAGGCCCAATTAAACTATAAAAACTTTAAAGTGAATGTGTTTATTTGGGATTAAGCCTCAATAAACTTCCATCTAGGGTGAACTTAGATCGGAGGGGTATCGAGGTTGATTCGATCTTATGTCCTACGTGCCAGCTTGATGTTGAAACTGTGAATCATACTTTCTTCAATTGTGATATGGCTAGAGATTTATGGTCTCTTTTAGCTAGGTGGTGGGATTTGGATTTTCCGATTTGCGCTAATATCACGGATTGGTATGGTTGGCTTGATAATGTTCGTATTTCTGCCAAGGCTCGTTTGGTTCTTGAAGGTGTGGGTGGGACCCTTATGTGGTCTATTTGGAACTTTCGGAATAAATCAATTTTCTTCGGTCCCCCTCCTAAGAAGGCTACCCTTTGGGATTTCATTGTTTATCAATCTTTTTTGTGGTTGTCTTCTAGGATTCCTAATTGTAAAATTAGTTGGATAGGTTGGTTACAAAACCCTATAGCTACTATAGTCTCTATGTAATCTCCTTTTTCTAGCTTTTGCTAGTTCTTAATTCAATTCCGCTGTTAAAAAAAAAAAAAAAAAAAAAAAAAAAAAAAAAAAAAAAAAAAAAAAAAAAACTATAGCCTAATTAACAAACAAAAATAGCCACAAGTAAAGTTATGGATCCATTGAAGAATACCAAGAAACCAAAGCAACCTACGAATTGTTGGTGACGAACAAATTAAAAGCAAGATCAAATCTTGTTAAAGAAATTTGATTCTTTAATACCAAAACCAAACAATTCTTCAAACCAAAATCAACCAAACTTCAATCCTAACTCTTATACTTTTGTTCATGACTAAGCAACCTAGCTCTTAAACCACTTTTTGATAATCTAATTAGTAATTACGAAACAAATAAAAACTGGACAAACTAAGCAGAAGCGTTACCAAAATTATAGAACCAACTTCAAAATTTCAATTTAAAGGTACCAAATACAAAATTATAATTTAAATGTATAAAATTTTCTAATGTCATTGATATCTATATATAAGAAACTAATAACCTAATTGTCGAATTCTAAATCAATTCACATTAGGAAACATATCAACACTAAAAGCCAATTTACGAAACAAACCCTCAGAGTTTAAGTCTCTTTTTTAATAGGCAGCTTCTCACCCACATTTTTTATTCAAAATAGTTATCAAACGACATAACTTTTTTACTATTTTATATCATAATTCAAGTGTACATATGATAAAAGAAAAAATACTCATGGGGTTGACTGATTGTCTTTCTTCGTTTTTGTATGTGTCTTCGAATGATCAAGAATGCCGTGTGCGGCTTTATTGTTGCATCAATTCGTTTGACGGTGTATGGTGAGGATGTTCAAGAATGTTTAGTACAACGTTCATTCTTGTGATCCCATTTATTATAGTGAGATTGTTGGTAGAGTCGCTAGATGAGCTAAACCATGATAAATCATTGTGTGTTGTGTTGTTTTTCGTTATTGTTTGACTATTCGTTATGTGATCTTTTGTTATGGGTGTCTGATCTGACACCTTATTTAGTCATTAATTTAACAAAGGATCATGTCTCGTATTATATAATGTGAGAACATACAAGATGGGCAATCAAATATTTGAAAAGTTTTTAACTGGATTAATAAAAGAGTTTGATTTTACCACGAAGGTGAAATAAAGCATTTCTATTGGCTTATAAAAGTCAAAATTGGCTTCAAGTTAGTCAAACTCAAGTAAATTTCATTCAACAAAATAAATATGCATAAAAAAATATGTATCACTTTTTGATTTAAAAAAACCAATAAAAAGGGAAGGGTAAGTAATAAAACTCTAGATGCTAAATTTTGAAAAATTCATAAGAAAATGGAAAAAATGAACACCTGTTTAATCCCACTTTTTTCAACAACTTTTTTAAAAATTCTCACTTTCCAAATATTAATTAAAAAAATGAAAACCCCATTCTACGGTTTCTCCACTTTTTTCTCTCTGCATAAAAAAAGACGGAATTTCCCAATCTACTATTCAAGTATTTCATTATAACTCTAATTGCCATTGATAATATTTCCACATTCTACCCTCGCCGTTGCTGCCCACCGTCGCAATATGAGGTATTCCTTTTAAAAGAAAAAAATATAACTCCATTTAAATGTGTTTTCAAAATTATGAACTCTTTTCCAAAAAAAGAAAAACCATTCCTTCATAAAGAATCTAAAAACGAAAAAAACATTTTTTTTATAAATAATATGAGTTCTCTTCCTTTATATTCATATATATATATATATATATAGTATAGATATAGATAAAAATAAAAAAATAATATCATTCTAGCGTAAAGTGAAAAAGTTCGGGTTTGTCCATTCTTCCGAGGGAGTGATATGGCCAAAAGAAAGCGCAAAGAATGAGTAAAAGGGAGTGACATGGGGGGGGGGGGGGTGCACCCCTGTTGAATTGATCGGATTTCCCATCGCTAAGCATAGTTGGGATGATTCACCCCGTAATTGATCGGATTTCCCACCGCTAAGCATAGTTGGGATGATTCACCCTGTAACTTGATCAGATTTCCCACCGCTAAGCATAGTTGGGGTGATTCACCCCGTAAATTGATCGGATTTCCCACCGCTAAGCATGTGTGGGATGATTCACCCCGTAACTTGATCGGATTTCCCGCCGCTAAGCATAGTTGGGATGATTCACCCTGTAACTTGATCGGATTTCCCACCGCTAAGCATAGTAGGGATGATTTACCCCGTAAATTGATCGGATTTCCCACCGCTAAGCATGTGTGGGATGATTCACCCCGTAAATTGATCGGATTTCCCATTGCTAAGCATAATTGGGATGATTCACCCTGTAACTTGATCGGATTTCCCACCGCCAAGCATAGTTGGGATAATTCACCCAGTAAATTGATCGGATTTCCCATCGCTAAGCATGTGTGGGATGATTCACCCCGTAACTTGATCGGATTTTCCACCGCTAAGCATAGTTGGGATGATTCACCCTGTAACTTGATTGGATTTCCCACCGCTAAGCATAGTTGGGATGATTCACCCGTAAATTGATCGGATTTCTCACCGCTAAGCATGTGTGGGATGATTCACCCCGTAACTTGATCGGATTTCCCGCCGCTAAACATTGTTGGGATGATTCACCTCCTAGAAAACGAGATAAATCGATCGGATGTTCCGTTAATGATGGTGAACCATGTACCAATTTAGACTTCAATGGTTAACTTACTCCCTTTTATACTTCTCTCATTAAAGCTATTATGGATGTCTTGACCTCTAAGAAAACAATCAAGCTTTACTTGTTTGCTCTTAGTTTTGACTGCCCTCCCACATGTGCAGGGGAATGCTTTACGAGTTTTTAATGACAAGTGTTTGGTTGGTTTGACAAGTATACTAGATGGAGGAAGGGTCAGTAGAATAGTGTATGCGATAAGTTTGATAGACCATGTCCTTTTTTCAGGATGAGATCGATAATAAAAAGATTTCACCTTTTTAAAATGTTCCTTACCCTTATTTTGACCATTATGAAGGTTCATTCCTTTAAGTGAACACTTGCTTACAGTTCATTACCTTTCATGCATGCGCTAATGAGGATCTTGAAACACGAATGGACTACATAATTCAGAATTGTATATAGACTTTTTGTTTGATGGTCTTAACATGGCCTATAGTGGGAATTGGTCTGCTCTTTATATGGGTATAGCTAATGATACACGAATTGGAGATCCTCGCACGTTGAAACCATCATAACAAGTCGTGTTAACTGTTAAGGCTACATGTTAACTAAATAAAACAGATGGTTGATTTCTGTTGCGATACACTCGCAATTTGAATAATAATACTGGAATCCTTTATATAAAATATCAAGAAAATTTTCAGCAACTATCCGATTTTTTTGACATTTTATACTACTTAAACCATGTCTCGTGTATACAAACAGATAAGTTTCTATACTTAAGCACCTTATCTTCAATAATTAGATGGAAAGATCGAGCTTAACTTGTCTCTTGTTCACCAGCAAAGCTTCAAGATGACAACAATTAACGTTGAAGCTGGTTTCAAGCTTTTTTCCCAATTGAGTCTGGACAGGTTGCAATAAAATGTGCGGGTGCTCCTAGAGAGATTCATGCGACCAGCGCAGGTAACATCTCCATAAAACTTGAAACATTGTATTTTGTCCAATGAAACATTGCAATATGTCCTGTTTTGAGAAGTCTTCATGTCAAAGTGACATTTTTCCATGTTTATTTCATTGGACAATATTTTGCACGTTTCAGCGAGTCACAGGTCTCCTTTCTATAAACATTAATGCATAAAAGATAATCAACTTTGGTACGATTTTAATTTGGGTCAACACACTTTGTTTGCGCCCATACAAGGTTTTTGTTTAGCGTAGTCTTTCAAGTAAACGGTTTTTATCCACTTTCACCCGGTAACTGGGTTAGATTAATTATTTGTCTAAGTGAAGCTTTCTGTCAAACTTGTGCTGGCCCAAATAGAAATTAGACATAAGTTCACTACATAATTATGCAATAACCCCAAGACTACATGTTAAATCTAGCCTTTAAAGTATAATAATTTAGATTTTATATGCATTATGATTAAACGTTTACCGACTTTATACCCATTTGACATATTTTCTTTTAGGCTACTACATGTTTTGGTTTTCCTTTCACTCATTTAAACAATTAGGGTAACAGATAATCCGTATTCCGTAACATCCCAGACATTCTATGATCTGTTCAACAGTCAAGGGTAGAAAAATACACAACATAGCTTACAAAGTACTCAATTTGAACATAAAACCTGCCCGACACAAGCATGAAACAAGCAGAAAAGTCCTACACGAATTCCGCTTTCTTGCACAAGTTAAGTGCCTCAATTCGTTTTTTTGTGACAACCCCAATGTATATGTTTGATGTCAAAAAAAAGGTTTAGTTGAAACAAAAATCTGAATTCATTGTTGCCATAGATTGGTACACTAAAGTTGGATAATCACCATATAATCTTACTAAAATCTTCACGAACTAATTTTTATACATACTGTTAAATTTTGGGGTATTAATCTGTGGCAAACATGTCATTCTATCAATTGCTAATGGTTCTTAAGTTATGTTCAGTGCAGGCTTATTACAGGGGTTAGTCATGGACAAAGCATAAATGGTTTAAAGTTCCAAGAAGTTCATTTCTGCTGAAGCATTTCTCATTTCTACTGATGAGTCATTTATAGCCGTTAGAGGGGTCTTTGTGTATCTTTATCTTCTATTTAATAAGTCCCTTAATCTAGGGTTAGAGATAACTGAGTGTGCAGTCATTGTCTCACATTCTCTTCTTTCTGATCATTACATTGATCTTGTCTCATCTTTGTATTTGTATGGTTACTGTCTCATTGACATTAATCTAATCTTGTAACACTTTGGATACTATTGTTGATTTAATCTAAGCCGACTATTGAGGCTTAGGTTTGAATAAAAGTTCTATTGTTATCTATTGTTGCTGATACTTTCGCACATGGTATCAGAGCTTCAGGCTCATAATCATTATTGATTCACCATCCAAGGGTTTCTTCATAGAAACTTGGGGACATCTCTTCAGCAACAAATTGGTGGTTTGGGGTTATTGCTATTGGCATAATCACTGGTTATTTCCTATTGTGATTTGTTCTTTCCGCTGCATATTGCTCTGTAAGTCTAAGTCTAATCTCTTCTTCAAACAAACAGTACTTAAGTCTTTGTGGGTGCAAACGGGTAGACTAACATCTTGATATGCCACCTCTGAGTGGTATGAATACCTGCTCTGGTTTACCCCAGTCCACAGGCTTGGTGCTTGTTGTTTCTTAATTACAAAGTCTTATTTATTTCTTTATCTGTCTATCTGCTCTTGCTGTTATCTCTGTCTGTGTTATTTGTCTGTCTTATTGTTTGCATTATGGCTGTTGGTGATGATAATACTGGTGGTGGTGGTGGTTCTTCCACTGAGAAAAGCTTATCCTTTGGTGATGCTTTGTATTTACACCCCAATAACACTAATGGTACTCCCATTATTTTCATCAAACTCACTGGAACTGAAAATTATAAAATATGGAATATGGCCATGACCTTTGCCTTAAGGAATCATAATAAGTTAGGGTTTATTGATGGTACTTGCATAAGAGATGACTCAAACCCTGGTCTTGCTAATCAATGGGATACTTGTAACTCTGTTGTGGTTACCTGGATTCTTAACTCTCTCAGTCCTGAACTATTTGCTGGTGCTATCTATGCTAAAATTTCTTATGAAATGTGGAATGAGCTTAAAGATACTTATGATAAGGTTGATGGTTCAACTATTTTTAATTTGCATAAAAATATAAACTCTCTTAGTCAAAAAGGGTCTTCTCTTGCTGATTATTACAACAACCTCAACTCTTTATGGAAACAATTTAATTGTATGATTAGCTTGCCTCCCTGCACTTGTGAGGCTGCAAAACATTTTGAAAAACACAATCAGCTAATCAAATTAATGTAATTTCTTATGGGTCTTGATGACACTTATGTTCCTATCAGAAGTAACATTCTAACCAGAGATCCATTGCCTAATGTCAAATCTGCTTTCTCTGTTGTCTCTGGAGAAGAATCTCACAGAAATGTGTCATCTGGGAATAGCTCCGCTAAACCCAATGCCACTGCTTTTGCTGCAAAAACTTTTGATAGTGGAAAATTTTTTGATAACAAAAAAGGATCAATCAACAACAATTTCAATAAAGGGTCTGGTTTTAATGCTGGTAACAGCTCTAATAACAGAGGACCAAACATGAATCTCAAATGTACTAACTGCAAAAAACCTGGTCACACTGTTGATAGATGTTATGATCTTGTTGGTTATCCTGCTGGATATGTTAAAAAGAACTTTAATGATAAACCTTTCAGCAGTAACAATGTTTCCACTGATACTAATCATATCACTGATAATAGAGCTAGCAACTCTCCTGTCTCTTTTTCTAATGAACAGCTCTCCAGACTTATGAGTCTTCTTAATGACAACAATGTGTCTTCTGCTAATGCCAACATGGCAGGTAAAATTTTTTCAGGAACCTTCTTTAATGGCAGTGTCAAGTTTAACATAAACTTCAACAAATTTTTTAACAACAACACAAAAACCTTATCTGGAAACATCAGTCTTGGTTGGATTGTTGACTCTGGTGCAAATCAGCACATGACTGTATCTGCTAAATTTTTAATTAATGTTGTTGACATTTCAAATCTTGGTCTAACTGTTGGACATCCCAATGGTACTCAGGCCCTAATTACTAAAATTGGTGACTTAAAGGTCAATAATGACCTAACTCTTTTTGATGTTCTGGTTGTTCCTGAGTACAATGTCAGTCTGTTGTCTGTTCATAAGATTGCTGGAGATAATAAGATGTTTGTTGGGTTTAATGAATCTAATTGCTATATACAGGATTTACATCAAAAAAGGATTGTGGGGATTGGTAAACAATGCAATGGGTTATATATGTTTGATATTGATTCTACATGTAAGATTACTTCTAATAACTGCATTTCTGTTTGTCATGTTTCTAGAAATCTCTGGCATCAAAGACTTGGTCATCCCTCTGACCAAGTCCTACATATACTTAAATCCACTCTTAAACTTGATAGTTCATCTGAATCTGACCATCTTTGTGATACTTGCAACAAAGCTAAACAAACCAGGGAACCATTCCCTCTAAGTGAACATAAATCAACTAAAATTGGTCAACTTGTTCATCTAGATGTATGGGGACCATATAAAGTCACTAGCAGAGATGGTTACAAATATTTTTTTAACTATTGTTGATGACTATTCTAGGGCAGTGTGGGTTTATATGCTTAAGGGAAAAGATGATGTTTATGTTTCCATTGTTAACTTTACTCATATGCTATCAAATCAATTTGAACACAATGTTAAGATTTTCAGAAGTGATAATGGGACAGAATTTGTCAATAATAAACTTCAACACTTCTTTCATGAAAAAGGAATTTTACATCAAACCTCTTGTGTTTATACACCACAACAAAATGGTATTGCAGAAAGGAAACATAGGCATCTCCTTAATGTGGCTAGATCCCTTATGTTTCAGGGGGAATTACCTCTATATCTTTGGCCTGAATGTGTCCTAACTGTTGCCTATGTCATAAACAAGTTACCCTCTTTAGTTCTGTCTGGCAAGTCCCCCTTCTCCCTTGTGTATGGGCATGACCCTTCACTCTCTCTCCTTAGAGTCTTTGGCTGCTTATGCTATGCCACCATTCTCAACATCTCTGATAAATTTGGTAGTAGGTCTGAGAAAAGTGTCTTTATTGGTTATTCAAATGAGAAAAAAGGTTATAAACTTTTGAGCTTAGAAACAAAAAATATCTTTTATTCCAGAGATGTCAAACTTTATGAAACTGTTTTTCCCTTCAAAATGAAAAATACTTTGTCAAAACCTTTTGTTGAAACTTATGTGCCTAAAGATTTAAATCACAAAAATTTCTTTGACTCACAAATAAGTCCCAATGATGAAGGGAGAGTGACATCCTATGATGATGGCACAGTGTTAAGTCATCCTACTAGGGATGATGAACCTGTTGCAACGTCTATAGATGATAATACACACCCTGAGGGCACCATATCACATGAATCACATCCTGCTGATGCATCTTCTGATTCTGCTGATACATCATCTGATTCAAATCAGAACTCTGAACAAGAAGGAGGCTTTCCAGCCACTACTGTTAGAAGGTCAACCAGAGTTTCTAAGTTGCCCAGTAATCTTAATGACTTTATTGTAGAAGGGAAAGTCAAATATGGTGTTGAAAAGGTTGTTAATTACTCTAACCTTAACAAAGATAATTACTGCTTTGCTTCTAGTCTTAATAAAAGTATTGAACCTACCTGTTATGAAGAAGCTATCCTTGATAGTAATTGGGTTGATGCTATGAACTCTGAAATTGAGGCCTTAAATGAAAATCATGCTTGGGATATAACTGATCTCCCACCTAATAGAACTCCCATTGGTTACAAATGGATCTTTAAAATCAAATATAAAGCCAATGGTGAAGTTGATAGATACAAGGCTAGATTAGTTGCTAAAGGTTACAACCAAAGGGAAGGAATAGACTATGATGAAACTTTTTCCCCTGTTGTGAAAATGTCTACTGTTAGATGTCTTATTGCCTTAGCTGTGAAAAACAAATGGCCTCTTTTCCAACTTGATGTTAACAATGCTTTTTTGTACGGAGACCTTGATGAGGATGTCTATATGACCATCCCTAAGGGGTTCTGTAATGAGAATAATAAGAATAAAGTTTGTAAACTTGTCAAGTCTCTATATGGCCTCAAACAAGCTCCCAGGAAATGGAATGAAAAACTTGTTAGTGTTTTAAAGGAAAATAACTTTGTTCAATCTGTCGATGATCACTCTTTGTTCACCAAAACAGAGAATAACAAGTTTATTGCTCTGCTTGTTTATGTGGATGATATTGTCCTTACTAGAAACTGTATTGATGAGATAAACCTATTCAAAGAGTTTCTAAAATCAAAATTTCATATCAAAGACTTGGGAAACTTAAAATATATTCTTGGCATTGAGGTTTTAAAAACTGGGAATGACATATGTCTAACCCAAAGAAAATACTGTCTTGAACTCCTCAAAGAATTTGGTCTTCTTGGGTGCAAACCTGTGTCCACTCCTATGGAACCCAACTCTGTTCTTCCATACATTCCCACTGCTGATGATCCCTTACTTGTCAACATCACTGGTTATCAGAAGTTACTTGGGAAACTTATCTATCTCACCCATACAAGACCTGACATCTCATACTCAGTTCATTGTCTGGCACAATATATGCATTCTCCCTTGAAATCTCATCAAGAATGTGCCCTCAATGTTCTGAGATATCTAAAAGGAGCTCCAGGAAAAGGTCTAAGGTACAATTTCAGCAACTCTGAAAATCATCTTGAAGGATATAGTGATGCAGACTGGGCTAAATGCAAGAAAACCAGGAAATCTGCCACAGGTTATTGTGTTTTCTTTAATGATTGTTTGATCTCATGGAAAAGTAAAAAACAAAACACTCTTTCAAAATCTTCCACAGAAGCAGAGTATAGATCTATGTCTACTGCTGCCTGTGAAATTATTTGGATTCAAAAAATCTTAAAAGATCGAAAAGTTGATATCAATCTCCCTGTTAATCTTTTTTGTGATAACAAATTTGCTTTACAACTTGCTGTCAATCCTGTTTTCCATGAAATATCAAAACACTTTGAAATTGATGTTCACTTCATCAGGGAAAAAATTGCAAGAGGTGTTATAAGTGCCAAAAAGATTGGCTCTTCAAACCAAACTGCAGACATACTTACAAAAAACCTCCCTGTTTATCAGCATAAATTCTTGTGTGAAAAATTGATATTGTTTGATATGTTTGCCCATCAGATTAAGGGGGAATGTTAAATTTTGGGGTATTAATCTGTGGCAAACATGTCATTCTATCAATTGCTAATGGTTCTTAAGTTATGTTCAGTGCAGGCTTATTACAGGGGTTAATCATGGACAAAGCATAAATGGTTTAAAGTTCCAAGAAGTTCATTTCTCCTGAAGCATTTCTCATTTCTACTGATGAGTCATTTATAGCCGTTAGAGGGGTCTTTGTGTATCTTTATCTTCTATTTAATAAGTCCCTTAATCTAGGGTTAGAGATAACTGAGTGTGCAGTCATTGTCTCACATTCTCTTCTTTCTGATAATTACATTGATCTTGTCTCTTCTTTGTATTTGTATGGTTACTGTCTCATTGACATTAATTTAATCTTGTAACACTTTGGATACTATTGTTGATTTAATCTAAGCCGACTATTAAGGCTTAGGTTTGAATAAAAGTTCTATTGTTATCTATTGTTGCTGATACTTTCGCACACATACTAAAAACTCACTTCTAACATTTAGTGCACCAACACATGTATTTAAACTAGCCGCATCCAAAATTTATCACAGATCACTCATCAATCAAGTGATTGGTAATGAACTTTTGTTTTATCCAACTTCACTTCTACAATCAGCTGTACATCACAAGCAAAAATAACACAACTTTTTCTCCACTTTTGTTCACTCAATTCTGTTTTTCCAACATTGACTAGAAACCATCCCGAGAAGACTTGTTCAAAAAATTGTCTCAGTTCTAAAAACGCATATCCACGTCGATCTGTTTATAATTAGACCCCGAAGCATATCACCTAACTTAGTGAGAATCCAAAACGCATGTATATATACCTGAAAACAAATGGGAAGAATGAATTTAAGGTTCTGAATGCTATCAAAACACAATCAATAAAGACTGATTTACATATGTTATGTTTTTATATTGCTCCTTTAGTAAAATTCTGCATTTTGTTACCAGGAAACTGCAGAAGCTAACCTTTTTTCTTTCCGTATATATCAACAAGCCTCTTCAATTACTCAGATTTATGCCACATTATAGCTGCAACCATAAGTAATTAAGTATATTATTAACAGACACAAAACCGTTTTGAAGGATATTATAACATCAATCTTTACAAATAACTTGAATCGTTCAATATCATAGTTAATGTTCTTATGTTTAATTAACCAAAATCTAGAAATACTTACTACAGCAACTCGGGTGGTCATCGTTACTTTGCTGCACCGATTCAATCGACCCCAAAAGTGCCTACAAACATTTTTTGATCAAAATTTAGGAATCAGTTAATTTATAAATTTTCTTGAAACATGGAATCATAACTTGATAGCTTCATCGACACAACTACAATTCAATATAGTATTCATACGTCAATGTTGCTAATGATTTCGTCTCTGTTGTGTTGAAGTTGACCAAGACGTTCTACTATTATCAATAACTGCATATATGTTTATCAAGATTTAGTGCTCATTAATGTATCCATTAAAAAAGAAAAATATATACAAGAAGTTGAAAAGTTAGATAAGTAGTTAAGCACCTCTGATTCGGGAACAAGAAGTTCATTTGCAATCGAGCCCCAACCAGCTATTGGATCGTTGTTTTCGTGAGGTGCGGAACATGTGGTGGTGGTTGTTGGTATGACAGATGATGGTAACGAATTGGTGTTTGATAAAGATGGATTGTTGTTAATATGGACTAACGTGTTGAAGAAAGCACTTGATGGCATAATTAAGATTGTACGTGGTTGCGATGAAGTTGGGTTAACGGCGTGGTATGAAGATGATGATGGTGAGTCGTTGTTCATTAGAGATGAAGCCTGGCGTAATGTGGTGAATGAGGATCGTCGGCGATGGAGGTTGTTGGTTGTGGTGGTGGGTGGCCAGAGGCCACCAATGTATTCGTCATTGTTGCTCATTATTATTTCTGTTTGTGTGTGATTAAAAGTGTGAACAAACTGTTGTAGTTATATGAAACTGAAGCAACTATATCTTACAAGTATAATATATTTGATCTATGAAAAATGGCGGGACGAATGATTCACGGAAACGGTTAGGTAACAAAATTCAATTTGTAACTTTTTATTTCAAGATTATCAATAAGTATTGTTTTTCTTTCTTGGATAACTTTAACGATCATATTACCAACGATTTTTAAAGCTTGAAAAAGATATCACTTTTGATGATTTATTTCATCTTAATACAGCAAAATACTAGCTAAAATATTCTCACATCTTAACAACCGTAAGTTTTTTAAATGACCATAGTAGTTTCAAAACAACATTAAGAAAATGGGTACTTGTAAACTTATTTAAAGTAAAAAGCAAATTTTGGTTACTCTTTGATAAACCACTTCTATATCCATTTTAGTTTTAAAGATACACCACCTCTTGTTATTAAACATCACAATACTGTTCATAATTCATCACCATTCTTGAATTTTCATTTTTTTATTTGTACGCACAAAAGTATGCAACAATAACTATACATGCTGCAGTAGGAAATTTGTATGCGGAAACCAAATTTTCACAAAAAAACACTAGACATGGATTATCTCAAACTAAATACAGACAATTACACTTTGATATAATAATGCTCAGATTAGCAATAAATGTATTGGTTCTTGTTTTTGGTGAAATCTTGAGTATTAAATCAAAGTGTTTAATTTGTTGTTCTCTAATTTTAGATTCCGGAATTTCATATTAACTAGAAAAAGATTGTGATTTTTGTGGACAAAAATCGGGTCGATTGATTTGCACAAAGAGATTAGTCGAAAAACGATGGTCATAGGAGTTTGGAATAAGAGTCACGACCAGAGCGACAATGACGATGGCAAGGAGAGCCAACCACCGCGAGATGACAGTGTGACACCGGTGAGAAATGTTGCAGGTGGAAGACGACGACGACTTATAGGGTTTTGCCGTTCTATTTCTCACATTTGTTTTTGTGAAGTAAAACAAAAAGCAAGAGTATATTATTATTCTGTTAAATATTTTTAAAAATGCTCACTATCTTAAATAAGATTTGGAACAACGGGGGCGTTTGGTTGGAGTAATTTGGAGCATATTGAGGGCATTTGCATTTCAATTCCATTCAAATATCTTGTTTGGTAACTCAAATGGGGACATTTGAAGTAATTTACAATTCCACGAATTGCCATTGCCAAAAAGGAGAGAATTAAAATGCCTCCAAAAAGTGAAGAATTTTAATTTACTTGAAAAAAAAATTATAAACTCTTTTTTTTATTGTTTTTTTTATAAACTTTTAAATAGAATATTTATGAATTTTTTTATAAACTTTTTTTATAAATTTTATTTATAAACTTTTTTTGTAAATTTTTTATAAACTTTTTTTATTAGGTTTTATAAACTTTTTTATAAAGTATTTTAATAAAAAATTTATAAACTTTTTTTTATAAATTTTTTATAAATTTCTTATAAATTTTTTGTAAACTTTTTTAATAAATTTTTTATAAACTTTTTTTAAACCTTTTTTATAAAATTTTTATAAACTTTTAGAATATTTATGAAAATTATATTAAAAAAATGAAAAAATTATATTTATAAATTTATGTCAACCAAACATGCGAAAGTATTTTAAATTCCGAAAGTAACCAAACGCCCCCTACGAGTTCATAAAAAACTCCAATCGTAAACACTAGAAATTTTCTAAGTTCCGGGTTTTTTTTTTTTTTTTTTTTTTTTTTTTTTTTTTTTTTTTTTGAACAGATATAACATTTCACTCCTCACAAATCGATGTAATTTGAACACAACAAGTTACATCGAACATAATGGGCAAAATCGAAACCGACTAGCCAAACAAAATACACAAGGCAACAAGTTAAGCCAAAACAAGACATACACCATAATAGTTGTGACAGACTACAGCAACACCATACAAGGGTGAGGGGAATCACCAAGGTGAGCTTTTGGTAGACACAACCATATAAAGATGTAGTACATAAAATACATAAAACATACATAGAAGATAAAACTGAACATCCTTAAAGGAGCCAGACCTAAACCAAATAGATCTAAAGTCGAAACCCATGGCAGCAGCAAGCCATCGATGACGGACCACAACAGATCTGAGCAGAAGAGACCGAATGGTAACGGATCTGAGCAGAAGACAACGGTGGCGGCAGCGACTACAGCGGCAGCGGCGAAGATGGGAGATGACAGATCTGTAAGTAATGGCTTTTATTGTAGGAAAGGAAAAAGTACAAGAAAAGATGAGAGAAGGAGGTCCAGACGGCCGGCCAAAATCGACCGCCGGAGAAAGATGAGATTTGTTTGGTAAGAGTTTGGGCTTATTTTTTAGAGAGAGGTTGGAGAAAGTTTTTAGAGAGGGGTTTTGGTTGGTTCCAGTTCCGGTTAATTAGGCTATAGAGAAATACCTTACTTTTAGTACTTCGCATTTTACTTCAAAAAATAAAGACCACATACAAGCAAATCCCCTTCCCATGATTCCAAAGTACCCATGTAGTAGTTTGAACCACCGCATCGAAGCAATTTTTGACCGAGTTATTAAGATCAATTGTGTCTCCCCGAGAGATCTTATCCGAGATCGATTACCGGTAAGTACTCGGATACCATCATATCGTGATCAAATTCCATGTGATAGCTGCGATTGGATATTCAATGAATAGGTGGAGTGTCGTGATTCCATGACACCGTCACAAACAAGGCACCTAATTCAATCTGTGTCCACCCCTCTATATCATGATTTCACCGTATAGGAAGCCTATCCATTAAAAGCCGACAAGATTTTGTTCACAGGAGATTTGCCAACAATTCGTTGCTTCAATAAGTGTTTCATGTTTGGATTTTGACTGTGTAATCTTGTTTGGCAATGGAACAGTAAAAACGGGTAAAATATGAAATAATACTAAAAGGTTGACTTTGTAGATATAAATGATTGTTGTGATTTTCACAGGTTGAAAACTCACATTATATAGCAACCTAAACGACACCAAGGTTTCATCCAAACGTTGTGATGTTTGAGATGTAACCGTTTTCTAAATAACTGTCATCCTATATGGGCCTGTTTGGGTTAAAGAGTTCTTGACCCATAAGCATACTTCTAGTTCGACCCATATGCACACAGAACATACTAAATACTTATTTACATATTAACTAAAGTCTTGACATAATAAAGTTTGACTATTATTTGATCTAACAACATTACAAGGGCTAACAATTTCCCCCCTAATGTTTTAGCATCAAATCTTCTTGAATCCTGCTTGTTGTAACTTCAAGTGATGACTTCAAAGTCATTACTTCCTTGGCTGCTATCATCTTGATCTTCATCTTTGTCTTCCAGCCTGACACCAAAATGGTCTTGTCTTGTCTCTATTGCTCCATCCTTCACTCTCTTGTCCTTTTGGTCTTGCAGGTCCATGGCCAAGCCATCATTGCTTGCTTCTCCTACTTTATTTGACTTTTCACCCCAAGGCACACTAGCAGTTTCATGGTAGAATACAACTAGATCCACATACTTCTTGTAGCAGTTTCTAACTGCCTCACCATCTTCAATATCTAGGCCTTGTAACTGTGCTATAGTTCCCCATTTATCACCCATGGTGACTGAGAAATAGCCTCCCAAGTTTTCAACAACTTTCAACATACATAACAGGTTCACTTCTACATCTTTGACAACAGGTGGTATTGCATCAAGTGCATCATAATTTAAATACACCAAGTAAAACCATTTTAACAAATCTACAAATCTCTTGTTGAAGACTTCCCAATTTTTATATAACAGGCTATCTTTTTTCAACAAGTTCATGAATGAGAGGAACCTTGAAAATTAATTAACCTTCAGGGCGTATAAGGTTCCATTGAAGCTTAAATATTCATCATCCATGTAATCCTGAGTCACATCTTTATTCCAATCCAAATCCTCCAGTCCTTTAACCAATGAACACTGATCACTTGGGTCAATTGCTTCAAAATACTTTTGCAAATACTGGTTGTGTTCATTCACAACTTCTCTTGGCCCAACTCTTTCTTTCTCATCATCAAGTGGCAACTCCAAACTTGTTTCTTCATCATAATACATATGATAAATGCTACATCTAGTATCCTTAATTTTTACAGAGAACCCTTGTTTTTCTAGCAATTCTAGACTAAGTATGTTGAGGGAAACCTAAGGGGTATATTGCACTTGTCTTACCACCAATTCACTATGCTCTGTTTTAATGGTGGTAGTACTAATTCCATATGAAAATAGAAATTTGCATTCATACTCCTCTTTGCCTATTAACTTGAACTTATAGTTAACATCATCAAACAAAATTCTCCTAGGGCACATATGAACTTTTTAATTCTTACTTACATACCAGATATCGTTCCACCCTTCTTTTGTCAGTACCTTGCTGATCGGTGCTAAACAGTCAAGTCTAAAAGACTAAAAACTGCTCAAACACTAATGCAATTAAGATCAGAGGAGTATAGAGTCTCCCCGGGTCGTTATGTCCCAGCGAGCTATGCAATGGATCAATCAACGTCTAGTGATCGAGAAATTTGAATGATAAAGGGAATTGTGATTATTATAACTAAGGAAAAGCCAACAAATTAAAAACGCCTTAAATGCAAATTAAAGAAAATTAAAAAGATAAAATCTATTAAATAAACGCTATCACTATAATTAAAATGATGTTTTTGTTTTTATGATTTTATAAAACTGAAATTAAAATCTACGCGACGTACAAAATAAAAAGTGAAACTAAGTCAATATTAACCCTAAAAATATGAAAATGACATTTTTATAAACCTAATAATAAAAGAAACTTTTTAGAAAAAGAAAATTATTTTTATCACTAATTATCTAATTAAAAACTATTTTTTACTAATAATTAACTACCTAAAATACAAGAAAATAGGAAAATGAGTTAGAAAAATAAGATTAAGACTTGGAAAAGTCTAAAATATCAAAATAGACTTTTCAAAACTATTTTTGTATTTTTGTGACTATTTTTCTATTTTCTATGAATTTTAAACTATTAAAATCTAATTAAATCACTAAAAATTACCAAATGAACTATGAAAAATATGGAAAATTACTTTTTTCACTTCTTATATTTATCTAAGCCTAAGAAAAATGAAAAATTTATTTTTTTTGAACCTTTTTCTAATTTTTTGTATTAAATGCTATTTAAAAAGTGCTAAAAACTAATAAAAATCAAGAAAAATAGTAAAACAGCTGAGAAAAATCTGAAAATTTCAGGAAAAGTCTAAAATAATATTGAGAAGCTATGAAAATTGGAAAAACAGATGCTTGTGTGGAGAAATATGCAACTGCTATGGAAGTGCTTATGGAAATAAGCACTTGATAAGCCAAAAGCTCACCAAAAGCTACCAAACTGATACAGAAGCTATAATAAGCTAAATATACCCTAATGCACTTAAAAACAACAGGCTATAACTACTGATAAGCAATATTTCAGGCTATAACTACTGATAAGCAATATTTCACAGATTTGATGTTATGATGATAAGCTAAAATCAGTTGCTAGGGTGCCAGGTTTAAGCACAAGCACAAGCTACAAATAAGCACTACACTGAAAACTACCAATTAGGACTTGAAAAAGACCTGGTTGAGAGTACTTAAACCAAAAATGAGGCCATGGTGAGCTCTTATGAGCTCTGTACACTTGCTGCACAAACTGAGAAAATCTCAGCTTATGCTGAGACAGGGGAGCAGGGCAACTGGCCCTTACTTTGAGCTTGTACACAAGCTTATCCAGAAAGCTTAAGGCAAAAACAGGTACTAGGTCTTAAAGATCACCAATTAAACTATTTGTAAACCAAAAATCAGGCCTTGAAAACCTTTAATGGAACCTGTGCATCAGCTGCAAGTTTTGCTCAAATCCAACTTTTTGAAATTTTTGACTTTTGAAAATGATAGAACTTTGACTAAAGTGAAGTTTGGATCCAATTTTATGATTGATTATGATGTTTATGAGTGAAGTGAGGCTAGTACAAGCTATGTTTATAGATTTTGAACACAAAACAAATGCTTTGATCTTTAAAAACACAACAGGTCAGCAGTTAAATCAGTGAGACTGGTTTTTTGACTTTAAGAGTTGCAAGTGCAATTTTTTGGACTTGAATGAGTTAATTACAACTAAACAAATATAACACCACATGCATTAACCACTGCACCTTTCATTTATGCAGATTAATAAGCTAAACCAAACACCTCTTTAAAAACTGTTTTAACACTTAAATGAGACAAACACTTTGCAGCCTTGTAACAATGATCAAATCACATTCACTTAACCTAATTACAGCTTTTTGAACAGATTTTAACCAGTTTTGACTATAATATCAGAAAATGCAAAGAACTTGAGATTTCACTTACAAAGGGTCCAAACCACAATGGTTAGCTAATACTGAAACAATGGACCACTAACCTAACCAAACCCCTAACCTAGCTTAATATCAACCCATATCCATAGCTGCTTCACCATTTGACCATCTCCATCACCAATTTGACCCTGTTTGACTTTCTTTGACCAATCTCCAAATATGCCTAAAACTTGAATGTGAGCTTGTAAAAAGCTGAGATAAGCTTATACAAGCTTATTTTTGCTTTGAATTAAATCACCAAACACTTGTACTTAAGGTATTGGAGTTGCAAATTGAGACAGTAAACTTGAAACTTGCATTAGAGATATAAACTGAAATGGATACTTGAAAGCAGTCTTAATACACTCAAATACTTTAAATTGATACACTTTAACAAAAGATTACAAGTTTGATACTAAGTTAAAGCTTTTAAATAAAAAACGACATTAAAGTTAAAAATAAAAACTAGAACACACTTTTTCTTGCTTCCAATTGCTCCTTTTTATAATCCAATGTCTTTATCTCTCTTCTCTGATGAATTCCCAACAATTTCCTAGCCATTGGATTGCCTTGAAATGATCTTGGCCTTTGAATATGTTTTTGGCGCCAAAAGGTGATTCTAGCAGATGGGGTTGATATGGTGGGTGAAGGAGCATTTAATGCTTCTTGGAAGCTTGCTGAGGAGGGGGGGACATGGAAAGGTGAGAAGGAGGCTGGTGGGTGGTGTGTTGGTGGCTGGGTATGGAGGGCAGACAAAGGGAGGGAAAACGGGGAAGAGGGTGTGGTTGTTTGACTGGGTAGTTGACCAGATATTATAAAGGGGGTTCACAATTGATTTTGACAGGGGGTCCAAAGGCTGGCAGGGGTCAATATGGGATAAAAAGGCTTAAATGACAAGGGACCATGGTTGTAACTTCTGAAAATGCAAGGACTACTGCTGCCATTTTATAAAAGATGTTCCAAGGACTGAAAATGACACTTTCAAAAAATATAAGGACTAGACTTGCCAATTTCAAAATTCCAGGGGCCAATCTTGCCAAATTTTAAACTTGAAGGACCATTTTGTAAATTTCTCAAACTTTGTATATTTTTCACCAAAGGACTTATTTTGACAACTTTTGATTTTAAAAGGACCTTTGGTGACTTTTGCTTTTGAAATTATGGCTCAGGGACTATTTTTGACAATTTATGAAACTTGGGGGACTGAAACTGCAATTTTTGCAAATTTGATATGTTTTTCATCTGATTTTGATAATTTTGCATTTGAAACACATAAAACACTGATTTGTGATATTTTGATCATTTTGATGTGTTTCTGAGTGTTTTCAGATGATTTTGCAGTTTATTTTGTACAAAAATGATGAGTATTTACACACTCATCACTTGCACTGTATAATCTCCATAGATGTGCACCTTTTCTGGGTACATTTTTCTTGATCAATGATTTGGTTTGTGATGTCCACTTCTTGTTGTAATTCGACCCCTGCCAATCTCTTTCTTCTTTCACACGCCCAAAAGGGGTGTCCTTTCTCCCTACATATGTAGCATTTTGACTTCTTTTCTTTCTTTCTTGCAACAGTTTTCTGCTTTTGTTCTTTCACGCCCTCTGTTTTGTTCGTGGCATTAAAGACTTCGTTCTCCAATACCATTTGTACCAATAGTTGTTTCCCCTTTGGTGATATACTCTTCTTCTTCCTCGTATTCCACTGGTACATGCGTTTTGGTGTTTCTCTTAACAAATAACGGCCACTTTGAAAGCCTGATGGTTGCTTGAACGTTGGCGTTTCCCACGGATTAGAGCTGGAGCTCTGATACCAATTGTTCACAGGAGATTTGCCAATAATTCGTTGCTTCAATAAGTGTTTCATGTTTAGATTTTGACTGTGTAATCTTGTTTGGCAATGGAACAGTAAAAATGGGTAAAATAATACTAAAAGGTTGACTTTGTAGATATAAATGATTGTTGTAATTTTCACAGGTTGAAAACTCACATTATATAGCAACCTAAACGACACCAAGGTTTCATCCAAACGCTGTGATGTTTGAGATGTAACCGTTTTCTAAATAATTGTCATCCTATATGGGCCTGTTTGGGTTAAAGAGTTCTTGACCCATAAGCATACTTCTAGTTCGACCCATATGCACACAGAACATACTAAATACTTATTTACATATTAACTAAAGTCTTAACATAATAAAGTTTGACTATTATTTGATCTAACAACATTACAAGGGCTAACAGATTTGATATTTATTTTGACAGGGAGAAAATTAGTCCATCTTATCCGACTTTTGGCAGAGGAAAGAAAAATAAATTCTAAGTTTTTCTTTGCTTATATACAGTGAACACATTGGAGGGTAACATCGTGCAGTTCCCATTAGATGGTCACTTTCGGTGCGAGACATGCCAGTCAAACATATAGAATGTAATCCTTGTTGTTCTCCAACATGAAGGGTCTGTGGAATAAGCTATTGAGTTCGTAGTCACCAATCCGAACAACCAAACATCTTTCCAAAACCGAATGATTTAGCCATGAGCCATCACCAATTTTCCTGTGATAACCAACTTTAAGTGTACATTAGTGGTAAAAAGCGGCTTGTGCAAGTTCGATAATGTTTATCCAAGGGCTTGTGGGAGATGAAGGGTATGTTGTGGAACCGAAACCCCCTAGAGCACTTGATCAACATGAAACGACCATCAACACTTGATCAACATAGCAAGGTACATTGCATAAAGGTTGCAAAATCCATTTAAGCCCCCCATGAGTTTTGAAGAGCAAACTTTTTTTCAACCAATCCACACCATTTTTATTACAATCAATAGTTTCTCAAAGTTAGCGTTTGAGCATGTTTCGATGTTTATAGGTTGTGACAATCAATTTTGCTTAATCACATATACACGAAACAAAAACCAAAATAACAATCTCGTTAGTTGGACTTGGTTATGTCACAGTATTAAACACCAAACCTATTTTTTCCCTACTGGAATGATATTCAATTCCATTTTTATATTGTCGCGAGTAATTTGGTGTTGTTTAGAAACAAAGGAACGAATAAAATCCAGATTTCTAAATAAGCATGGGATAATAAAAGCACGAACGATAGATCACCAACAAGCTAATGGTAAAAGAAAGCCACAGAAAATATAATAATAGAACTCTGTAAAAAATTCGGACAAAAAAAAGCCACAAAAACATAACAATAAAATTACGCCGACTAAATTGTGCATATATCAAATTATTACATCTATTGTCAAACCATCGTTAAAACTAATAAGAAATTGCAGTATCCATAAAAGAAGGTGGTAATGCTAACCATATGTAAATTATCAATCGACTACTATAATGAATATGAATTCAAGGTTTCTTGATAGATGCTCTGAATGCTTCGACCTGAGATTTGCACTTGCTGTAATCGCCTTCATCGTGTTGTTCTAAACACTTATTCAGAACTTCAACATTGTATTCTAACGTTCTTGTCTTCTCATGCAAGTCACGGATCTCAAAGTAGTGGATAAACCCCTGAAAAGCAGTCGTAAGAAGCAAAGCATAATCCCACCCTGTAAACATGGTGTTGTATGTTATGGTTCAACTATTGTGATATGACATGTCGATCTATATTTATAGAGAATCAAGGACAAAGCTAAACCCTAAATAGAATTTCTAAAAATAATTTTGATATCATACTTGTTGCATAAGTTATCGGAGAATAGGTTACATTAAATAAGGGCAATATATGTATCCTAATCTTGCTTTGTTTTTATTGCATATTTGGGTATATATATATACGAAATTTCCAACTAAAAAGAGTGGAGATATGAAGTTGACCCTAAATAAAGTTGTTATTACATCAAAGGAAGTTACACTAACGCCCATATTATTATTGTTAGAATTTATTTTGAAAGGCACACTAACGCCCACATCGTTGCACCTACTACAAAACCGGCTTCCTTGAAAATCTCGGAATTAATCCTATAAACCCAGGCCCTTTTGTACTTCCGTTGAATGTAACATATGTTTCTAGTTCCTACATCCAAAGGTGACCTTTTCGTTACAAAAAACGTTAAAACGAGAGGTTGAAACCCTCAAAAGATGAACCACTCTATATGAGAGGTGATCTTTTTGAGCAGAATGACAAGTTCTAATAATATAAAAGAAAAAATTTCCAGATTTTCATCTACATGCATATTTTTCTATAATTTCCATTTGTTCAATCGTACAAATACAATAATATTCCATTACACATGGCTTCAATCTTCGTAATAAAATATGGGGTTAATAACCTTTTAAAGACTATACTTGTCACAAATATCAGTTCGACGTAGCGAACTAAAAAAATAGCTCTTTTAGACATTAAACTTGACATTTTTGTCTTCCTTTAAGTATTATGACCAAATTATAACCATTTTACTCTTTCTAAATTTTTTTCGAAATACTTTTTATTTTCGAAATTTTTTTTCCAAAATTTTTTTTTGAATTTTTTTTTCGAAATACTTTTTTTCCGAAATTTCTGAAATTTTTTTTCGAATTTCTTTTTTTTTTAATATTTTTCGAAGGGCAAAATGGTCATAATACTTAATGAAGACAAAAATGTCAAGTTTAATGTCTAAAAGAGCTATTTTTTACGTCGAACTGATATTTGTGACAAGTATATTGCTTTAATAGGTTATTAGCCCTAAAATATGAAACCAAATGGTTACAACAAATACAACACCACCATTATATTCTCCATGGACAAAGTCGATTAAACAACTATAAGTCCATACAAAAACCCATTTTGTTGTCCCAAAAAGCGGTCTGGTGTGCTATATGCTTTAAAAACCCCACTTTGCTAGTTTGCTACTTTGCTGCATTTGTAGAGCAAAACAAGCTGACAGTTGATTGCTCACATGTGTTCATATATCTGGTACCAAATCTTCTTACCTTTTGTCACCACCAGATAATTCAATGGATCCTTCGACAATTCTTCCGGTGACAACTTAAAGAAACTAAATAATGACGCATCCACATATTATATCAATCCTGTAAAAAAAAAAAAAAAAAAAAAAAAAAAAAAAAAATGATCCACCACTTTATATCTGTTTATCGGATCACAAGTAGTAATTAAGATTTGTTCCATTTCTAAAATGTATGCACTGATTCTAATTAACGTTAAATGATATACTGATATAATCTAATGACTACAGTTCATGAAAGTAATGATTTAATGTGAAGTAGTCTCAAACCAAATTAAGACCGACCATCAATCTAAAAGCTACTTAAGTGAATTTTAAAAAGTCAAGTCTTTAAGCTTATAATGTGTTATGACTTATAGAACCAGCTCATTCATAAGCAATCCTTGCAGCCCCAATATACATACAGCTCATTCAAAACCAATCCTAACAGCCTCCGATTCAAATGTATGGATAACCATTTACGAGTATAGAACCAAAACATCTTTAAGCTTATAATAAGTTAGTCTAATACCAAAAAAATAAAATAAAGATACATCTACTAGTCAAAAGATAAACTAATATTGATATTTACTCTAGGGCCAAATCTACCATTTATCCAAGTCACCGGCCAATTCAACCATTTATTCAAGATTAGTCCATGTTTTGGGCACTTTATAAACAAGGAATCATGTTTTTTTTAACCATGGTTTTCGACCTTTTGACCGCCTAATCAACGGGGTTTAAACTCACCGTCACACAAACTCAAACCAGGTAAACCTCTCCCTTTTCAGAAGGTTGACGTGGTCACATCAGGGTTGTTTACACCTAGCAGAAATTCAAATTGAAACCTCACACATTCTATTGCAAATTTGCAATAGTCGCAAGCCTTTTGCCACTAGACCACCCTCAAGTGGTTGTTGTAATGTGTACTAGGACCACCACGAGTATACGTTGGCACAAAGAGCTCCAACAGGTGTCGTTGCAACGGCGCAACTGTTCTTGTACATGTTTTTTGTTAACATAAGCGAGCTTACCTAAATACTATGATTTACACAAAACGCCATGATTTACGTTTATTAAATAGAAAAAGGCAGCAGGATTACCGAGTTTGTGGAAATCTGAATCGATTTTCCTCCTTTCCAACTAGCCCTGCTAACACATACAAGTCCATAAGTATGTGAGTGATTTTGGTGTGTGTGTGTGTGGGTTTGTTACGATGGTTCAAAAACTTCTTCACTCTTAAACCAAACGACAATGTAGAGGCATTTTACTACTTTCCCCTAATGGATATCTAACAAAGACTTCAAACCTGACATTCAGTATTTTAACACTCACCGCTAACTGGATAGGCGAGTATCTCACATTTTAACTTATATATTTTCAAAAAAATAAAAATATAAACAACTTACAAGCCCCGACAACGAATTCTTGCAAATGCAGTGACTTAATTGGCACCTTTAATGAAAAAACAAAATGACAAAATTGCATTTTTTTTTCTTTTATTCATTCCAGTGTTTCTTTGGAAATTGATACTCCGTTTTGAGGCGGATACCTCATTTTACTATTCATACCAACTTTTGTTTGAAAATTGACATCAAGGTAGATTTGGATCATCGTAATATCATATTTCATTGAACTTGAAAAGTGAACGAGCTTCCACTTGATCTTGACAATCCTTACTGAAACTTGAATATGTGATTTGAGTTTGCACTTGATATTGTGGCCTAAGCTTGCATTAAACTTAAAAGCATGACTTGATTTACGTTTAAGCCTGAACACCCTTGCGTGTAACACAAAATGACAACTTACATCATCCACTCACATCTTGAAGCTATTAAAAAATGATCATAGCTAGCACCAAGCACACGCGTTCTTGAAATTCTTGAATACCCCTATTTGTATATGACGCCCTGCATGCTTGAACTTCTGATGTTAGACCAGAAAGAAAGATTGGTATTAGGATATCTCAAATGAACTATTACCAACCTTCAGTCGCCTAGACTACAAAGGGCAAAACTCCTTTAAGACTTCTAAACATCAACTTATACATCTTGACTATCTTCATATCAAGTACTTAACCTGATCAAAACCCATAGAGGTACACCACGTCCTGTAACTCAAATGACTAGCCATGAAAGGCTATAGCATACACCCACTATAATATACTTAAACGAAACATATAAAAGAAAATTGAGCATCCAATATGACTCGATGAATCAAGAGACCATAAAATTGATATTCAAAGTGAAACCAACATAAATACGTATCATATTGTTCAACCTCTGTTGAGGCTTAACACGAATTTCAACCATTTTGTTACAAGAAAATATTGTGGGTGAGGTCTAACACGAATGTGTGTCAGTATTTCATTGTCAGAGATCATGAGCTCGCACAAATTGGGCGAATTAATGATGGTTTAACACGAGCAGTTAGTGTGGACTAATTACCAACTTTGTCAATACCAACAAAAGTGCAGGAACAACGTGCGCGAAAGACGGATCTGAAGTGGTTGGATTTCCTCTCAGAAGAAGGTACAAACGATACAAGATTTGGAGATGAAAACTACCACAAATTATATTGGAAAGTGCTCTTGAGCGAATGACAAAGGGAATGGATGGTGCTGACTAAAAGATAACGGATCTGAGAGTCTAAAAGAACAAAACAAAGAAAATCCATTGTTTGTAAGTAGTGGATGAACCAAGTGCAATGACAATGGTTTAACAAATTTTAGTTTTACAACCAAGAATGAATGTGGGTTGAAACAAAAAATAATTCTTATTTACATTCCATCAGTGTAGGACTGTAGGTGTAGTTACAGTTGGACAAAAAGGTATACTGTAACATTAGATCATTGGTAAGACATTACTATTGCATAATCAGTTTACATTTTTAGACTTTGGTAAGGGGTATAACTAAAGCGGAATTCCTAAAGGCACAATCATAATTGGTTATGATGACATGCCGTATCAGCCATGCAGAATGCTATGAGAGCTGAAACATATACACCCAGGCTTAAGCCTTAGCTTCCTATTTCGACCCACTGTGTCGATTTAGATTACATCATATCTCTAACATGTCAAATCCTACAATATATAAAACTTACCTAACGAACAGCCAGGAGCAAAACTTATTACATCATCTCTCTAACGTGTCAAATGCTACAATATATAAAACTTACCTAACAAACAGCCAGGAGCAAAACTTATGATTCGTGTTTGTTCTTTAAGAAAATTAGCACATTCATGTTCAGTTATGATTGTTTGTTAATTTGTTAAAAGGGCATAAAAGGAACATAAACAAACAAAAAGATTAAAATATTCCAAAGATGCGAATATTCTTACATAAATCACTGTGAAAAACTAACCCATTTGATTTGCTTTTACACACGTTTTGGAATTAAAACAATAATTTAACACTTTGATACTCTTATAATGTTAAAATGTTTGTTCTAAAGGCCCAACAATAGATAATATGCGGTTGATTTACACATAGTCGTAGTGATCTCTATAAACCTTTAAACATTATAATAGAAAAGTAGCAAATAAATTACGGAGTAATAGATTGCGTAGAGTGGAACAAACAAAGATTACCTTACCACATAGTCAACTATATATTAGCATTGAAATAGGTCGATAACCGTTGGGTAAAGCATTCCGGAAAAAAAAAACATCTGAAGGACCTAACTATTGAAAATATCAAAAAATGAAGTGTGAAAGATATAACAGGTAAAAACCACAAAGTATGTGTCACTAGTGGTAAAGGCCTTGTGACTAACATCACTAAAATGTGTGAGGTCACAGGTTTAATTCCTCCTAGGTGCAAATAACCCTGAAGTAGCCACGCCAACCTCCTGAAAAGGGAGGCTTTACCCGATTTGGAACCGTGTAATGGTGGGTTCAAACCCCGTGGATTAGTCGGCCAAAAAGTCGGAAACCATGGTTACCGTAAGTATAATCATAATTTTCATAAATGATATGTTCCGTAGATAGATTCCACAAGTCAAGTTTTCACCATCCAAAAGCTTAAAATCATCATGAAATGAAAGGTTTTTTGCAGAAAGAAAGGTATTATGTATGAGAGGACTGAGTAGATATATTATATAGACAAGAGGACATATGAAATTTGAAACTCAGATATTTCCAGAACCACGTAGATTATCATAATAAACTACTTCATACTCTTTCCCTAGCCGTTTTTAAAACATGATAAGAAACTATAAATCCAGTGATATTGCTTATATATTTAAACAGAGAATGACAGAAAAAACACCTATATGTTCAAAGATGGAGTAGCATTTGGTTGGGCTGTCATTATGTACTCTTGGCATTTTGTGAATAGTGATAATTTGCGAGACTTGTAACCATGTTAGTTGTGTATCCTTACCTTTGAGAACACACAAATATTAAGCATGAACATTAGCAGACCATAAATTTGCATAGTCTAGAAAAACAATTCAATACAAGGGCTGACCCAATAAACACTGGTCACGAATACAAAAACACATTCAATAAGACTAAATGAAACATCAACGTAACAATTGTGATTTTTGTGATAATATATTAAAAGTGTTGTAACTTAAACTACTCCACAAGCACGGAAAACTTTTAAATGCAGGAAAGGAAAAAAAAATGTTAGAAGATAAGCATATATACCCAAGTGATGGAGATGTCACGCATTTGGAAACCGGTGAGGACCAACAAAACATTGCCACCATCAGTGGGTTCTAAATGGGCACTGTCACGGCCATAATCACCACCTGTAGGAAGAACATAAGTGTACGGGCGAAGTTTGTTGGCTCCCGTAATATCATCTACCCAGATGGTAACCGTATCGCCTTTGATGTGGCACAAAACATCTACAAACCACGAAAATTGAAGGGGACCACAAGTCTATCAGCTTCGTGAATGGTTGATTCGATTTTAGTGAAAAACAACATAACCTGAAGAACACACCAAAAGGATTAACTCACGCAAAGCCTAAAAACAACAAAATTACAAGCCAACTACCTAACTAGTACATGACAGGAAACAAAACATGAATTCATACGACAAGCAAAGCGGCCAAACACCAACACAAGAAGCTGTAACACAAACATATTGAAATGAATGACAAACCTGTGTTGTTTTTTATGAAGGTAGTCTAATCCACCAATACTATTAAAACAAAAGGAGCGACATACTGGAATACTTGATAACAAATTGTTGCGACCACCCGTAGTAAAATAATCTGGATGAAGGAGTACATATAAAGCAATTGATGTAGTTTGCTCTAGGAAAAAAGAGATATAAGGAAGGATTGAATTGATGTTGTTTAGTTGCTTTGTGGAAATGACTTACAACAGGTAGCTGCGTTTCTTTTATGTGGCTGGATGTTTAGGGTATATTGTGATTAGGGTTGAGAGGTGTCGGATACCAGGGGTTTAAATAGGTATCCGAATATTGAAGTAAAAATTAATATTCCTATCCGTATGTTTAGGTTGGGCCAAATTTTGGTTTGAAATTGGTTTGGACCAATACTGCTATCCGAATATTAAAGTAAAAATGGTTATTTTGGCTAAATATTTGGTATAGGTTGGACTAATTTTGGTTTTGGGACTTATTAAATCTTACGGGGTTTAATCATGGAGAGAAATAAGGATAGAGTGAATAGTTTTATTTTATGTACTTTTACTTTTATGTGTTGTTTTATTTTTGTCTTTTTTATATTTAATGTATTTTTTTTATTAATGAAAATTAAATTTTAGTTACATATGTTGTTTTATTTAAATAAATGAATATAAATATATGTGTGGGGTTCAAGGTGCACGACGGCATCAGAATCTGGTGTTATATGAGGGAGGGGTGTTTTTGGTGTTGTGGGAAAAAATGCTGATGTGGCAGCACTTTTCTCCACGACACCAACGGGACGGCTCCAGGATACCTAGTGCTATAACCGATCATTTGTATTAACCGGGTATTGGCACAACTTTGCATGCGTGTTTGTATAGGATGTGACATGACACAATCCCGTCTAGGGAAAAAACACATTCACATGGTCAAAGATTCTTTGAGTTTTTCTTTGGAGAGTAAATGAAAGAAGATTTTATAAACAGTATGCGTGTTTACACTCCATTTTTCTTGTATATACACTCTATGAGTCCCTATCATTAATCATTATAAGGGTAAAATACAAATGAACAACTGACATTGGTATATGTTTTCTCTCACACAATCATCTTATCATCTCTCACATATAATCTGAAAACTCATTCCCTCTTTCTAAACCTTGGTTGACTTAGCTAATGATTACCTATTAATTATCACCACAGCCACAACCACAACCGAACCTCACCATTGCCGGAAACATCCCCTCCAAAAGATTGAATATTCAAAAGTAAGATCACTTTTCATATCCGGAGCCCCTCTCCAAGATCCAATATTTAAAAGTAAGATCAAATCTTTTGTAGAGAAAGATTGTTTTGATGCCTAAAATCCGGTTTACCGGAATTCCTAATATCCGGCTTACCGGAATTCATTTTTTGGAAAATGGTGGTTGGACATACATGGGAGACGGAAATAAACTGGTGAAAAAAAGAAATGAGATGAGGATCTCGTGCTTTAAAATAGACAAGCAAATAATGAAAAAATAATAATAATAAAAAAAATAAAATAAAATAAAAAAATAGTGAGAGTGAAATTGGAAAAAAGAAAGATTTCTAGTGAGAGAGTGAAATGAATTTTGCAAGAGATGTGTTTTGAATTAGAGATACATGTTAGTGTGTGTAAGAGAAATAATACATTTATTCAAGTGAAATGAATTTTGCATGAGGTGTTGTCAGTGGTGTGCAAAGCATACCACCCTTTATAAATGAAGATAAGAAAGGTGCAGGTAAAGAAATGGAGGGAACTTGACTCTAATTTGGGTGGTTTGATTCACTTTTGCTCACTTACCCTTGGTTATTGGGTGTTTATTTTTCTTGCATAACCGAATTCTCCAGCCAAATATAGAGAAAGTACTTTTTTCGAGTGTGATAACTATTTTTAGGGTGTGATTACCTTTCATAACAAACAAAAAAATTATATTTGTTCTCCGAATGACTTAAAACTCTGTAAGATTTAGTTTCGCCTGTTTGATAGCTAGTATAAATCAGCATTGTGAATAACTAACATTACGATTTTTATTTTTATTATGACAATCATTTATGGTTATTATATAGTTATGGAAGCATTTTTTTTAACTTTAACATTACTAAGAACCAAAAGTCATAACAAATACACGAACCAAACATATTCAATCTAAAGGGTACATATTTGTCATCTATGTGTTAGTCAATGTTTTCAACTATGTGTCGTTACTCCAGCAATAAATTATTATATATTTAAAATTAAAAAAGAGGAACACGACAATAATTGACCAAATGAAATGCGTAACATAGTAATAAAATAAGTTATAAAATGAGACGTGAAGAGGATCAGCTTATAATTTCAATCGCTGAATGATTTAGAAACCATATTTGGTAGAATCGGTCAATGTGAATTTAGTTGCTCAGATGTGACAAATCTCCTAATCAAACACACTATGTTCTGTACGATTCAGCATTAAGTGTTGTTCCATTCTATTAAGTGACAATAAAACACCCCCTTTAGCCAAATTCACATAACAAACACCTCCTTAATAATTAATACGTAGTATGATATACAAGTGTTTTAACCTTTTACCACACTAGTTGCCAATGTAGTTTTCCCATATGTAAAGAGACCATGTTGTTGTAGTGTGTCTACATGTGTGTTTTTTGTGTTTCGTAGGTCAATGTTCGAGTGTTGCGACTCTGGGTAATTTTGGTTTCAATGTAGTTTTAGTGTAATGTTGTTTTAGTGTGGCTTTGGTGTGTCGATGGTTTCCATAATGGTGCCTATATGAGTCTATGATGAGTAATTTATATATTTACGATGTATATAATTAATCAACAAATTATGAAAAACCAAATTTGTCAAAAACTTCTATATACGTTGAAGAGCTCATTGCTACAAGACAAACATGCTAGCAAAAAATTTCTACATATTTTAACGACCATTAGCACAAAAAAAGATTCTAACTTCAGTTTGTGCTAGGATAATCTTTGTTACATTGAAGACTACTTATGAGGTACATTGGATGTCACTCACGTATAGGAACCAAAAATCTCAAGCCTTGTTTTCAGTAATAGATGAACGAGTCCACAACTTTTAACCGTCAACGTCGTCCAAGTATTCACAAAAACTCTCACCCAGATAAATTTACTTGTCAGTTTTGATTTGTTCGACAGCCAGTCTCATGTTTCAATCCAGAAGCCAACTTTTAAACTCGAAGTTGGTTCCAATATTCCTTTTCTCATTTGAATTGGGTCGCCGATATGTGTTTTGTGTTCAAAGAGAAAGGCGTGGGTCACTGTTTGTGGAAGTTTTGATGGGGTGAGTGTTTCCCTGATTGTTTCAAGAGATGCATACAACCAGCTGCAGAGAACATGGCAATTGCAGCAAATGCTATTATTGTTGAATTCTCAATGCTGCCATTGTAACCCCTCTGTCATAAAATCGCCCATATCAACAAAAATTATCTTTTGACATTTTATTTTGTTACAGATAACTGAAGTTAATAAGATGTGTCCACTGTCTATACTGATATATCATATATGAGAGCAGGTGTGGGTTAAAATAACATTGAATCAAAACGCTCTTTATTGTAACATGTAATTTAAGGCTAGTAAAAGCCAAGGTATCCCTCCCAAGTCCCAACTAGCTCCTTTCCGTATGACACAGCCAATTTTTTCTTAAACTGTATGTCAAAGTCAGACTAAAAAATTTCCCAAGCAACAAAGAGGGTCATACCAAATTACGGAGTAAAAAAAAGTAAAAACAAGTCGCAAGATATAATTATCAAATTCCAAACCTGCTACAAAAAAATTTCGAGTTACATACCTGAATAAGGCACAAAAGAATTGCTGCATTTGAGGGGGCTAGAGAAAGGCTTATCATTCCTCCACGCAACTCATTTGGCACATATCTGTATATGAAACAAGAAGCGGGATTCAGAAGCTAAACCCAGTTGATTGAAAGATGAATAATACACACTGACTTTGTATATACGTTGGACATGCAAGAAATAATATATAACATAGCTTACAAAGTTCTCAATCTGGCCAAAGAAGGTAAAACAAGACCGATACAAGCATGAAACAAGCAAAAGAGTCCTACAAGTGTTCCAATTTCCTGCACAAAACTTGCAACTCAATACCCAACACACCAAGTGACGAGAATGTAACTTGTAACAAAATAAGTACCTGATAATCGTAAGCTATTATAGACAGAACAATGCCTGCTATTGTGAATGCGTATACTAGGCAATCCTCAGTCCGAAGAGGTAATGGTCCATTTATAAACCATGGAAATATTGCGCTTCCTAACATTCTCGCCCCCAACAAACAAGGGTATATCATGCCTAGATGAACCTCCCGCCCATCAGCCTGAAATTAACATTTTAAATTATTAACTAGGCAAGACATGCTTTAATACTACCATAGTTCTAACTTGTAAAATGGCCAACTAAAATGATGTACATTCATATCAACGTAACATATGATACATGTGTTGTAGTTATTGGTCTAGTGCAATGTTTTTAGGCAAATAGCTTTGGGAGTCTAGTAGACTGTAAACCACGATTTATTATGGCTTCCAAACAGTAATATAAAGAAGACGTTCCATGGATGTTGGTGAAAGTCGAGTAAGATGTAGATCATACCACTATAGTTGGGGCCCATAATATCCAGAATGCAGCAACAGCGAACTGAACGCAAGATTGTGCCCAGCCAAGTAACAAAACTCTTTTATCTGCAAACACATTATGTATAAGAAAATCTTCTCTTGTGAATATAGCTTTGTATGTGTCCCTCATCAAATAATTCAATTCTAAAGCAGGGCTCATTTTGTAGCTCATATGCATCCATAAACATTCAGACTCCATAAGTGACTTTACATTCTATTGCATTTAATCTAATTTTCTAACACATTGTTATTCTTAAAAATGGTTTGACCCTGTCTTTCAATCTTTCTCAATACTTCAAGGAGAGAGATGTCTTTACCAGAGAAGATACGGGTCTTCAGTGACATCCGATACTCCTTAAATGTTACAGGTGGAGATTCTCTCCATTCTCGTGCAATAAATATGATACAAAGGAGTGCTAGTATTGCAGTAGCAGTGGAAGGCGATACCATGTTCTTATGACCGTCGTTACTACTGACCAACCAATTTGCAAGCACTTGACTTCCGATTAGAGATGCAGACTCAACGAATGTCATCAGCCAAAACATTTCATTCAATGAATCTAGCCTGTGCCCTAGCTACAACAAAACGAGGTGTCTGTTTAGCAATGCTTATCATGAGAATTCTCTAACAAGGCCAATGATCATAACAAACAAGCACTAACCTTGTCATGCTCAACCACCATCCATGTCTCGAAACCAAATAAAAATATGGAACTGGCCAGAGAGAGATAGACACTTGCTAACGAAATACTTGGGTGTGAGAAAAACATCTTGCAAACAGCAGCAAAAAAGTGCAGGACGCAGAACATCAAGCAAACTTTCTTTCGCCCACTGCAAAAACAGGCATATGAGTCAATGTCCAATATGTAACATGCCATGGATACAAATACTGAATATTATGGACACGTCTGAGACATATAGATGATTTTTTCTGAACGACTTTGTAGTTTGTTTTAAAGCAACATGTCTATTATCTATCCGCACTATGAAAGAAAAACCATAGAGTAAATGAATTATAGTAAGAAGTGTTTCAATACCATAACTAGATTTAGTGTATGATACTAACATTATTAGTAACAACTGAACATTCTGCAAAGTGACTTTTATATGATAATTGAAAACAAAAATGAAACAATGAATTTCAAATTACTTGGCTGGCATGTTGATAGATACTGCTAGAGTTGGCAACATAAGGC
Organism: Chrysanthemum seticuspe; assembly: GCA_019973895.1. NCBI lineage: Eukaryota > Viridiplantae > Streptophyta > Magnoliopsida > Asterales > Asteraceae > Chrysanthemum > Chrysanthemum seticuspe. The sequence goes on along the minus strand of BPTQ01000003.1, from coordinate 113,118,758 downwards.
GGGTTGGGTATTAAATCAAGTAGAAATGGGTCACTCTGTTTTTTATTTTAATTTTTTCGAAATTACAACAAACTCAAACAACCATTGAACCTAAAAGACCATCTCGGCCTAAACAACCCTAATAATTCAAGAAATCTAAGGAAGAAACGCCATCATCCAGAACCAACAATACGCATAACCACTGATACGAAACCCGCCAGAATCTCAAACCAAACAATTTTGGCCAGGCAATCTAACCGAGTGGTGACACAGCGGAACGTAAAGACGGTTGACAGAGAAACCACTTCGATTTGTAGAACCATCTCAATCTGAACTTTCATGACCCTTGATCCGCAAAACAGCTCCAAAATAATGACCAAACACACCTCAAAATACCAAACTGTCATAACTGACCGGAAACCATAAACCACCTGAACCTAGTGGCCAAAAACTCTTGTCATCACCATCCTTAACCGCGACTAGAACAACGAACAGAAAATCCCCAAAACACGACCACCACTCCTTGTCACAACTCACAAGCATGTCAAGCAGCACTACTCGACACTACAACCAACACTACCTGACCCTCCATGACCTCACAACCTGAACTTCCATGATCTCTATGACCTCACAACCACATGACTTGACACACCCGACCACCACTACTTGACACACGACCACATCCACCACTGCTTGACACCACAACTATCGTGATCTGCAACCACAATCCAACGCCACAACCACCACTACATACATGAAAACAGACTGACCATCACAACTAATACCACGTACCACAACCACCACGATAAAGCACGACACCACAACCATCACGACCTGAAAACAAACGACCACCAGATCTGAACACACGACCACTAGGATATGATATCAAAAGAATGAGATGACCCAAAATACTTGCCGAAAATTGAGTCAAAAGGAAATTTTGTGAGAAATCAGTAACTATATACAGTGAGGGGTCCCCTCCGGACTGCCGTTCTAAACCGATGGCCGGAGAGGGAGATATTGAGGTGGCGCCGGCTCTAAAAAATTAGGGTTACAGTACAGGGGAGAAGGAGATGGCGTATAAGCTGGGTCACTCGTCACTCTGTAGTACGATCGAAACGAGCCGACACCCAGAAACACTAATTTTTATATCAACAAAAAATTTATAGCTAACCATTGTGTTAACAAAGCGTACACAAACAATATTACAATAATCCAAGTCCCTAAACAAAGATTCAGGAGGTGGTATCCTGTATGCATTACGAATAGCCTTCGGGTGATTTTCAACTCATTTGACCCCTTTCCCTTTTAAATAAATATTTGATTTCGCCCATTTGATATAAAGCAAATCTTTCAAGCTTGCATTTCATTGCATTTATTCAGAATATAACTCAATGATATGCTCATGTAATAACACTAACTTTAGAAAGAAAAGTAAAATGAAAGGAGACATACATTAAGTCAGAAAGCATGCCTAAACAAGTCCCGACAAGGATTGTTGACGCACAACCGATGATGAGATATGTCACCATTTGCTCCTTATTCAGACCAAAGTATGCCATCTCATACTCACCAAATACGGACTGCACACCTTCCATTACTAAACAAGCAAACATCAAGAGTCATAATCCAATCCATATTAAGACACAGTAAGCATAACAGGCTTGTAATAGCTTCAAGTGAAACATGCTGTTATATCACCAATGGCTAGCTGCAGCAATAAACTATCATAATAATCTATTTCATGCCTATATTAAATGTTATAATTACTTTTCTGTTATTTTCTAGTTTTAAGCAGACAATCAGTTGGTTATTTGTAGTTATGCAGTTATGTATTTAGGTAGTTAAATATGGCAGGCCTTGCAGTTCTGGTAAGCAGTTGCACTTGTATTTATCTTATATACATGTAATAATAAGAAAAGGGACAGACAAGTTGTCTTTCCAGAAAATCTGTGTTTGTGTGTTTAAGAGATCGGAGAGTTCTCTCTAATGAGCTCTCAAAATTCACAAGTAAATCGAATAAAAAAGGCAGAACATCCAACAAATATTCTAACCCATCATTTGATTTCCATCCACAAAGACCCCTAACCAGATCCAATATTCAGGACCATAACACATGCTTACAAAAACAAGACTAAAACCGTTGAAAGGTATTAACTTTCATAGTCTACATAACTTCACGCAAACGGTCTCTACCAATCAGCAGTTAAAAAAAAATCAAATAGAGTTTTGCGTAAAAACATTCATCTAGTGAAGTAGTGAATGACAATCTCATTAAGATGAATACTCAGATTTAAGGGGTGTTTGGAAATGCCTACTATAACGCAACACAACGTACAAGTGATAATGTTTGGATTTGCATGTCTGCTGTAACGAAATACAAAATATGATACTTAGATACACATTTGACATTTGTTTGAGTATTTGGCAACAGTGACCGAACTAGGACTAAAACTCACCAGGTGCACAAACCTTTTTTTTAACTATAATATAATAAGAAAAATATAAAATGAAATCAAATTAACATTGGGCGCTAACTAAAAATTTAATTTACACTTTACATTACACATATTATTGTACTAACTAAATAAGAATAAACACAATATATCGAATACTAGCACACTAAGCAAAATAAATTCATCGGTGTTCCGCCCCTTTTTGGCAATAACGCTTTATTTAAGGATTTAACTTTTAGGAAGAGTTCATCTCAACCTCAAAATAAGCAAATAATCATTAAATTCTATGAGCTATTATAAGCCCACAAATAAGCTTAAACAAACACCCCCTTAATTCCAAACACCCACTAAAGACCCATCAAATATCACAGACATTAATTAACGAGTTTTAAGGATACGTAAATCAACATTTCATCTTTAAGAGAAGTAAACTTAAGTGCATTTTAAATTTGTGCTGACCTGATGAGAGACAGAATACTAAAAGGAAGTGTCTTTGAAACCTTAGAAAAGAAAACGAGGATGATGATTGGTCGAATACTGTTGAGATTCTGTTTGAGTTTTGAGGTAAACATAGGATTGAGAGTAGACATGATATGAATATGAATATTGAAAGAGGTTGACTGTTTTCCCATACTTGAGACTCTATTACTATCCCCATTGTTAGGTGATTTTGGATCTAATCAAGTTGGTGTTATGTTGCCGGTGAGGGAATGGAGTTGGATCTGTTGGATTCGGTGAGGGAAGTCGGTGTTATGTTGCCGGTGATCGATTTTGATTTACTACCACCCGGGTTATTTTCATTTATTTAGATTAAACATAAAAAAAAAAAAAAAAAAAAGAAAAAAAAAAAGAAACAACAATTGTTAAGTTGTATAATAAAATCTTTACTACTCTATAGTATACTGGATTTAAGACTTTCTATAAAAAGAAGTCTTAAAAAAATAAGCCTATAAAAACACATAATTAAAAGTTAATTAATTGTCTTAAATTGTTTGAACTTGTAACATCAACCCATTTCAAAAACATGTAATAACCCACTTTATAATGAGTATTTATGTCTAGCTTTAGACGTTAAGTTGCAAACGTATTTATGATTTTAAAGTCAAAGTATTAACTTCCTAATAAATACATTAATGTACAAAAAAGGTCTACCAAAAGTCCAATAATATTATGCATTGATACGGAAACACTTGATAGAAAAATATGTTCGATGTTTTGGCATAAGTGAGCTGGGGTTGAATTGGACACAACCCGACCCGACCCGACCCGACCCGACTCGTTAACTGTTTGAGTTGTTGAATTTTTGCTAAAGATGGGAACCACTTTGGATTTATGGCTGAAATACTATGCCATCGTAAAAAAGTACTTTGAAAAAGATTATCGCCGAAAAATATATAATCACACGGGTACCCGCCGCTGCAACGCGCGGGTATCCGGCTAGTATATAAAAAGCATTTGGACTATTCCTTTAATAGGAAGGTTTAAAATTCAGACATACTCACTTGCTTTTAATGGAAATATATTTGACTTTTGCTAACAATTCAGTACCTTGCACACATAAATAAAATTTATTACATTCTTTTAACAACTCCAATATTTATTCCGCCCATTAAAGATGTAACAACCCATTTAAGATGTTAGAACCTATTTCAAAACTATGTCGTCATAAACAAATGTACTTCGAAAAAAGTTATCGCCAGAAAATATAATTATACGGTACATGCCGTCGCAACGCGCGGGTACCCGGCTAGTCTAGAGTAATGCTACATCCACACAAGATTTACACAAAAAAAATCACCACAAGAGATGTGTCATTTGTTGATTGGTGTAGCAAAGAGAAGTGAGATAAAATACATTTAAACACACCAATCAACAAATGCCACATCTTTTGTGTGGATTTCTTTTTATGGATCTTGTTGACGTAGCACTACTCTCAAATCTAGTATCGAAATAGTTATCAATGATAGACATGACTTCTCATTCCGTTTTTGGAGTTTTTATTTAAAGAGAGAAGAGGAAAAGTGAAGACGAAAAAATAATAATAATAATAATAATAATAAATAAATAAATAACATATTTTCAAGTATTTTATTAAAAAAAAAAAAAAAAAAAAAAAAAAAAAAAAAAAAAAAAAAAGATTATGTAAAATTTTCTGTAAGAATCTTCTTCTCAAAAGAGATGATTTGAAAAAAAGATGTTTTTTCAAGGTTCGAAAAAGCGCAACGTGGCGGTGTTAAAGCTCCGCTAATACGCGAGGTGTGACTTCCACGTTGCGCAATAGATCAGGATGTCGGCTCTAGGTGTGACGTGAGATGAGACGTGAAAGGCGCGCTAACGCGCAAAGTGTGGCGTCTTTTTTTAATTTAACTCCGATGAAAAAGTTTTTTTTTAAGAAATGAAGAAGATTACATGTAAGGATAATTTCTTTACTCAATTCTTTATGTATAACACTTTTCATAAACTTGCTATATATGAAATATAATATAATGTATAAATAGATAAATATTTTCATATTTTGTGTCATTTTAAGTCACGCCTTAAAAAATGTTATAGCTTTGGTATAGCTTCTAAACCTGGAGAGCAAGTCAAGGGGGCGTTTGTGTTTGTTTTTAGTGTTATTTTTGTTTGTATTTAGTGATGAAATTGGTGGTCTTACTAAAACTGTTTTGTTAGCAGAATGAAAAGTTGATGTGACGGTAAGTTAGCAGCGGTAAGGTATAACGGAGTGGGCATCGGGTTCGTGAACCCGAGCGGCAACACCGCTCCGCCCAGCTCGGGTTCGGCCTGCGGGTTGTTTTTGCGAGCTCCGAAGCCGCGTGAGACCGTTGGAAAAATTGGACCGTTTGTTAGCAAGAGCCATTTTACAACGGCTATAAACCCAAATAAAAAAAAAAAAAAAAAAAAAAAAAAAAAAAATCACTCCTATTTAAACTAATATTTCACCTCTATTTTCAAAATAAAAACCCACAACACACAATAATCTTTCAAAAACACTAAACTATGGATCCAAGGAGAGCTAAAAAAACTTTCACCTCGCGTCAAGGTCGGTCTCAACCATCCCCGAATCAACCAAAACAAACTCCGGTAGGATTTAGCCAATTTTATTCTCAACCATCCCCGAATCAATTTTATGTTCCACAACCCCAATCTCCACAATTTTTCCCATATAATATGGGTCCTCCTCAATTGAATCCACAACACTACAACATCACTGCTACAAGCGAGTTTTCCCCGTTCGAAAACCTTAGTGAAGACGTAGAGTACGTACCCGAAACACAACCACTACCAAATGAAGAAGACGAAGATGAGGAAGTTCAAGAAGTCGATCCTAGAGGGAAGAAAAAAGCTTTCGCCGGGAGGAGGCCCCGTGAAGTTTGGACGCCTGCACAAGAGGAGGCGTTGGCGAAAGCATGGGTTCAAATCTCCACTTGTGGTGTTGTCGGTAATGAACAAAAGTCCGACGGTTTTTGGAAACGGATTCTCGAGCATTACGAGGCAACTGTGGGTTCGAGTTCACGAACATTTCATGCGTTGAATACCAAGTGGAGAACAATGAACACGGCCATGGGTATTTTCAACGGCTACTACCTCCAAGCGGTACATAATCTATACTTTATTTTTTACAATTACATTATTTTGTTTTTAGCTATACTTTTTTATTTTGCGTAATCCGCAGTTTTTATTTACAATTAAATTATTTTGTATATAATGTAGAAACGTGCTAAGGCTAGTGGGTGCAACGACTTGGACGTGGTGAGGCAAGCTGAAATGGATTTCTACACAGCAAGAAAAAAACAATTTCTTCATACCAGGGCGTGGGAGGTTGTCAGAGTACATGAGAAATGGACGGAGCAAGAATGTTTTCAAGATATTGCCGGTGCTGCAAGCAATTCTTCAAAAAGGAGGTCGGGGGAGTATGAAGAAGCAAGCAACACCATTCCCGACATGAATGAAGACCCCACCCCTCCAATTGAATCAAGAAAAATGAAGAAGAAGCAAGCTGCATCCTCCTCGTCTATCTCAAGCGTTGCAGATGAAATCAACGCGTACACACAAAAGAAGACACAATATTTGGAAGAAAAATGCGAGATGGCGAAACAATTGTTGGCTACACAACTCGAGGGGGCGAAGTTCAAGAATGCACAACGGGAGTTGAAGTTTTTTTTGGAGCCGCATGATCACATTCGCGATCCCGCTATGTTGGAATTAGTTCTTACCCAGAAACGTGAACTTGCGGCCAAACACGGATGGGCTTGCAATTTTTAAATTGTAGTTTCAAGTTATTTTAATTTCAACTTATGTAATGTTTTTTTTTTTTTTTTAAGTTGTAATTTCAATTTTTAAGTTGTAGTTTTTTTAAGTATTATGTAATGTTTTTTTTTTTAATGAAATTGTATGTTTTTATTTTAAATATTGTATGTGATTTTATGTATTTAAAAAAAAAAAAAAAAAAAAAAAATGGAATTCGGGTACTAGGGTACCACTCCCACTTGTTAGGGTAGTGTTAGGGTAGTATTGAGGTAGTTTTGAGTTGGAATGTTTTTATTGGATAGAGGTGACGTGGCACCCTTAGGGTATTAGGGTTCAAAACTTCCACTCCCTCCCCCCTAATATTGGTACTTACCGGTTACTAACCCACTCTCGTAAATACTAAATAGATGCTATATTTTCTTCTACCGAATGTCATAAATGATTTATTTATAAGTCAACAAAAGTGGGGCTAAACATTGTATTTTTAGAGTTAAAGAATTTGGTCGATCACTAATGTTTTACTTTTGAGAAGTTTTTACAGACTGACATGACAAGTACATGACAAGTACAAACATGTAAATGAGTTTTTTTTAGTTCTAAGTTAATCAAGGAGGACAAGTCTTTAACTTATATGTACGCAACCTAATTGGATCATGGTCTAGAACATTTGTAACATTTATCTAGGCTGCCCTCAAAATCTGAAACTGAGATCCATGACCGTTTCCAAGCCCTTTCTCTGGTCACCTCAAGATGTGAAGTTCAAACCTCTTAGTGATGACATCAAGGTGCCTGACTATATCATGCCAGATGACATCAAGGTGATGGTTACCAACATGACAAGTGTGATGAGACAAAAGTTACGTGTGATGAGACAAGAGTTAATTTGTTCTTTAAAGGTATTTACGAGTTTGGTAGACCATTTAATGAGTAACTAAATTCTTTGTATCTACTCAGACATGTTTGATGAAGCCAAATCATACAGCTAATGATTCATGGTCACCCAAAGTACGCTTTGCCCTTAAATCAAGATTTAAAAAGGATCCATAATACAAACTGATATCTAAGCATAACTAAAACGAAGCAGTGCTATCAAAATAAACAAAAATCAAGATCCGTGTTACATTGGGAACGCTTACACTTCGCAACCAATGATGATACAAGTAAAATATAATTAAACGACAACTTGCCATTCGGGTGCAAATTGAAAACATGCCAACAGCAAATATGAAATACCCCGCAAAGATAAAGATAGTAACAACTAGAGGAACCTTTCTATTAATCAGGAGCAGCAAATACAATAATAATAGTTACACCAACACTGAATTAGATACAAAAAGAAGAGAATTCTAGCACTTTTCTCCAAAATGCTAGCCATAAGCAAACGCAAGCAACCATGTTCATTATTTACAAATGACGTCGTCATTATTTACTTATATGTCTGACTGTCGCTGGAATAGGCTAACTCATCTTGGAGACAGCAAATGCTGCAGTTCCCAGTTAGACCCAATAATGTGAGAGAAATACTGCCAAGGAGCCAAGATCAACCCAGGTACAACTTCGTGTCATTGTTTGTCCTAAATGTTTGTAGAAAATACCAAATATTAGGAACAAATAATTAAACGTTATTTGCGTTTACAAGCATTTATTTCTATATAAGAAACAAAAACTGAGAGTATTTGCAAGATCCTTAGCTTATCTTGGAAACAAAGCTTAATTGATTCTAAGCTGTGGTCCTTGTGGAACTTTAATATATACATATATCATTCTATTATGTTTACATGCTCTTACATGCAGCATACATCATAAGGCTATCATGGCCATTGAGGTATTAACTAGGATCAAACATTGCTCTCAACATGACCCACAAGTCGAAAAAGATATCAGACAAAAACCAATCATGTCCCGAGGCCAATTCTATCTTTAAAGAATACTCCTAAAAAATCATCCTCGAGGCACATGGTTTAAGATAATATTGGATTTTAGTTGAACAAAAAAAAATGACTCAATAACATGAAAAAATTCTTACAGAAGCGTGAGTTTCCATCCAATCAGGCACGTGTTGAGACAGAAGAGCAATATACTGTTCCATTGCATCCTCTCGTCCTAAATTTTCTAAACGTTTCCATGAATTCCTGCCAAGAGGTTCCAATATACATTAAGAATCATAGAGACAAATAACAATATAAAACCATGAATATAGTCCTTGGGAGTTCTACACAATTATACCTATCATAATCATTCAGTTAATTTCCAGACCAGTTTAGAGTAAAAAAAAAAAAAGAGTACGGTGTCAAATTCAAAGGAACATGTGCAATTTATTTGTGGCGTCCCGCGACCGGAATGTACATCATAGAACAAAGAACTAAATGTAATTGATTCAAGTAGCAGCTACACAAAATTCTATTTTTACAATCTCTTTTTCACGGCTACAAAATAACAATGAATCTAGTTTATGTGCAATTGTATCACATTGGTTCACCTTCTAACTAATAAGCTCTTAAGATCATGCCTAGAAAATAACTATCAATCTGGATTATATAATCTTATAAATAAAAAAGCAATACTTTACGACACACCGACACTTACCAGTTAGCACGAGCAGACACCTTAAGAGCCATGGGCTGCGGCTCAAAACACGAACCTTCATTAGCAACCTTTTGCAGCCCATACAACTCCACCTTCACATCATTATCCATCAACCCAACCCTCTCACCGCTACTCTTCGAACCCATAAACGCCACAGCTGCGCCAAACCTCTTTTCCAATTCCGTCGTCTCAATTCCCTGCCAATCATCATCATCTTCACAAATCACATCCTCTTCCTCAACCTTCACTACACCAAAATCAATGGCAGACGGTTCGTGCTGCACCGCAATTGATTCCACACACTCTTCTTGCACCAATGATCCCAAATCAGATTCAACCACATTACCCTCATCAGTTTTCACATAATTTTCAACTTCACTTCTTTCAGGCATTTCATCAAACACCTTACAGCCACTTAAATCATCATCAATCACATCCCCACTTCCTAAATTATCATCTTCAAAAGACAAATCTTTATCATTTTTATCACAAACAACCCATTCTTGATTATCAATCTTTTCATCAACATCAGAACTTGAAGCTGAAGAAAGTGAAAATAGCTTAGCAATTAACAAAGAAACAATTAAAGATAAAGTAATTGTGAAAACTAGTTCTTGAAAAAGCTCCATAACTATGGCCAATGATAAAGATGGTTTTCAAGGGTTTATAATTAGTACAAGTATTATTGGATAACAATGGAATTTTGGGCAAGGGGGAAAAGTATATACGATATTTATTCTTCCAATATATGAATAAGTTTATAAAATTTATCTTCGTTAACTTGTGTTCTTTTTGTGGGTCCTACCGCTTACGTGTGTTTTCCTTAATGTTACCGGCAAATTTTTGACTTTAGTGACGATTAAGATATTCATGTTTTTTAGATTCGGTTGAATTTGGTACCTCAAGTTTGATGTTTTCACATTTGACACAAGGAGTTTGATACACATAGGGTTAGTGGTAATTCACCAAAACCTCGTCACCTACTCGCTATTGATACGTTAGCGTCACATTATCCTACCTTCCGCTCACTCACTCACTCATCGCTTATCCCCCGTAACCCTCAGTTTCATTTACTTATATTTGATATTTATTTTCATATATTCAATACAAACGCACCACTCACACTAACAAACACTTTTTCCTTTTTTTACATGTTGAATGAGATCTCACGCATGATATTTGGATCCCACAGAACAAACCTAGCCTTAGACTAGGTGCAATAGGTTTGAAGGGTTACCCTCCACCTCAACTCCTCACCATTCACACCATTATGTATGTGTGTGTTACACGTGAGTATGGGAGAAGAACAGGAGTGAGTGGTGAGGGTGCTCACTACTTGGAACCCGTGTAAGTTTTTATTATTTATTTGATTTGTGAGTATGTATAAGGTATTTTGTAGGGTATGTATGAAAGGTGAGAAGAGTGGTGACTATTGTGGGTGAAAGGTGAAGGGAGTGATGATGTGCTAAATAGTGATGTGGTGTTGAGGTGAAAAATTAAGGAGTGATGACCATTGAATGCATTTTTATAAGTAAAGGGCTAGTTGTATTCCATTTGTTATTAAGATTTTTTTAGATTCAATTGTGATTGTTTATGTTAACAATTACTATCTGTTTTTTTTAGTACAAGCCTTTTAAAAAACAATGTAGTTGCTCGTTCCCTAATTTGTAATCCTCACATTCAAATCCTTTAAGTCACGTGGCTTCTTTAATTGTTTCACAACAACTCAAGATTAACACATCATACTATGCCAGACTATCTTGCTCCATTGAGCAATGTACATCTCGTTTAATGATCTTGACATCCTCCCACTAAATTTTGTAGTACTAGGAACTTCCACAGAGATCACCCTAGATCTATCATTCCTGTCATGCTTTGTACTCTTTAGTTAAATGATCAAGAATTAATTTATCACATACTCTTCGTTGCTCAACAATGAGTTGAACGACCATGTTTCAGTCCAATAAAGGACGCCTTTGCTTGAGTACATTAATTCGATTTATTTAACAAGTGTTAACCCGGTTAAATGCTCCTCCTGCAAGACATATTCCGGTCTTACTTGAGCATTCCAAAGCAGTTGTGAAATTTACTCATGATCTACAAACTCATGCCCTTTCGAGTTTGATATATAGATTCAAGATGCTACCCAGTAGCATATGAGCTTTACTCAATCTATAGATTTCTGAAAATACTATCACTTAAGTATTCTTTTTTATAAGAAAACTTCCTTTCCAAATATCCTTGGTATTTGAATGTATCGCATGTGGGGTCTTACGCCTTGATGTCTTTCAAGACTCGAGGCAGGCAACCTCAAAGACCTTTTGGTACATTCATTATCTGGTAGAAATGCTTATTTGATTTCACTATCCCTGATAGTCTTTCAATCAAAGCTTCTTGTTATACTTTAAACCTCCATCCTACATGGATTGCATCAAAGTCTCATGATTTTCTTTGATCCTTTATCCTAGATAGGTTACGTGAAATTATATCACGTGAAACTTAAAAACTTCCTTTGAACATTTCTTTTACTTCACTAGTTCCACTTTTGTGGAACCCATAAAGTATGATCACCCCTTTGATCAAACAAGATACATTGTTGTCCTTTTTTGTAGTTACATTTGGGATTTCTCTAAGTTTCCTCAAAAACTTTTAATTCCAGATCTTAAAATATGAAAGATGCCAGATATATTTAAATTTCAAAAATAGAAATGTTTAAAACCTAAAGCATTAAATAAAAATTAAAACAAGCCCTAGAAGTCCAAAATACATCTCTGTGGTTTGTATATTGTCCCGCAATACATCATCGTGATCTTTTTGGCACACAAACATCCTTTCATTAGTAAAGTTAGCCACCATACATCCATTCGTTAGCAAAGTCAATTAATGAGGACTAACAGTGCAAATAATTGTTATCAACTAACGAATGAGAAAATATTTGCATCATTAATCCTCAAGACTAATGGTGCAAATTTTGTTTTTGGAAATAAATTAAAAAGGGGCACAGTAGGCTCGAACTCCGGTATGCTCGTCCAAATATCAATGCCCCAACTACTGGACTAAGTGTCCAATGGTGTGATTATATCAAAATAAATTTTATTTAACCTGTGGAAAACTAGAAGGGGGGTTGAATAGTTTTGCCGATTTTAAGTTAGTTTCAAAAACTTTAGATTCGTTAATATGTGAGATCTTATGGATGTAGAGAAAGTATAGATCTAATGATAAAGCAAGTAAATAAAGTAAAGCAAAGGGATAGAAATGACACAACCGATGTATAGTGGTTCGGCTACAAGGACACCTTCATTGCCCTACTCCACTCCCCGAGTCACCTACTCGAGAGTTCAAGCACTATGTCAACAAACTCCTTCACTTGGCGGAGAAGCCTTCACAACGTTGCTTACACCTTTTTCCGGTACAAAGCTAGATACCGAGTCCGTAACACGGTGGACCAAACCAACACGACTATTACACAACAAATATGTGAAATATCAAATACAAGATCTTCGCTACAGAAATCTTGCGGTGTGACAAATCAATCAAGGACCCCTTGCTTGGATGACTTGTAGAATGCTCGTGATCTCGCCTTAGAGAAGGACCTATGTGAGAATCACAATAGAAAGAAAGAAGAACAACTCTCTAGATCAAGTGATCTATATGTTAGAAGAGAATGAGAGTGTTTGAGAGATTTAGTAAGAAGAGGGGTGAGTTAGAGTGAAGAAATGGTTCTCTATTTATAGGCAAAATCTTCCACTGTTCCCCGGATCCCACGGATCCCTCCCACTTGGGATCCGTCTAGTGTAATCCTAGGGATCCGTGGGACGCTCCTCTTTGCCCATGGGTTTTTTGGTTATGGGTCATGGGTTATGGGTTGGTCCATGGGTTTTCTTTAGATTCAATGTATCTAAGTATACATTGTATCTAGCCAACTTGGGTATAGGTTATGATCCATGGGTTATGGTCCATGGGTTGTGGTTTTTACCCATCCTAATAAACTATTACAACAAATAATTAATTACAACATTTTTGTATTTAAATGGCTATATGTAAATGTTTTACAAAAATAACATGTATCCTTATAATTGTACTTAAGATAACATTATATTTGTTATCAACAAAACACAAAGAGATTGCAAAATATTAATAAACGTTTTTACGATTTATTTGTATTAATATAACCTTTTTTTGATCGAATTTATTGTATATTAACCGATTTATATACTTTCATTCGTTTTTATACATTTTCGTCCGTTCGTTTTTGTCAGTTTTCATACGTACTTATCCGTTTTTATACTTTTTCATCCGTTTTATACGTTTTCATTCATTTTTATATGTTTTCGTACATTTTCATCCGTTTTTATATGCTTTCTTACGTTTTCATCCATTTTGATACGTTTTCATCCGTTTTTCTTACTTTTTTGTACGTTCGTATACGTTTTAGTACCTTTCATACGTTTTTTAAACGTTTCATGCATTTTTATACATTTTGTATGTATAAAAATGGACGAAAACGTATGAAAACGTATAAAAACAAACGAAAACATATAAAAACTAACGAAAACGTATAAAAACAGATGAAAATGGATAAGAACGTATGAAAACGGATGAAAACGTATAAAAAGGACGAAAACGTATAAAAATAAATGAAAACGTACAAATCGGTTAATACACTATAAATTCGACCAAAAATTTATTTTGGTATAATAACACCACTAGACGCTCAGTCCCATAGGTTGGGGCATTGATTTATGGGCGAATAGACCCGAGTTCGAGCCTACTGTGCTCCCTTTTAATTTATTTCCAAATAAAATTTGCTTTAAAAAAAACTTTACACCATTAGTCCTAAGGACTAACGATGCAAATATTTTATCATTTGTTAGGAGCTAACGGATAAATTCTTTGCATCATTAGTCCTCACTGATTGACTTTACTAACGGAGGGATGTATTGTGGTTAACTTTACTAACGGAGGGATGTTTGTGTGCCAAAAAAAACCACGGGGATGTATTGAGGGACAATGGACCAATTAAAGGGATGTATTTTGGACTTTACTCTTAAATTTATTTAAAATCCTAAATCCCAAAATAGATGCTAGCCGTCATCTTCTGTAAACTTCCCAGCACTCTCCATCAGCTGCTTCCACAACTTCCGTCCAGCGCTCATCCTCACTGCTCATCTACTATATATTTCAATAAGTTAGATCCTTGTTACTTACGTAACGAAGTAAGAGACAACAATATTAGTTATGTACTAACCTGAGGTCTTAACAGTATTCTCCTTGCCCTTTTTGGTTGGACCATTTAGAAAAATTCTTGCCCATTGCTCTTCTTTCTTGCACTTGTAGAAAGGAAAACCTTTTTTAGGTTTACCTCTCTTAAATACTGCTTTGGAAGACTTTTTCCTCTTCGCTTTGCCTCCGCTCCCTTTCCACTTTCCCTTGTAATTGCCATTTTTCCAATCTATAACCACTAACACATCCTTCGACTTTTGCTCAATGCCTCTTTCAATAGTTTTGAGCATGTTATACAGTTCCACTACGGTCCCGTCCTCAACATTATTCATGTTATAATTGAGTATGAAATGCTTATACTTCTTTCTTAAATAATCAAGATGAAATCAATAGCAAGCTCGAGTGATGTGGAGTGACCTAGCCTTTCAAGTCGATTGATGTACCCAATCATTTTGATTGCATGAGCACTCATCGGTAACCTTTCAACCATCTTGCAATTGCTTAGGTTAAAAATTGCATCGAACCTTTTAGTTCGAGCCTGCTTTTGAAAAGTAGCACACAATTGGTTGATTAGATCAAACGCTCCAACGTCCATGTAATTGACTTGGAGTTCAGTGCCATGGTGGCTAAAATTAGACATCCAACATCTACCATGTCATTGGCATGCCTCTGATAGGCATTCCTGACCGCTACTGGGGCATTAGCCGCAGGTGCTTGGCCAATGGGATTCTCCAGGACATACCTTTTTCGTTCATGCCAGAGTATAATCTGAAGATTCCTCTCCTAGTCACGAAAGTTAGGCCCAATGAGTTTATCCTTCACAAGTATAGATCAAAGTGACAAAGAGTTATTGTTGTTGTTATTGTTTACCATCTACATTTTTAATGAAGATAACTTTAGTGATTCAATCTTTTGTCGTAATGGCTACTAGACCCTATCATTTTGTACATTACACTAGAATCCTAAAAAGGTCAAGGCACCTCACTAAGGCGTAATCTAACTTGTAACATTTTTTAGGTAGGTGCTTTACCGCCACCAATTATCTCTCTGAGACAACTCCTAGGGTTGAGACTCCGATAAATATCGGGCATACTTAGTCTCCCTTGCAGCCTTGGGTCCGCTATGGGGGAACGCGAATAGACTCTACCATAAAATCCAGTGGCCTCAGAATTCATTGATCTATGTTAGGGCATATAACCTGTGGCAAACTAGAAGGGGAGGTTAAATAGTTTACCGCTTTTTGATTTTGTTTTCAAAATTTACTTGTGAAAAACTTCGATCGAGTCCTTAGTGAAATCAAGCCACAACAATATGAATCTTACTTAACAATACTATAATAGATACACTACAACAATAGAAAGTAAGTAATGAAAGTAAAGAGTAAGAGATGAAAAGATCAAACCTAGACAAGAGATTTATAGTGGTTTAGTCACGAAGCTCTTCTTCGCTCTACTCCACTTATCGAGTACCCAACTCGAGAGTTCTAAGCACTATGTCAACAAACTCCCTTGAAGCGGAGAAAAACCATACAACGTCACTTATCAAAATTTTCGACACAAAGCTAAATGTCGAGTACTAATTTAGCTAGTACCAATCTCACTCACGATCTACCCGATCCTTGCTAATCACACGAACTACTAGATCACCACGATCTAGACTTGATCCACTTGATCAACACACTAACTCACAAACAACAAGAGATCTCCAAGATCTCGATAAGATCACAATGATCCACACAAGTTGTCTAAACAAGACTCAAGACTACTTGATGTATATCAAGATACAACAAGTGTGTAACAAATGTTACGAGTGCACACTACTATGACTACAACACTAAGTATCTTCTTGATACAATGTGTTCTTCTCTTGCACTAGGAGAGGAATGAAGGTGATCACTTGGTTGGAAGAATGGATCACTCTAAAAAAACTATCTAAATGATCAAAGGAGTGTGTGTGTGTATTCGGAGACTTAAACTCAGAAAGTTTTGTAAGAAAAAGGATGATAAAAATCTATGAAATGAGCTGGTATTTATAGGGACAAAAAATTTGTCCGTTACAGTGGACGCTACCACTAAATACCAGACGGTACCACTAAATTTAGTGGTATCGTGGTACGTCCCAGAAAAAAATGCTCCTAAATTTGTCTTAGTGGTGAAAGATTATTTGGGGAAGTTAGGAGTTGTTTTGGAGGGAAAATAGTTGTTGGGAGTTTTTTAACTTATTTTTCCATTAAAACATTTCTTTAATATTCAAAAATAATTTGTAAAATGTATTTTTCAAAAAATGTTTTGTCACATTAAAAATGTGAAGCTTGAAACACAAATTCACTTCTTTGATCACTTGTCAAGTTGTAAATTTGTTTGTCCTTACCTAGAGTGATGTATGTAGAAACGGGATATTTCGATTAAAAACTTGTTTACGTTAATTTTAACGTAACGTGTTTTTATATTTTGTTATCATCAAAACGTAGAGATATCAAAGGATAGAAATAAAGTTTTTAGACATTATTTGCATCAACAATCTCCCCCTTTTTAATGATGACAAAACATAAACTCATTTTAGGTGAAAATTAATTTTAACAAGTTTTTAATTTGAGTTTATATCCCACTTCTCCCCCTTTTTGTCGAAGCAAAAAGATTGTCGAAACGACACTAAGGCTCCCCCTTAATGTATACTCCCCCTCGTTTGGAGGGCACCAAGTGTGGAAAACTAGAAGGGGGTTGAATAGTTTTACCAATTTAAAACTTCATTTTAAATATTTAGATCGACTTATGTCAATCTATTTAGATGTGTATGTTGGACGTTGATAGATAGATATATAAAAGTGTAATGAAAGATAAAGAGTAAGAAGCACATAACCACGACACGAGTATTTATAGTGGTTCGGCTACAAGGACACCTTCCTTGCCCTACTCCACTCCCCGAGTCACCTACTCGAGAGTTCGTAATCACTACACGACACCAATCTCCTTATGGCAGAGAAGCCTTCACAATGTCGCCTACTCTTTTTCCGGTACTAGGCTAACCACCGGGTTCTTTCACACCAAGGTGAACCACACCTACCACAACGTCGCCTACCCTTTATCCGGTACTAGGCTAAGTACCGAGTTCCATTACAATGGAGGAACTACTACCCAACACTACACAACACCTAATCCCAAAGGAGATCAACTCCTTATTACAACACCATCAAGGATATCAAAATCCTTGAAAATAAATAATCTCTATATGTATACGATGCACCTCATCGATTATACGACCTAGGCATTCTTCACTAATGCCACTTGATTTGATTCCTAGGCATCCTTCACTAATGCCTTTGACACAACGCTTGGCACCTTTCACTAATGCCTTCGTCTTGACATCTTAAGCATTCTTCACTAATGCTTTTGACACGGACGTTAAGCACCTTTCACTAATGCTTGCGTCTTGACTCTTTCGGCATCCTTCACTAATGCCTTCAACACAACACTTCTATGGAGAAAGAAAGAACTATCAACAAGAGAACCTCAGTAGTCTTGATGACGACGAAGCATGGCAACTCATGGACTTGAGCTTGATCGACTTTAAAAAGTGGTGATCTCGTCTTTAAGAGGAACCTAGAGAATCACACAAAAACAAAAGACAAACTAAATAGAAAGATCCCTTAGGATCAGTGGTTAGAGAGTTACAATACTTGGGGAAAGTATGTGTGTGAGTGGCAAGCCAAAAGGAAGAAATGGCTCACTATTTATAGAGGAGAAATACTTACTGTTCCCCGGATCCCACAGATCCCTCCCACAAGGGATCCGTCTAGCATAAAGCTATGGATCCGTGGGACGCTCCTCTTTGCCCATGGGTATTTTGGTTATGGGTCATGGGTCATGGGTTATAGGTTGATCCATGGGTTTCTTATTAGATACAATGTATCTCATGAGTGCAATGCACCTAGTCAAATGGGTATGGGTCAATACCATGGGTTAAGGATATTTTCCATGGGTTGTAGTTTTTACCCATTTATATAATAAATACTAGTTGTGTATATATTTTGCCCAATATGTAAACACTAGTTATTGTACATATATATTACTAAATCATAAAATCACTTATACTTGTTTTAGTGTTTTATGTGAAAACGTAAGTGTGTTAGAAAACTATTGGCTCAAACTATTTACGTATTTTATTTGTTTCGTTAAAATGATTTTATGTTTGTTATCGACAAAACATTAGAAGATCGTAAAATATAAATAAACGTTTTTACGGCTTATTTGTATTAACAATCTCCCCCTTTTTGTTGATGACAAAACATAAAATTATTTTAAGGAAAAAACTAAAATTCGTAAAAGTTTGAATTAGAGTTTTTACTCTCTTCTCCCCCTTTTTGCCGAAACAAAAAGAGCGTCGAAAAGAAACTAAAACATTGTTTTAAGAAAAACATGTAAAAAGAAAAGATGTAAAGTGAGCAAGTGACGGGAATGGTTCTCGTCTTAACTCCCCCTTGACGAGTCCATCCCTTTGTGAGGGCGTCAAGTACATAAAAGTAAGTAAGCTAATGTATTGAAATTATGTTTGCAAATGGTTCGTCCTTGTGACGAACCTGCTCCCCTTTGAAGATTGCAACGTTGCAATGGGGTGTCATGAAGTATAATCCAAATAAGGATTATGTTGCAAATGGTTTTGCAATATGGTTTGACACAAAGCTCCCCCTAGCTTTATGGTGTCAAAATCTTCATGTGTATTTTGAAAATCTACAAAATAAAGGTTAGAAAACAAGAGTATAGTGCATAATTTCTTGCAAATAAGACTAAAGTTAATAGAATTTTGTTCTTCTGTACCACGAATCCCACGGTTCCCTACTTGGAGGGATCCGTCTAGGCATTTTCCAGGGATCCGTCTGTGTGGTGACAGATGATTCAGCAAAGGTGTTATACCAAACAATGATTTGGTCCAATCTTTCAAGAAGATGATTGAACATGAAATGCAACTCATTTCGTAC
This sequence comes from Chrysanthemum seticuspe, assembly GCA_019973895.1. Taxonomy (NCBI): domain Eukaryota; kingdom Viridiplantae; phylum Streptophyta; class Magnoliopsida; order Asterales; family Asteraceae; genus Chrysanthemum; species Chrysanthemum seticuspe. Next base: position 113,099,288 of record BPTQ01000003.1, on the reverse strand, counting down.
TTCTTGAACAAGTCCTTGAGTTTTTAGACAATTCGAACAATTATTGTCTTGATTAGGAACCGGAGGAAAATGGAGGTTTTGAGAAGGCTCTACGAATGATTGCGGGGTTTCATTTTGAGATGTGGGATGAGGTTCTTACATAAAATGAGGGTGGTGGTAATGGAACTTCCTCCATATGATCAAGTCCATGGTTGTTCCTTGTTTTCCATGATAGACTAGTCGGTGTTGTGGGTGGTTCCCTATTTAACGAGAAAATTGGTGAGTGGGAGGTTCTTGGTGGTGAATGCTCTAATGAATAGAGATTTGGGTGAGGAATAGGTTCGTTAAATGAGTGTGGTCCATGCTCAAATAATGAGGGCTTGGATGGCTTGCTAGAACTAGCTATGTTTGGTTTTGAACTAGATGACCCTTTTTTTAGCCCAAAAGGTTTGATGCTAATCCTTGCGGTTCTCTTAGCAATTGTTGAATGAGTTTGTTGAGGTGGGATTCTAGCATTTTCATCTCTTACGGGAGATGATTCGGTGGATGAAATCTCATGAATCATGTAACCCTTTCTTTTGGATGTGCCTTTGGTTGAAGAGTTATTGCTAAGTGATTTGGTCATGGTGATGGTAAGGATGCAATATAAGCTTCTAATCACTGATTTTTGAGAGCTAGGTGAGAGTGATGATTTAACCTTAGGAGTGTTTGGTTTATAAAGGATGATTTTAAAGTAGTGAATTAAATTCTTGGCCACTAAGGGGATTAAGCATGCACTTAGGATATTGATCAGCTCTAGGAGGATATTAAATGATAACTAAAAGTGGTTAGATATCCAAATGTGGCTTTAATTTGAAGAGGGAAGCTGATTAAAGCTTTCTGCAGACACGGATCCCACGGATCCCTCTCACCAGGGGTCCGTCTGGTTATAAGCCAAGGATCTGTCTGTCAGACAGATTTTTGATGAAATGATTATGCTTTTTGTAAGGTCTATTACCTATGTATGTTGAGGTTTTGACTTTATTTTGATGTCTTGAGTGGTGGATGTCTTAAATGCTTAACCATAAGGGGTGATGGTGCTTAATGATGGTTTTGGATTGGAAAGTTGACTTTAGATAGTCTAACTAAGTGCTTGAGAAAGATACCATTTGATTTGAGATGAGAAATTGTGGTAATTAGTCCTAGAAGTCAGATGATGCCTCAAGAAAAATTTACTAAAATCTTAAAAAATAAGGAGAAAATGAAAAACTAGTTTTGAGCCTATTTTTTAGTCAAAAAGTGACTAAAACCAATTTGCTAAAATTGATGGATATATCACACTAAGTGTTATGAGATGTGATAAATAATGTGTGAGCGTTAGAGCTGAAATATGGTGAGTTTTGATGAGTTGATAAATCAAAGACACTTTGAAATATATCCTAGGTAAGCCATGGGTGAGTGTGAGGTTTTCAAATATTTGAGGAAGACTTAGTTGGTTCTAATGTCTTATGTTTGACTAGTGTGAGGTGATCTAGTGAGCTATTTTGATGCAAGCAAGTCTGTATTGCTCATCTGTAGTCACGGATCCCACGGTTCCCTTCTGGGAGGGATCCGGCTAGTTATAACTCTGGGATCCGCCTACTGCAGATCAGAAGGCTTTCAACAAATGTGCCAGTTTGTATTCTTAAGCAAGTGCTTATCCTAGTTATTTCTATAAGGACTAAAAGCAAGAACACATCAAGTATTGCGCATAGCAAATGTGGGACAACTAAAAGTTCCTAAAAATGAGTGACGACAACTACTTGAATATTTTCAAGGAGTCGTAAAATCTCATTCTACATGTTCCTAAGTTACGATTGTTTAATGCCAAGTTATGGCAAGACCTATGATAAGTGTGTAAATACTCATCATTTTTGTACAAAATAAACTGCAAAATCATCTGAAAACACTCAGAAACACATCAAAATGATCAAAATATCACAAATCAGTGTTTTACGTGTTTTAAATGCAAAAATATCAAAATCAGATGAAAAACATATCAAATTTGCAAAAATTGCAGTTTTAGTCCCCCAAGTTTATAAAATTGTCAAAAATAGTCCCTGAGCCAAAATTTCAAAAGAAAAGTCACCAAAGGTCTTTTTAAAATCATTAATTGTCATATTTAGTCCTTTGGTGAGAAATCTAAAAGTTTTGAGAAAATTACAATTTAGTCCCTGAAAATCCAAAATGTTCAAAACTAGTCCTTGGGAATTTTCAAAAGTGTCAAAACTAAACCTTGGACTATTAAATATTGGCAAAACAAACCCTTGGATCACTCTTCATAATTTACAGATTAGGTCCCTCATCTTTCAAAGAATTACAATTTTGGTCCTTAGTGTTATTATTTCAAACAAACCAAACGGATCCTTGTTTAATTATCCAAGCCCAATCACAATATACCCTGGCCCAAATACTTTACCCGGTCCAAAACCACAACCCGACCAACCCAATTACCCATGATTTAAATAAACAAAACCGCCCTTCCCTGTCCCCCCGACACCCCTGTCTGCTCCCACCACCAGCCACCAACATCCCTACCAACCCACTCTACACCACCTATTGTCTCCCCCACCTCACCTACCCACACCAATGCATTAATTACACTTCTTTCCCTGTCCCTGATATCCAAACAAGATTTGGCGCCAAAACAAGATAAGTGGCTAGGATGAGCTCTGACCATTTAATGGTTGAGATTGATGCTGGGATTTGCTCAGAAGGTGAGAGAAAGCACTTTTGTGCATAAAAGAGGCCAAGAAGGAAGCAAGAGGGGGGAGTTAGTTTTTAGTTTTTTAAAATTGTATGTCGATTAAACATTATTAGTTCTTAGTTAGCTTCTCAAGTGTATTTCCAAGTTATTTTGTACTCAAATTAGTAGTTTCAGTGTATTAAAACTATTATCAAGTCTTAATTTAAGAGTTTGTTCACATTTCCAATTTTATGTCAACTGTGCAATTCTCCTTATTATATTCTGTTGATTAAAAGTCTCAAAAGGTCTAATTACAGTCTCAAACAAGCTTTTATAAGCTAGCCGTAGTTTTTTACAAGCTTGAAGTTAAGTCTTAAGCAAAATTGAAACTGGTCAACAAAAGTCAAAGGAAGAAGCAAAATGGGTACAGAAAGGATATGGGTTGATTTAGAACTGGAAAAGGGTTGAAATGGAAGCATTGGGTTGAGTTGGATTAGGTTAGAGTTCTGGTTTCATGGTTGGCAGGCCATTGTGGCCAGGGACCTATAGTAAGTAATTCTCAAGTTATTGCATACACTGTGTTTATGGGTATAATCTGATAAAACTTGTTCAATTTGTGTTCACTAAGTTAGCATAGCTTAGTTTGGTCAGTAAAATTAGTTGGATTAAAGATTAGATTAGTTTTCATTACAAATTAGGAGTTTAAGGGTGTGTTTGGTTCACTGTTATAACTGCCCCTCAGGCCTATGCAGTAGCAGTCTTGTTGTTGGCTTAAGTTTATTTAGCTATAAGTAACTCATTGGAGTCAAAATCTTGTGCCTATTAGTTCAAAAAGTCAAAATTGGTTCTAAATCTTTCTTACTGTTAACTGTGTGGATTTTAGAAATGCAAAACCTGGATGTTTGTTTAAAAGTGTTAACCACTGGTTTCATTACACTCATTACACCTTATTACATCACCAATAGTCTTAAAATTTGATTCAAGTTTCATTTTAGTCAAAGTTATAACCACTTTCAAAAAGTCAAAAGGTGTCTAAAAGTGGATTTGTGCAGAACTTGCAGCTGATCCACAGGATTCATTAAAGCTTTTGAGGTCCTGATTTTTGGGATACAAGTAGTTTACTTGGTTGTATTTAAGCTCCCATAACTGTTTTTAGTTCAAGCCCTTTGGATAATCTTGAGCATAAGCTCAAAACAAGCCTCTGGTGCTCTGCACCAACTCAGCTGACACTGAGTTTTCTCAGTTCTTGTGCAAGCTTGCACAGGATTCATTGTAGCTTGTTAACATCTGGTTTTTTGGTTATCAGTAGCTTCTTAGGTCTAGTTGAGGTATCAATATTTGGATTTTGCTTTTAAGCTTATTTGGGTGCTTATTTGTTGACTGCAAGTTGACACCATTTCTGTTTTTAGCTAAATATCAAAAACATCAAATTTGATCAATTCTGCAATTCAGTAGCTGTAGCTTGTTTTTTAGTTTCATTGTGGTTAATTTAGTACTCCATAGCTTCTGTGATCAGTGTGGTAGCTTATTTGCTCATTTGCTTATCAAGTACTTATTTTAATAAGCACTTGATTCATCAGTTGCATTTTTCTCCACATAACATACTGTTTTTCCATTTTTCTTAGCTTCTTAACATCATTTTAGAGTTTTCCTGAAATTTTCAGATTTTTCTTAGCTGTTTTACTATTTTTCTTGATTTTTATTAGTTTTTAGCACTTTTTATTTAGCCTTTAATACAAAAAATTCAGAAAAGGTTCAAAAAAATAATTTTTCAATTTTCTTAGGTTTAGATAAATATAAAAAGAGAAAAAAGTAATTTTCCATATTTTTCATAGTTCATTTGGTAATTTTTAGTGATTTAATTAGTTTTTAATAGTTTAAAATTCATAGAAAATAGAAAAATAATCAGAAAATTACAAAAATAGTTTTGAAAATTCTATTTTGATATTTTAGATTTTTCTCAGTCTTAATCTTATTTTTCTAGCCTAATTTCCTATTTTCTTGTATTTTAGGTAATTAATTAATAGTTAAAAATAGTTTTTAATTAAATAATTAGTTTTAAAAATAATTTTCTTTTTCTAAAAAGTTTCTTTTATCATTAGGATTGTAAAAACATCATTTTCATATTTGTAGGGTTAATATTGCATTAGTTTCACGTTTTTAGTTGTACGTCGCGTAGATTTTAATTTCAGTTTCGTAAAAACATAAAAACAAAAACATCATTTTAATTTTAGTGATAGCGTTTATTTAATAGATTTTATCTTTTTAATTTCCTCTCATTTGCATTTTAGCCTTTGTATTTGTTTGATATTTCTGTAGTTATAATCACCAAATCATATTCCCTTTTCGTTCAAACTTCTCGATCACTATACGTTGATTGATCCATTGCATAGCTCGCTGGGACATAACGACCCGGGGAGACTCTATACTCCTCTGATCTTCATTGATTTCGTGCTTAAGCTGTTTTAAGTTTTCTTACGCTTGCGTGAGAGAACTTGACGGTTTTGCACGCATCAAATTTTTGGCGCCGCTGCCGGGGAGCTGTGCTGATCTATCTTCAGTTTTAGCAGATTAGTTGTTTGAATCCTCACTCATTTGTTTATATCATCCATCTCTGTATATATATATATATATATCCATATTTTCTTCTAAAAAATCCAAAAACCCAAAAACAGCCAAAAACTTATAAAACACAAAAATATTTTCCCTTTTGTTTCTATATATGTATCAAAAATAAAAATACAAAAAGAATCGTCGTTTTCTTTAATAAATAACAACTTAAAAGATTACCACCGAAAACCAAGGCAGTGCACTACCTAACTGGGGGTGCGACCATAATAAGTTCCCGAACTAAAGATTTAAAACTTGCCTTTGTGTCCTTGTGATTGGTGTACCTTTTCCAAAGAAGCCATTCATCTTGGATTATTAGTTAAGTTCACTGTTGTTTTGCCTCGATTTTGTGTTAATTGATTTTGTTGTGATATCGACGTTTCAGAACCAGAAAACCCATAAAGATTCTTCCCACCTGATTTTTATAAAACGTCTTCATAATTCTCATTCTCATCTGAAAGATTTCATAATTCCATTTCTCTCCTTAACTCTGAGTTTCCTTAGAGTTAATTCTAGTGCATGCGCACTCGTTCTTCTAGATCATTGAGTCCTTTGCGTGATCTAGCAGAAATTCCAAGAAGACGTTCTCGTAGACGTGCTGCCCAAATAGTCGAACCCGAGATTCGCACTATTTCAAACAACACCATGGCAGACGAACGTACTATGGCGGAAATGCTCCAAGCACCCACCGAGGGTTATGGAGATGCCATTGTTTTACCCGTTATCAACTCTGATCACTTCGAATTGAAGACACATTTGATCACACTTGTGTCTACGAATCAATTCCGCGGGTCTGATCGAGAAGACCCGTATGCACACATCCGTTGGTTTAACAAGTTAACCTCAACTATCAATTTCAAGGATGTGCCACAAAAAGTCATCAAGTTGATGCTTTTTCCATTCTCTCTTGAGGGGACAGCCCGGATTTGGCTGGAAAAAGAACCCCCTCGATCTATCGAAACTTGGGAGGATCTTGTTCAAAAGTTTGTAAATTACTTCTTTCCTCCATCAAAGACGACTAATCTTAAAAATGAAATTTCTGGATTTCGTCAAAATTTCGATGAAAACTTTGGAGAGGCATGGGAGAGATTCAAAGATCTCCTCAGGAAATGCCCCCATCATGAATTCACGGAGCTTCAACAAGTAAATATCTTTTACAATGGGTTGAACGGAAACGATCAAGATTCCTTGAATGCAGCCGCAGGCGGCAATATCTTGAATCGTAAACCTAAAGATGTGATTGAGATTTGCGAGCAAAAATCAAAAGTTCCTATTTCTCGCAACAAAGTCAATGTTCCGAACACTCCTGCTTCTTCATCCGGTAACTCTTCCGAGTTAGCCGCTCCGTTAGCCGCTCTAACGGACATCATCCATTGTATGATAAAAGAGGTAAAGGAAATCAAAAGCGAAATTCATAAGCCGGAACCAATCAAAGCCGTAAACAAGGTGTGTGAAACTTGTAGTGGTCCACATGCGTATTATGATTGTCAAGCAACCGATGCTTCCTTTTACCAAGCTCCCGTAGCTTCGGTAAACCACAATCAATACCGACCACAAGCTGATCCTCACTACCGTGCACCTAGCGGTATGACACCACCTGGTTTCCCTCCTGTGCAAAACCATGGCAATCAAAGCCATGGCAATCAAAATCGCTTTGTTCCGAATCAAGGACAAAATTTCAATAACTCTCAAAATTTCAATCAAAACCGGGACAATTTCAACCAACCTTATCAAGCTCCTAATCATCAAAGTTATCAACCACCTCCTCAAGCTCCCATGCCAAATGACTTCATAAAAATGACTGAGTCAAACATGCGTTCAATGCAAACTCAGATCAATAACATGAGAGTTGAGCTTAAAAGGGAGATTGATACCACAATGTCTCGGCAGACAAATGAGTTAAAGAATATGATGAGCAGTTTCATGAACATGAATATGAACAAAGCTTCGCCATCTTCTGGAGGACTCCCAAGCAATACTATTCCCAATCCTAATGCCGAGTTGAAAGCCGTCACCACTCGTAGTGGTAAGACGCACAATGGACCTTCGACTCCAATGCCCCCTCCTCCTGTGGCATTTAGTCAAGTTACCAAGGAGACAACGGACAAGGTGCATTATTCAAGCCCACGAAGTACCGCACACGTCCCACCTTCGGTAGTCCAAGCCTTAAGTCCGGAACCCGATGTTCCGAGGAAAAATCCTGAGCCAGAAAACACTTCCATCCCGGCTCAAAAGTCTAGTCAGCTTCCTTACCCATCAAGAATGAATGATGAGAAGCTCAAAGACAAAAACAAAGAGCAAATGGAAAATTTTTTCCAAATCTTCAATGAGCTTCACTTTGATATAAGCTTCGTTGATGCTCTCGTTCTAATGCCTAAATTTGCATCCACGCTTAAAGGCTTACTCACCAACAAAGATAAGCTATCAGAGATGGCTAAAACTCCTCTCAATGAACAATGCTCAGCGGCCATTCTTAATAAGCTTCCCGAAAAGCTTGAAGACCCTGGCCGGTTTCTAATCCCGTGTGATTTCTTGGGGATGTTTCAATGCTCCGCCTTGGCCGATCTTGGCGCTAGCATTAACCTCATGCCACTCTCAGTATGGAAGAAACTGTCTCTTCCTGAACTTTCATCCACTCGTATGACACTCGAGCTAGCGGACCGTACCGTAACTCGTCCACTTGGGATAGCCGAGGATGTCGTGATGAAAGTGGGAAAGTTTCACTTTCATGCTGACTTTGTTGTAGTAGACTTCGATGCAGATCCTAGAGTTCCCCTCATCTTAGGGAGAGCTTTCTTAAGAACGAGTCGTGCTCTGATTGATGTGTTTGCTGAAGAGTTGACCATACGGGTTGACAACGAAGAGCTCACGTTAAATATCAACCAGAACTCCAAACCTCTGTACAAACAGAGTGTTGCCACAATTGATCAAAAATCGGAAAGATTCAATGCAACACTCTCAAACTTCACGGTTAAGAGGAGTTTTCAAAAACGTGCTGAGCTCAAAGCTTTGAAAGTTACCCCTGGTTCAAACAAATGGTTTGAAAGCTGTACTAGGGAAGTCAAGAGTGTTCTTGATGATGATGAAGATGATCTAGAATCGGAGACTTCATCGGAAGTGGTGGAAACTGCTAGCTCTAAGAGCACACCACTTGTCCCACCTCCGGAATCAGTTTGTCGCATCGAGATTGTTAACTCTGTGGATGAAACTAAAATCTCTTCAGTTTCATCTGAGTTGGATGATGATGTTTGTGATCCAATGGGAGACATTGTTCCCATTGATGAATTGCTCAAAAATGATCCATCATCTTCTAGTTCTATTCCCGACTCTTCCATTCCTTCTCTCACTCCTGATGAGGAAGATGACAACTTTTGGAATGAAGTCGATGCATTTCTTGGTGATGAGTCAATTCCAACGGGAATTGATAACACTTACCTTGATCCGGAGGGAGACATCCTTTTTCTGGAAAGTTTGTTGATTGAAGAACCATTTCCCACCCTCCCTCCCGGACATCTTCTTGCCAATCACCATCTAAGCTTCAAGTTTAAGCTTAAAGATGTCAAAACTGGTGATTTGCTTTTCTCTGCTGAGGAATGGACATGCATTCTCATGTACGTCTTTATTCCATTCTTCACAGATGGTGTGGTTGCTCTTTCCCTTTTCTCTTTCGGGAATGAGGACACCATCTTTGACCCCGGTATCATCCTTTATAGTTTCTACTATTAAACAATACCGCGGTTATATCTCGTCGGTGTGGAACTTTCTGATGTTCATATGTTCATTAACATTGTGAACGAAAGTCCGATCGAGATTGGTTTTCCACGTTACTTTCCCCATGAACCAATGAATGCGGGGATCGAGTCAAGCTAGCGACTCGGTAATCAAAAACAGTAGCATGCCATATGGGTTCTCACCCATATTTCTGTCTTCTTACCTCTTTCTACCACCCTAGTGTGGGGGGGTTGCCCACATGTTTCAAAAAAAAAAAAAAAAAAAAAAAAAAAAAAATCTTCTTTCTAAATAATGGCCTTAGTATTTCCCTTTCACGTTCTTTGTTTCGGCATAACCGCCGGTACTTTGAATATTGAGGGCAATATTCATCTCTAGTGTGGGGGGGATTCTCACGAATTTTATCATGTAAATATACCGCCCAATCCCCCCGTTTTTGGCAAAAAATTTTTTTTGGAGTAAGTGTTCTACACTTTCTCATCAGGTTATCAGTCCGCCTTGTCTGTAAGACAAAAGGATTGGCTAATCCAGGAGCAAACGGCTCTTGGTAAAGATGTCTCAAATCCGTTGACGGCTTGCAATTTGCCCAAAATTGTATGGTATTCTACTCACCATATCTTTAATTAGTGAAGAGTTGGCTAGCCCGCAAGGTTATGGCTTGTGGTAAAGGCAGTGGAAAAACCATAATTGGTAATCAGCTCACCAAAGATAATATTGATAATTTATCTAAGAGTTGGCTAGTCCAGAAGGGTACGGCTTCTGGTAAAGACAAAATCAAATCCGTTGAAAGCTGGTGGTTTGCTCAAAATCACATGGTTATCGGTGTACCATGGTTCTTACTTGAACTGAAACATTTGGCTACTTCAGAAGTAATGGCTTTTGGTAAAGAGATTAAAATCCATTATGTTTTCTCAAATCATTGCTAGGGACTAGCAATATCTCAGTGTGGGGGATTGATGAGTGTGTAAATACTCATCATTTTTGTACAAAATAAACTGCAAAATCATCTGAAAACACTCAGAAACACATCAAAATGATCAAAATATCACAAATCAGTGTTTTACGTGTTTTAAATGCAAAAATATCAAAATCAGATGAAAAACATATCAAATTTGCAAAAATTGCAGTTTTAGTCCCCCAAGTTTATAAAATTGTCAAAAATAGTCCCTGAGCCAAAATTTCAAAAGAAAAGTCACCAAAGGTCTTTTTAAAATCATTAATTGTCATATTTAGTCCTTTGGTGAGAAATCTAAAAGTTTTGAGAAAATTACAATTTAGTCCCTGAAAATCCAAAATGTTCAAAACTAGTCCTTGGGAATTTTCAAAAGTGTCAAAACTAAACCTTGGACTATTAAATATTGGCAAAACAAACCCTTGGATCACTCTTCATAATTTACAGATTAGGTCCCTCATCTTTCAAAGAATTACAATTTTGGTCCTTAGTGTTATTATTTCAAACAAACCAAACGGATCCTTGTTTAATTATCCAAGCCCAATCACAATATACCCTGGCCCAAATACTTTACCCGGTCCAAAACCACAACCCGACCAACCCAATTACCCATGATTTAAATAAACAAAACCGCCCTTCCCTGTCCCCCCGACACCCCTGTCTGCTCCCACCACCAGCCACCAACATCCCTACCAACCCACTCTACACCACCCATTGTCTCCCCCACCTCACCTACCCACACCAATGCATTAATTACACTTCTTTCCCTGTCCCTGATATCCAAACAAGATTTGGCGCCAAAACAAGATAAGTGGCTAGGATGAGCTCTGACCATTTAATGGTTGAGATTGATGCTGGGATTTGCTCAGAAGGTGAGAGAAAGCACTTTTGTGCATAAAAGAGGCCAAGAAGGAAGCAAGAGGGGGGAGTTAGTTTTTAGTTTTTTAAAATTGTATGTCGATTAAACATTATTAGTTCTTAGTTAGCTTCTCAAGTGTATTTCCAAGTTATTTTGTACTCAAATTAGTAGTTTCAGTGTATTAAAACTATTATCAAGTCTTAATTTAAGAGTTTGTTCACATTTCCAATTTTATGTCAACTGTGCAATTCTCCTTATTATATTCTGTTGATTAAAAGTCTCAAAAGGTCTAATTACAGTCTCAAACAAGCTTTTATAAGCTAGCCATAGTTTTTTACAAGCTTGAAGTTAAGTCTTAAGCAAAATTGAAACTGGTCAACAAAAGTCAAAGGAAGAAGCAAAATGGGTACAGAAAGGATATGGGTTGATTTAGAACTGGAAAAGGGTTGAAATGGAAGCATTGGGTTGAGTTGGATTAGGTTAGAGTTCTGGTTTCATGGTTGGCAGGCCATTGTGGCCAGGGACCTATAGTAAGTAATTCTCAAGTTATTGCATACACTGTGTTTATGGGTATAATCTGATAAAACTTGTTCAATTTGTGTTCACTAAGTTAGCATAGCTTAGTTTGGTCAGTAAAATTAGTTGGATTAAAGATTAGATTAGTTTTCATTACAAATTAGGAGTTTAAGGGTGTGTTTGGTTCACTGTTATAACTGCCCCTCAGGCCTATGCAGTAGCAGTCTTGTTGTTGGCTCAAGTTTATTTAGCTATAAGTAACTCATTGGAGTCAAAATCTTGTGCCTATTAGTTCAAAAAGTCAAAATTGGTTCTAAATCTTTCTTACTGTTAACTGTGTGGATTTTAGAAATGCAAAACCTGGATGTTTGTTTAAAAGTGTTAACCACTGGTTTCATTACACTCATTACACCTTATTACATCACCAATAGTCTTAAAATTTGATTCAAGTTTCATTTTAGTCAAAGTTATAACCACTTTCAAAAAGTCAAAAGGTGTCTAAAAGTGGATTTGTGCAGAACTTGCAGCTGATCCACAGGATTCATTAAAGCTTTTGAGGTCCTGATTTTTGGGATACAAGTAGTTTACTTGGTTGTATTTAAGCTCCCATAACTGTTTTTAGTTCAAGCCCTTTGGATAATCTTGAGCATAAGCTCAAAACAAGCCTCTGGTGCTCTGCACCAACTCAGCTGACACTGAGTTTTCTCAGTTCTTGTGCAAGCTTGCACAGGATTCATTGTAGCTTGTTAACATCTGGTTTTTTGGTTATCAGTAGCTTCTTAGGTCTAGTTGAGGTATCAATATTTGGATTTTGCTTTTAAGCTTATTTGGGTGCTTATTTGTTGACTGCAAGTTGACACCATTTCTGTTTTTAGCTAAATATCAAAATCATCAAATCTGTGTTAATCTGCAATTCAGTTGTTGTAGCTTGTTGATTTCTGTTTCATTTGGTCAATTTTAGTATTTCATAGCTTCTTTTAACAGTAGGTAGCTTGTTTGGTTCATTTGCTTATCAAGTGCTTATTTCAATAAGCACTTGATTCATCAGTTTCAATTTTCTCCACATAACATACTGTTTTTCCAATTTTCCTAGCTTCTTATCATCATTTTAGAGTTTTCCTGAAATTTTCAGATTTTTATAAGCTGTTTTGCTATTTTTCTTGATTTTAAGTAGTTTTTAGGCATTTTTAATTAGCATTTAATACAAAAAATTCAGAAAAGGTTCAAAAAAATAATTTTTCAATTTTCTTAGGTTTAGATAAATATAAAAAGAGAAAAAAGTAATTTTCCATATTTTTCATAGTTCATTTGGTAATTTTTAGTGATTTAATTAGTTTTTAATAGTTTAAAATTCATAGAAAATAGAAAAATAATCAGAAAATTACAAAAATAGTTTTGAAAATTCTATTTTGATATTTTAGATTTTTCTCAGTCTTAATCTTATTTTTCTAGCCTAATTTCCCATTTTCTTGTATTTTAGGTAATTAATTAATAGTTAAAAATAGTTTTTAATTAAATAATTAGTTTTAAAAATAATTTTCTTTTTCTAAAAAGTTTCTTTTATCATTAGGATTGTAAAAACATCATTTTCATATTTTTAGGGTTAATATTGCATTAGTTTCACGTTTTTAGTTGTACGTCGCGTAGATTTAATTTCAGTTTCGTAAAAACATAAAAACAAAAACATCATTTTAATTTTAGTGATAGCGTTTATTTAATAGATTTTATCTTTTTAATTTCCTCTCATTTGCATTTTAGCCTTTGTATTTGTTTGATATTTCTGTAGTTATAATCACCAAATCATATTCCCTTTTCGTTCAAACTTCTCGATCACTATACGTTGATTGATCCATTGCATAGCTCGCTAGGACATAACGACCCGGGGAGACTCTATACTCCTCTGATCTTCATTGATTTCGTGCTTAAGCTGTTTTAAGTTTTCTTACGCTTGCGTGAGAGAACTTGACGGTTTTGCACGCATCAACCTACATGCTACATCCTATTCTACGTAAGTATTGTTTTAAGTGTTACAACCCATTGTTTGAAATTTTTTTTCACAAATTTTAGGTCCTATGACCTTACCTTGCTTCTCCCGTCTTCACCCATCTTCCACTCTTTATCACACCATCTCTACTTCTTTTTCTTCAAGAAGTTAGCGAAGCACTTGAAGATTCTCTTGGTTTGTTGCCATTCGGGTGATGCACTAGGAACGTCCGGCAATTGGTTGATGTTGTCCAAGGGGTCGAGATTGGTATTTCTGAGTGGGTTGCTACTACCTTCACCTTCTCTTTGCCTCTCCCTTTCATCCGAGGAATCCGTAGGTGGGTGAGGCCTTTTGCCTTCCACCATAAACCTTGTAGTTCTACCCTCGGTTAATGACACCATAACCTTGTTGCAAAAGCTATGATCATAGGATTGCGGAGAAGGATCTAATGCAAAGATGAATTTAGCAAGACGGGTTAGGAGCATTGCGTACGGGAGCACCATTTTGTCCATGCTTCTTACACTTTCCATTCTCTTAATCATGTAGTAAGCAAGGTTGAAGCGAGTCTCGGTCACTAGGCAATAGATCATGAAACTTATACATGCGTTGGGGTGATCCTTGTTTCCTACTAGGCACAACACATTCTCCCTTACCATATTTTCCCATTTCCTATACAATGCGTACATCTCGGAGAGCTCCATTTGGAAAGGGTCCCTATAGATCACTTTTGAATTCCTAGTGACCCTCGATGGGGATGCTCTTGGCATGAACACGGTGTCCCTTACCGTGGTTGCTTCCAGGATTAACATGTGATAGATTTCATGATGATCAACCATAGAATGTATCACTTCCAACGACCACTCATTAGAATACATGCAAACACCTTGAACCCCTACTATTCTTCCAAACTCCACAAGTGAAAGGGTGTACTCATGCTCATTTATGACGAAGACAATCGAAATGGACACATCATCATTTTTAACTATCCTCATTGTCTTATAGAACTCGAGTACGAAAACCGGGCAAATTTGTTCGTTTATGTCCAATAAACAATCAAAGCCAATGGTCTCAAAAACTTGTCTAATTTCGGTGTTAGCAAGAAATGATGGTTCTACTACTCGACCTTCGTGAAAAAGTCTCTTTTCAAGCATTTTGAAAGCTTTCCTATCTTCGGGACTAAGTCCATCTTTTCTATGATACATTGGTATGTAGTGAGCGGTATTTTGGTAGTCTTGTTGTCAATTGCTTGGCATGATTGTTCCTAAACAACACAACCACAATGTGGTGTTAGTTGTGAATAGTAACCTAGAGGGTTTGATTACAATTTTGCTCAAATCATTTTTATTGAATTCATGAAATGAGTTTAATTTGTATTAACAATGTTAATTCTTTGATTTGGATTATCTTAGAAAACAATGTGGTAACAAATTATCATAAACCCATTTGAACCCAACTTCTAAAAATAAATAAATTGTAATCCTAGTAATCAAGGAATTAAATTAACAATGTAGTGAAGATTATACTTACACAAATGATTGTTATGCTTGAGAGAAATGATCAAATTGCTCCTTTGAACAGTAATTTGTGTTTTTGTTCGTGAGTCTTTGAAGAGAAAATAATTGTGGAACATCCACAGTGATAATTACTAACTTATGATGTCTTCTATTTCACGGATCCCACGGATCCCTCTCATTTGGGATCCGGCTAGTTCAAGCTCAGGGATCCGGCTTGATAGCAAAAAATCAGTTTAAGAATTCCTTGATAACTTTGGTTTGGGAGTTCTAAAACGCCTAGAGTTTGATGTTTAAGCTCTATAACTTGTGATTTGAGGTTTTGATGGTTTTAATACTAATCCTATTTGACGTGGTTCCCTTTAAGAATTAGTCACAATTCTTTAGGAGGTTTATCGAAGATTATGATAAAATCTCATTTTATCATAATATAAGAAGTTTTACATGGAAATTCATTGACATAGATGAAGTGTCAATAATTCCTTTGTGAAGAATAATGATTGAGGCTATCTAATAACCAAGATATCATTATTACAAGTTATTAGTGTAGTCTATACAAATCAATCAAAGAATACTATTCTTGATGATGACTTTAATATAGATAACTACTTAAGTAATTACTAATAGAGATTAATTATGCAACTAAGATTTTAACAATAATAAAAACAAATGTAAATTATTTAACGATCATACATTTGCTAAATATTCTTCTTAAGGAAAGAAGTATTTAAAGGAAATGCTTTGTGATCTTCTTGGAATCTCCAGATCCATGTGTGAGAAGAACAATGCTAAACATTCTTTTCACGAATAGAGATATTTAGATAGTTTCTTCATGATCTTCTTGGTATGCCCAAATCCAAGTATGGAGAATACTTAACAAGAAGAGTGTTAGAGCATTCTATCATTGTCCAACAACAAACACAATAATGATTTTTAAAAACATGACTTGAAAAATCCTTCTTTGTAGTTTTCAAACATACACGGATCGAATCAAGTTTTTAAAGTACAACATACTCTAAAAAACTTGGTAACGAATCTCTGATACCAATTGTGGAAAACTAGAAGGGGGTTGAATAGTTTTACCAATTTAAAACTTCCTTTTAAATATTTAGATCGACTTATGTCAATCTATTTAGATGTGTATGTTGGACGTTGATAGATAGATATATAAAAGTGTAATGAAAGATAAAGAGTAAGAAGCACATAACCACGACACAAGTATTTATAGTGGTTCGGCTACAAGGACACCTTCCTTGCCCTACTCCACTCCCCGAGTCACCTACTCGAGAGTTCGTAATCACTACATGACACCAATCTCCTTATGGCGGAGAAGCCTTCACAACGTCGCCTACTCTTTTTCCAGTACTAGGCTAACCACCGGGTTCTTTCACACCAAGGTGAACTACACCTACCACAACGTCGCCTACCCTTTATCCGGTACTAGGCTAAGTACCGAGTTCCATTACAATGGAGGAACTACTACCCAACACTACACAACACCTAATCCCAAAGGAGATCAACTCCTTATTACAACACCATCAAGGATATCAACATCCTTGAAAATAAATAATCTCTATATGTATAACGATGCACCTCATCGATTATACGACCTAGGCATTCTTCACTAATGCCACTTGATTTGATTCCTAGGTATCCTTCACTAATGCCTTTGACACAATGCTTGGCACCTTTCACTAATGCCTTCGTCTTGATATCTTTAGCATTATTCACTAATGCTTTTGACACGGACGTTAAGCACCTTTCACTAATGCTTGCGTCTTGACTCTTTCGGCATCCTTCACTAATGCCTTCAACACAACAGTTCTATGGAGAAAGAAAGAACTATCAACAAGAGAACCTCAATAGTCTTGATGACGACGAAGCATGGCAACTCATGGACTTGAGCTTGCTCGACTTCAAGAAGTGGTGATCTCGCCTTTAAGAGGAACCTAGAGAATCACACGAAAACAAAAGATAAATGATGAGTGTGCAAATACTCATCATTTTTGTACCATGTAAACTGCAAAAACATCTGAAAACACTCAGAAATGTATCAAAATGATAAAAATATCACAAATAAGTGTTTTATGTGTTTCTAATGCAAAAATACCAAAATCAGGTGAAAAACGTATCAAGTTTGCATAATTGGCAGTTTTAGTCCCCCAAGTTTCAAAAGTTGTCAAATTTAGTCCCTGGTAAATCAAAATAAAACAAAATGTTATTCAAGGTCCCTGAAATATTCTAAGTTGTAAAAAATGGTCCTTGAATGAATCTTTGGTCAAATGGCAGAAAAGGTCCCTCAACTTTACAAAAGTGTCAAAAATAGTCCTTGGATATTTAAAAAGTGAAAATAATCAAATATGGTCCTTGTACTATTAAAGTTTGTCAAGTTTGGTCCTTGTGATAACTTTGGAGAAATTACAGGTTCAGCCCCTCATGTTTGGATAAATTGCAAAATTGGTCCTTATGATAATAACAAACCAAACGGACCCTTTCTTTGTTATTAATCCAGTCCAAAACCCCACTTGACCTGCCAATACCCCATTGTGAACCCCCCCCCCCCACGTATTAATAAAACGGTCAAATTAAGTCAACCCGCCAAAAACCATGGTTACTGTACATCTCCTTCACCAAGCCTGCAAACCAGAAACCAGAGTGGTTTTCTCCACTTGCCCTTTCCACCTCACCTCCCCAGCTGTATACCCACTCCCTTCCACCTCTACAATCTCCCAAAATTCTTTTAATGCTAAAAACCTGCTACTATGACTTTTCCCGCCAAATTGACAAATGGGCAGTTATGATGAAATTTGAGGATCCAATGGCTGAGGTTAAGTGGGAAATGTTCAGAGATGTCGACAAAGCCCTAAATAATCATTATAAAGAGAAAGAGAAGCAATGTGAAGCCTATCTAGCTTAATTTAGTTTAATGTATGTCATTTTTATTAATTTTCAAATACCAGTGTAATTTAAGTCTTTCAAGTACTCTGTTTAAGTCATTTCAAGTGTATGTGAACCTTTTTCAGTTTCAATTTCAGTGTTAAGTTCCATTTCAAGTTTATGCAATTTTCCTTTCAAAAATCTCATGTTATGTTAATGTTGTTATTAGTTGTTGTTTTGGACTGAATAAGTTAACATAAGCTCCTAGAAAGCTTATCTAAGCTTTTAGTAACCTTAAAATCAGTTTAGAAGCAAAACTCAACAAAATCACCAAAAATACCAAAAAAATTAGTTAAAAATAAAAAATGAGCAAAGAGATGATCAAGAAGATGGAGCAGGGTTGATTGTGGATTGCTTGGTTTTAGAAGCTTAGTGGTAAGCTATTAGGGTGGATACTTGGTCCTTGTTATCTGTTTTCAGCTGGATACAATTTGTAAGCCATTTTCTCATAATTTGCAATTTTTAGTATAAGTGTTATAATCTTGTTAATTTTAGCTTAAATCTGTCTAAATATAGTTAATATCAGTTAATCAATAGATTACTTGGTTTGAAAATTTGTTTTAGTGTTAAAAGCTTCAAAACTGCCTTCAATAGGACTGTTTGGATTTGCTTGTTTAACTGTGGTAGATCTTGTTTGTGTTGTTGTTTGTACTTGCTTCATGTCACCTTAGTACCTAATAGCTTAGTGAAACAAAGAAAACCAGTGCTTATTTGTGAAAAAGTCAAAATACCTTTTGATCACATCTTGTGTATTAACTGTTTGATATCCATGTTCCATAATCATGGTTTTGTGTTCATAAGTTGTCATTGTTGATCAAATCAGTCTTAATCCACCTTAATACAACATAATCAGTGATTGAGATCAATCCAAAGTTCATCAAAGTCAACCTTTAGTCTAATATAGAAAGTCAAAATTTTCAGTTTAGTCAGTTTTTGAATTAAATAGATTATTTTATATAGGATTAAATATTGAGTTTCATGATTTGAGCTTTTGGGATATAATAATATAGTTGCTCATCTTAATCTTAGTAATTTTTATAATTTTCAATTAACTTTTTAAACTGCTTAATTTCTAGCTTCTTTCAACACTTTTTTCAAAATAGTGCCCTGTGCACAAGTGAACTGGTCTATTTCACAAGCTCATAAAAAGCTAATCATTGAACCATAGCTTGTGAATCTTAGTTTTTTGTAAAGCTAACCTAGCCATCTCAAGGTTCCAATCTTAGTTTTCCATTTTGTAGCTTATTTTCTAGGGCTGCTTATAGCTTTTTCTTTGTCCCATTTTCTTGTATACACTGTATAATCAGTGTTTACAAGCTACTTTCATAAGCTCACACAGAGCTTAATAGTTGGTCAAAACTTGTACACTTTGGTTTTTTGGATAGCCCACCAGCTAATATTGACCCCTCAGTTCTTATTTTAAGCTTTTCAGCTTATTTAATAAGCTAAAATAGCTTTGGAAAATGGCTGCAGGCCTGCTTGGTTGTTTGGCTTAGTGTTAGTGCTTATTAGATTATTATAGCTTTTCAGTGTAGACCCTTGTGCTTTTTAGCTTCATTTCAGTTCATTTAGCTTACTTGTTCCTTATTTCACCTTTGTTTCAAGCTGTGAAGCTTGTTTAAGCTTAAACCATCCAAATAAGCTCAAAAGCTCACTGTTGAGCTTTTAAGCTATCAAACAGCTTATTTTTAAGTTTCAAAATTTTTGTCTTCATTAAAGTTTCTTATTTTAAGTAGTTAAACAGTTTTCA
Organism: Chrysanthemum seticuspe; assembly: GCA_019973895.1. Lineage (NCBI taxonomy): Eukaryota > Viridiplantae > Streptophyta > Magnoliopsida > Asterales > Asteraceae > Chrysanthemum > Chrysanthemum seticuspe. The sequence goes on along the minus strand of BPTQ01000003.1, from coordinate 113,079,757 downwards.
AAAAGAAAAATAACAAAAACATCATTTTAAAAATAGTGATAGCATTTATTTAATAGAAATTAGCTTTTTAATTTTTATTTTCAGCTTATTATTAAGCACTTCTTGTTTTTATAATTTTCTTAGTTTTCTGTCACCATAGGGTAATTTTATAAAAAGTTTCATAATTTTCTTAGCTTGTTTAGTATTTATTAAAATTTAAAATAGTTAAAAATATTAAATAATTAATAATAAATAAGTAAAAAACATAAAAAAATATCTTTTCAGTTTTAAAATTAGTTTTATAATATTCTAGATTTTTCTAAGTTAAAATTTCATTTTTCCAGTTTAATTTTATATTTTCTTGTATTTAAGTGTATTTTAGATAATTAATAAATAGTAATTAATTAATAATAAATAGATAAAAAGTGTAAAAAAATATATTTTAAGTTTTAAAATAAGTTTTATAATATTTTAGATTTTTCTAAATCTTAATTTCATTTTTCTAATTTTATTTCATATTTTATTATATTTTAGAGTATTATTAAATAGTTAAAAATAGTTTTTAATTAATAATAATTAAATAAATAGTTATAAAAATAATTTTCTTTTTCCAATAATTTTCTTTTATTTTTAGGATTCCAAAAAATCATTTTCATATTTGTAGGCCTTTTATTTCTTATATCTCACGTTTTATTTGGTACGTTTACGTAGTTTATTAAACGTACGTACTTACGTTTATCTCATCTGATTGTTGTGCTTTACAATTATGTATCCAAATACCATTCCAATCAATCAATAGTGTAATAATCCATCAAAATCCTTACTGATCACTATCCTTAGTGATTATTCGACATCTGAAAGTGTTGAACACCATTAATCCTCCGTGGGACTTAACGACCTGAGGTAACACTATACTCTCCAGATCTTAATTGCATTTGTTTCTGAGCTGTTTGAATTTTATTACGGTTGACCATTCACAAGTGGTTAGCTTGTGTGATAAACTTGACTGTTTGGGAGCGAAACAAATTTTGGCGCCGCTGCCGGGGAGTCCTGTAAGCGTGTTCTAAGCATTTCCAGATCCATTCTTGCACATATACCACCTTTTGTAAACAGTTTTTTTTTGTAAAGTTATAAAAAATCAAAAAGTTCATTAACACTTTTCCTAAAGTGTTAACAACACAAAAAAAAATATATATAAAACAACAAAACAATCGTAACGTTTTCTAGCTTGTGTTTCCTTTAAGGTGATTCTTAAAGAGATACGATTTGGTTAAACGAGACGATACCAAAAATATTGTAGAAAAGTTTTTAAACCCTTTTCACAAATCCATACCTACGTCTTTTCAGTGGCACTTAATAAATACATAAAAATCAACCACCGCAAATCAAGGCAGTACACCTACCAACTGGGGGTGTGAACATTAATAAGTTCCCGAACAAAAGATTTAAAACTTACCTTTGTGTCCTTGTGATTTGGTGTACCTTTTTCAAAGAAGCCATTTCATTTGTGATTATTGGTTTAAGTTCACTTGTCGTTTTGCCTCGCATTTGTTTTAAAAACTGATTTTTATACTTAGTGCATGCGCACTCGTTCTTCCAGTTCTACAAGTCCACTTTCTGAGCTTGCAAATATTCCTCGTAGACGTAGAGGACGTTCTGCTCCTTCAGCCGTGACTGAGGAACGTCTACCACCACCACCCCCTGTCGTAATGGCAGAAGACAAACCGATGAATGAGCTTCTCCAAGCACCCATCGAGGGTTACGGAGATGCCATTATTGTCCCAGCCATCGTGGCTGATACCTTTGAGCTCAAAACCGGGTTGCTTAATCTTGTAACCCAAAGCCAATTTTATGGTTTTGAGCGGGATGATCCTCATGCACATATCCGATGGTTTAACAAGATTGCATCTACCATCAAATACAAGAATGTCCCACATGAAGCAATTAAGCTTCTTCTGTTCCCATTTTCTCTAGAGGGACAAGCCCGGAATTGGCTTGAGAAACAACCCCCTCGTTCCATTGAGACATGGGAGGATTTAGTCACTAAGTTTGTTAACGAATTCTATCCTCCATCCCGAACTACAAGTCTTAAGAATGAGATAATGAAATTCTCTCAAAGATTTGATGAATCATTCGGGGAGGCATGGGATCGTTACAAAGAGTTGCTCCGCAAGTGTCCGCATCATGGTTTTACCGAATTAATGCAAATGGATACTTTCTACAATGGTCTGAGACAAGCTGACCAAGACTCTTTAAATGCCTCCGCGGGAGGTAATTTCCTGATCAAGACCACAAAAGAAGCCTTGCAAATCATAGAAAACAAGTCCCAGGTCCGCCCTTTCCGAACAAAGACATATCAGTCTCAGTCTAATGCTGGACCTTCTACTTCATCTCCCGTGAGTACATCTAGCACCGATGCTAAGATTGACAAACTCACGGATATTGTTCAGGCTTTGGTTCTTGCTAACCAAAAGAAAGTCACTTTCACACAGACACCATCACATGGTGAAGTGAAGAAAGTCGAAGTCTGTGTTACTTGTGGTGGCCCTCATGCATACTACAACTGTACTGCCACCGATGGTAGTCCGTTTGAAGCCAATGCTATAGCCGGTACTTCACATCAGGGAGGTAATCAATATCGTCCTCAAAATGAACCAAACTACCGTGCTAATACTTATCAGGCACCACCCGGTTTTAACCAGAATCCTAACATACAAAACCGGAATCAGAACCAACCTAGAATGAACCAAGGTTATCAAAACCAAGGTAATTTATATCCCGGACCAAATCAAGGTTTCCAACATCAAGGAAACCTTAATCAAAACAATTTCAATCGAGGGAATCAATTTCAGGGAAATGTGAATCCTAACCAAGGGAATTTTCAACAACAAGGTCATAATCAAAACATACGACCTCAAAATTTCCCTCCACATCCTCCAGTACCATCATCTGATGAGTTATTGAAGCAATTCATGAAATCCCAAGATGAAATGAACAGGTTGTTGGTCAGTCAGATCGCTGATCTTAAGAAGTCTTTAAATGATCAACCCTCGGGCTCAGGAAAACTTCCGAGCAACACAATCGCTAACCCGAGGGGCGATGCAAAGGCGATCACAACCAGAAGTGGTGTTTCATACAATGGACCCGCTATTCCTACTACCTCTTCTTCTTCTCTCCCAAAGGTAGTGGAAAGTGAACCTGAGGCAACAAAGGACAAGGAACTTCCTACTAATAACGGAGGTACCAACGATGTCCATCCTCAAGTTGTCCCGAAACCCAAATCCAATCCAGGAGTTGTTTTTGAACCTCCAGTAGCTCCCGTTGAAAACCCCAAATCCAAAACTTCTATTCCTTACCCATCACGTTTGAATGAGCAAAAGCTCCGCGAAAAAGCCAGTCATCAAATGGACAAATTTTTTCAAATTTTCCAAGAACTACATTTTGACATAAGCTTTGCGGATGCTATCATGCTGATGCCCAAGTTTGCATCAACTCTCAAACACATGTTAAGCAACAAGGAAAAGCTGTTTGAAATGGCAAAAACTCCTCTGAACAAGAACTGCTCTGCAGTTATCTTGAAGAAGCTTCCAGAGAAGCTTGGGGATCCTGGAAAATTTCTCTTACCTTGTGTATTTCCAGGAATGGTTGAATGCTTTGCCTTAGCCGATCTTGGTGCAAGCGTCAATCTGATGCCTTATTCAGTATGGAAGAAACTTTCTCTTCCGGACCTTACTCCTACATGCATGACTCTCGAGCTTGCAGATCGTACAATATCCCGTCCACTTGGCATTGCCGAGGACGTATTTGTGAAAGTAGGAAAGTTCCATTTTCCAGCTGACTTTGTGGTTGTTGATTTCGATGCCGATCATCGGGTTCCTCTCATTGTTGGACGAGGATTCCTGAGAACGGGCCGTGCTCTTATTGATGTATTTGAGCAAGAAATCACATTACATGTTGGTAATGAAGCTGTCACCTTTAACCTTGATCAAACTTCGAGGTACTCCGCAAACTATGATTCTGAGTCGGTTAACCGAATAGATATCATTGATGTTGCTTCTGAAGAGTACTCTCAAGAAGTTCTTGGTTATGAACATAATTCTTCGAGTGATAATCTCACTCATTCATCTCAACCCATCATCGCCAATTCTACTCCTTCTCTCACTCCGTTTGAGGAAAGTGACTTCATCTTGGAAGAGATTGAAGCATACTTGTCTAGTGATTCTGTTGCATGGGAAATTGATCACGCTCCCATCGACATCGAGGGGGACATACTTCTCATTGAGAAGTTGCTTAATGATGATCCATCATCACTCCCTCCCGTCAAGCTTCATAATAAGGAAGTCAAGTCAGTTGAGAAAACTGAAGAATTTCCTGAGGTAGAACTTAAGGACTTACCACCTCATCTCGAGTATGCATTTCTTGAGGGTGATGATAAATTGCCCGTCATTATTGCTCGAGATTTGAGTAAAGATGAAAAGACTGCTCTCATAAAGGTCTTGAAGTCACACAAGCAAGCAATTGCTTGGAAACTCTCCGACATTAAGGGTATCAACCCTGAATTTTGTACTCACAAAATCTTGATGGAGGATGACTTCAAACCAGCAGTTCAACATCAGAGAAGAGTAAATCCAAAAATCCATGATGTTATCAAACAGGAGGTTATCAAACTTCTTGATGCAGGATTAATTTACCCGATCTCAGATAGTCCTTGGGTTAGCCCAATTCATTGTGTTCCTAAAAAGGGTGGCATAACTGTTGTCACAAATGAAGATAACGAGTTAATTCCAACTCGATTGGTAACGGGATGGCGTGTTTGCATTGACTATTGTAAGTTGAATGACGCCACCCGAAAAGACCATTTTCCTCTACCCTTCATGGACCAAATGCTTGAGAGATTAGCAGGAAACGAATACTATTGTTTCCTTGATGGTTTCTCGGGGTATTTTCAGATCCCCATTGATCCACAGGATCAAGAGAAGACCACATTCACCTGCCCATACGGAACTTTTGCCTACAGACGTATGCCTTTTGGCCTATGTAATGCTCCTGGCACGTTCCAACGATGTATGATGGCCATATTCCACGACATGATCGGGGAAACAATGGAGGTGTTTATGGATGACTTCTCGGTCATTGGGGACTCGTTTCAAACATGTCTCTCCCATCTAGATAAAATGCTAAAACGGTGTGAAGACACCAATCTTTGTCTAAATTGGGAGAAGAGCCATTTTATGGTCAAAGAAGGCATAGTCCTTGGCCATAAGATTTCAAAAAACGGGATTGAGGTCGATAGAGCAAAAGTCGATGTTATTGCTAAATTACCTCATCCTACTACCGTCAAAGGTATTAGGAGTTTTTTAGGTCATGCCGGTTTTTATCGTAGATTCATACAAGATTTTTCTAAAATCGCCCGGCCTATGACTCATCTTCTTGAAAAAGATGCTCCTTTTATCTTCTCACCTGAGTGCATCGAAGCTTTTGAAACATTAAAGAAAAAGCTTACGGAAGCACCCATTCTCGTTGCTCCCGACTGGGACTTGCCTTTTGAGCTCATGTGCGATGCAAGTGATTTTGCTATCGGTGCAGTCTTAGGGCAACGTAGATCCAAGAATTTTCAGCCTATCCACTACGCGAGTAAGACTATGACTGAAGCTCAAACCCATTACACAACCACAGAAAAAGAGCTACTAGCCGTGGTGTATGCGTTTGAGAAGTTTCGGCCATACTTAATCTTGACCAAATGTGTGGTGTATACGGATCACTCGGCTCTCAAATATCTCTTTGCAAAACAAGATGCAAAGCCGAGATTGCTCCGTTGGGTTCTCCTCCTCCAGGAATTTGATATAATTATACGTGATAAAAAAGGAGCTGAGAACCTGGCTGCTGATCATCTGTCCCGTCTAGAAAACCCTCACCAAGATGTTTTCGAGAAAAAGGAAATAAATGAAACATTTCCTCTCGAGACACTCAATGCGGTTTCTTTTCGTGGAAACTCTACCACCCCATGGTTTGCTGACTTCGCAAATTACCATGCGGGTAACTTCATAGTGAAAGGGATGTCAACCCAACAGAAGAACAAATTCTTCAAGGATGTTAAACATTACTTCTGGGACGACCCCTACTTATTCAAAATCTGTGCGGATCAAGTCATCCGACGGTGTGTTTATGGACAAGAAGCTATTGACATTCTCAAAGCTTGCCATGCTGGACCCACAGGGGGCCATCATAGTCCAAACTACACTGCCAAAAAGGTGTTTGATTCCGGGTTTTATTGGCCCACAATTTACAAGGATGCCCACGAATTTGTCAAAACCTGTGACGCTTGTCAACGTCACGGAAATATCTCTCAAAGAAATGAAATGCCGCAAAATGCCATTCAAGTTTGTGAGATCTTTGACATCTGGGGCATTGACTTTATGGGGCCATTTCCATCATCTCGAGGAAACAAATACATACTCGTGGCTGTTGACTATTTGTCAAAATGGGTTGAAGCGAAAGCTTTACCTACCAATGATGCCGTTTGTGGAAAAACCGTCACATCAAACCTGATACTACCGGGGGACACCCAGGTCGTACCGTTCGAAACTCTTACAGTTATCGAAGAACAGGTATTTGTGTGGCAGCCTACTGAACTAGGCGTGTCTAAAACTTATTCATCCCCAGCAGGGTCTTCATTACAAATTGTAGGAACTTCTTAAACAAGAAGACAACCC
>BPTQ01000003.1:112704774-113068886 GCA_019973895.1 Chrysanthemum seticuspe | reverse complement strand
TAATTTACCTGAAAGTGGAAAACAATGGAAAACAAGCGTAAATCCATATAAATGATATAAATTACAAGCATTATCATGGAAATTGACGCTTAATATTCAGGACTATTTGATGTTATCAAAATCATAATCATAAATCATATATTATGCCTGAACCAAGACATATATAAATCATGTCTGCCACTACCACATAAAACCAAAACATATCAGCCCTTCATTTAACAAACTGATATCAACACCGCATAACAGCTACATACCTGATGAGTGTGCAAATACTCATCATTTTTGTACCATGTAAACTGCAAAAACATCTGAAAACACTCAGAAATGTATCAAAATGATAAAAATATCACAAATAAGTGTTTTATGTGTTTCTAATGCAAAAATACCAAAATCAGGTGAAAAACGTATCAAGTTTGCATAATTGGCAGTTTTAGTCCCCCAAGTTTCAAAAGTTGTCAAATTTAGTCCCTGGTAAATCAAAATAAAACAAAATGTTATTCAAGGTCCCTGAAATATTCTAAGTTGTAAAAAATGGTCCTTGAATGAATCTTTGGTCAAATGGCAGAAAAGGTCCCTCAACTTTACAAAAGTGTCAAAAATAGTCCTTGGATATTTAAAAAGTGAAAATAATCAAATATGGTCCTTGTACTATTAAAGTTTGTCAAGTTTAGTCCTTGTGATAACTTTGGAGAAATTACAGGTTCAGCCCCTCATGTTTGGATAAATTGCAAAATTGGTCCTTATGATAATAACAAACCAAACGGACCCTTTCTTTGTTATTAATCCAGTCCAAAACCCCACTTGACCTGCCAATACCCCATTGTGAACCCCCCCCCCCACGTATTAATAAAACGGTCAAATTAAGTCAACCCGCCAAAAACCATGGTTACTGTACATCTCCTTCACCAAGCCTGCAAACCAGAAACCAGAGTGGTTTTCTCCACTTGCCCTTTCCACCTCACCTCCCCAGCTGTATACCCACTCCCTTCCACCTCTACAATCTCCCAAAATTCTTTTAATGCTAAAAACCTGCTACTATGACTTTTCCCGCCAAATTGACAAATGGGCAGTTATGATGAAATTTGAGGATCCAATGGCTGAGGTTAAGTGGGAAATGTTCAGAGATGTCGACAAAGCCCTAAATAATCATTATAAAGAGAAAGAGAAGCAATGTGAAGCCTATCTAGCTTAATTTAGTTTAATGTATGTCGTTTTTATTAATTTTCAAATACCAGTGTAATTTAAGTCTTTCAAGTACTCTGTTTAAGTCATTTCAAGTGTATGTGAACCTTTTTCAGTTTCAATTTCAGTGTTAAGTTCCATTTCAAGTTTATGCAATTTTCCTTTCAAAAATCTCATGTTATGTTAATGTTGTTATTAGTTGTTGTTTTGGACTGAATAAGTTAACATAAGCTCCTAGAAAGCTTATCTAAGCTTTTAGTAACCTTAAAATCAGTTTAGAAGCAAAACTCAACAAAATCACCAAAAATACCAAAAAAATTAGTTAAAAATAAAAAATGAGCAAAGAGATGATCAAGAAGATGGAGCAGGGTTGATTGTGGATTGCTTGGGTTTAGAAGCTTAGTGGTAAGCTATTAGGGTGGATACTTGGTCCTTGTTATCTGTTTTCAGCTGGATACAATTTGTAAGCCATTTTCTCATAATTTGCAATTTTTAGTATAAGTGTTATAATCTTGTTAATTTTAGCTTAAATCTGTCTAAATATAGTTAATATCAGTTAATCAATAGATTACTTGGTTTGAAAATTTGTTTTAGTGTTAAAAGCTTCAAAACTGCCTTCAATAGGACTGTTTGGATTTGCTTGTTTAACTGTGGTAGATCTTGTTTGTGTTGTTGTTTGTACTTGCTTCATGTCACCTTAGTACCTAATAGCTTAGTGAAACAAAGAAAACCAGTGCTTATTTGTGAAAAAGTCAAAATACCTTTTGATCACATCTTGTGTATTAACTGTTTGATATCCATGTTCCATAATCATGGTTTTGTGTTCATAAGTTGTCATTGTTGATCAAATCAGTCTTAATCCACCTTAATACAACATAATCAGTGATTGAGATCAATCCAAAGTTCATCAAAGTCAACCTTTAGTCTAATATAGAAAGTCAAAATTTTCAGTTTAGTTAGTTTTTGAATTAAATAGATTATTTTATATAGGATTAAATATTGAGTTTCATGATTTGAGCTTTTGGGATATTATAATATAGTTGCTCATCTTAATCTTAGTAATTTTTATAATTTTCAATTAGCTTTTTAAACTGCTTAATTTCTAGCTTCTTTCAACACTTTTTTCAAAATAGTGCCCTGTGCACAAGTGAACTGGTCTATTTCACAAGCTCATAAAAAGCTAATCATTGAACCATAGCTTGTGAATCTTAGTTTTTTGTAAAGCTAACCTAGCCATCTCAAGGTTCCAATCTTAGTTTTCCATTTTGTAGCTTATTTTCTAGGGCTGCTTATAGCTTTTTCTTTGTCCCATTTTCTTGTATACACTGTATAATCAGTGTTTACAAGCTACTTTCATAAGCTCACACAAAGCTTAATAGTTGGTCAAAACTTGTACACTTTGGTTTTTTGGATAGCCCACCAGCTAATATTGACCCCTCAGTTCTTATTTTAAGCTTTTCAGCTTATTTAATAAGCTAAAATAGCTTTGGAAAATGGCTGCAGGCCTGCTTGGTTGTTTGGCTTAGTGTTAGTGCTTATTAGATTATTATAGCTTTTCAGTGTAGACCCTTGTGCTTTTTAGCTTCATTTCAGTTCATTTAGCTTACTTGTTCCTTATTTCACCTTTGTTTCAAGCTGTGAAGCTTGTTTAAGCTTAAACCATCCAAATAAGCTCAAAAGCTCACTGTTGAGCTTTTAAGCTATCACACAGCTTATTTTTAAGTTTCAAAATTTTTGTCTTCATTAAAGTTTCTTATTTTAAGTAGTTAAACAGTTTTCAAAAAGAAAAATCACAAAAACATCATTTTAAAAATAGTGATAGCATTTATTTAATAGAAATTAGCTTTTTAATTTTTCTTTTCAGCTTATTATTAAGCACTTCTTGTTTTTTTAATTTTCTTAGTTTTCTGTCACCATAGGGTAATTTTATAAAAAGTTTCATAATTTTCTTAGCTTGTTTAGTATTTAACTATTTATTAAAATTTAAAATAGTTAAAAATATTAAATAATTAATAATAAATAAGTAAAAAACATAAAAAAATATCTTTTCAGTTTTAAAATTAGTTTTATAATATTCTAGATTTTTCTAAGTTAAAATTTCATTTTTCCAGTTTAATTTTATATTTTCTTGTATTTAAGTGTATTTTAGATAATTAATAAATAGTAATTAATTAATAATAAATAGATAAAAAGTGTAAAAAAATATATTTTAAGTTTTAAAATAAGTTTTATAATATTTTAGATTTTTCTAAATCTTAATTTCATTTTTCTAATTTTATTTCATATTTTATTATATTTTAGAGTATTATTAAATAGTTAAAAATAGTTTTTAATTAATAATAATTAAATAAATAGTTATAAAAATAATTTTCTTTTTCCAATAATTTTCTTTTATTTTTAGGATTCCAAAAAATCATTTTCATATTTGTAGGCCTTTTATTTCTTATATCTCACGTTTTATTTGGTACGTTTACGTAGTTTATTAAACGTACGTACTTACGTTTATCTCATCTGATTGTTGTGCTTTACAATTCTGTATCCAAATACCATTCCAATCAATCAATAGTGTAATAATCCAGCAAAATCCTTATTGATCACTATCCTTAGTGATTATTCGACATCTGAAAATGTTGAACACCATTAATCCTCCGTGGGACTTAACGACCTGAGGTAACACTATACTCTCCAGATCTTAATTGCATTTGTTTCTGAGCTGTTTGAATTTTATTACGGTTGACCATTCACAAGTGGTTAGCTTGTGTGATAAACTTGACTGTTTGGGAGCGAATCAATAAACTACATAGAAAGATCCCTTAGGATCATTGGTTAGAGAGTTACAATACTTGGGGAAAGTATGTGTGTGAGTGGCAAGCCAAAAAGAAGAAATGGCTCACTATTTATAGAGGAGAAATGCTTACTGTTCCCCGGATCCCACGGATCCCTCCTACAAGGGATCCGTCTAGCGTAAAGCTAGGGATCCGTGGGACGCTCCTCTTTGCCCATGGGTATTTTGGTTATGGGTTATGGGTTGATCCATGGGTTTCTTATTAGATACAATGTATCTCATGAGTGCAATGCACCTAGTCAAATGGGTATGGGTCAATACCATGGGTTATGGATATTTTCCATGGGTTGTAGTTTTTACCCATTTATATAATATATACTAGTTGTGTATATATTTTGCCCAAAATGTAAACACTAGTTGTTGTACATATATATTACTAAATCCTAAAATCACTTATACTTGTTTTAGTGTTTTATGCGAAAACGTAAGTGTGTTAGAAAACTATTGGCTCAAACTATTTACGTATTTTATTTGTTTCGTTAAAATGATTTTACGTTTGTTATCGACAAAACATTCGAAGATCGTAGAATATAAATAAACGTTTTTACGGCTTATTTGTATTAACACCAAGGAATCGAGCAATGGTTGTTGCTACAAACAAAGTTAGATGACACAAGAACAGTATCTAACATGTAGCAATTTTGACAAATATCCAACCATATATAAAGAGGCTAAGTAGCAAAAAATTAAAACCATGAAATAAAGGAAGACATTCATTCATTAATTAAATAAAATGCAAACTTAAAGTGTGAGGACAAGATAATAAAAATAATGCTACAAAAAGCACAAAATAATCTATAATGGCTTGAGAGGCTCTAGATTTGCTCCAAATACAAAAGAGGTCCTAGATGTTTATTCTTGAAAACTAAGCATAAATATGCTTAGTTAGTTGGTGGAGGAGGTGGAATGCTAGGTTCTTGTGGTGATGTTAGGAGATGCTCCACATAGGAGAACATGAAGTGAAGTTCATCCCTAAGAGAGAAGATGAGGTTGCGGTTGTGTAGACAACATAGGCAATTAGCACTATGAAGATCAACCGGGTGAAGTTGGAAGGGTTGTCCCATGATGGGAGGTGATGGAGATGGTGAGTATGTGGGTGATGGAGTTGGCATAAGATAGTTCAACAGGGTGATGGGTGTAAGAGTGAGTTTCATATCCATTGAGGATAGACGAGTGTTGAAGGATGAGGAGTATGATGAGGTAGTTCCATTAGAGGACGATTTGGATGGAGCATTAGGTGATGTTGGAGAGAAAGGGGTGCTTTGGGAAGGTAGTGTGGTTTCTTCTTCATCATCATTGTCAAGAGTTAGGTCAATGAACACGGTGTCTTGTGGTTGTGGTGGTTTTAGTGTGATTTTGGTGGATGGTCTAACGGTTATCCTAGGTTTCTTAGAGATGTGGGTTGAGGATGATTGAGTTGAAGACATGGTGAAGGAGATGAGTTGATTGAAGATGAAGTGCAAGAGTGACGCAGGTTTTACTGACCAGGTTTTAATATTTATAATATCTCGTTATACCTATGGTCTACCCTAATGCACTAACGGGCAGTGTACCATATAAATGATATAAATTACAAGCATTATCGGGGGAAATTGACACTTAATATTCAGGATAATTTGATGTTATCAAAGAGTTACTTGCAATGGTGAGGCCTTATATAGGCAAGAGTGGTGTGATTTGAATTAAAGTGAGGGGAGGTATTCTATGGTAGCATAGGGGAATCTTAAGGTTATGAGAGTGTGCAAAACATTGCAGGTTTTGAGGTTAGGGATGCAGGAATCTAGACCAAATAGGAAAAATTCGTCAAAACAGGCGACGGTACCATTAAATGTCACACGGTACCGTTAAATTTAACGGTACCGTGACCTTCTGGTCACGAATTTTTCTATTTGCATGGTTTTGTGCAGCTAAAAAGGGTGTTCTAGGGGACTATTTGCAGCAAATTCTAGTGCCTCAAACCACTAAAGATTAATTTGCCTTATATGACCCATGTAGACCTACTTCTAGCAATAAGGGTGAGCATGCAAGTATCAAAATTAATCATAAGCATGCAATCTAAAAAGATCAAATAAGCTATCATCCAAGAGTAGCATGAATAAAAATTCATGCAAGGTGACAAGATAAAATTAAAACATGCAAGTTAAGAAAGTTAATCATAAATTGACTAAGTTTCAATCCTAACTAAATAATCCATTAATAGGATGCTAATCTCTTGCAATTAACTTGAGCTTGTTCCCATAGCTTCACGCATCTTCACTCGATGAATCATCAAAGGGTACAAAGTTGGTGGAGGTGTCAAGAATTAGAAAGGATGAGATGTATGACTCGTTTAGAGGTTTCATGACACGATTAGAGAATGAATATTGGGGATTTTGAAGGTATGAATGAAAGTGCATGATGGATGGTAAATACGAGTTAGGAACATCCCATAAGGTATAAGTTTGCCTTTGTTACCCTTGAGATGTACAATTCACTTAGCGAAAAAATATGCAAGATTATATGGTTGTTGAGTGAGAAGATAGTAAATCATATGAGCACAACATGTTGGAAGTTGCTCATGATCTCCTTTGAGACTAAGAACATTTTCTCATAGGATAACTGCCCAGGGGTGTAGTTCAGGATGAACCTCTCCTAACCGAATTTTTGCTGGGTCTAAATAAGAAGTGTGGTTCAATGTACGAATAGGTTTAGTGATTTCTTGTGGAGAGGGTATGTAGGAACAATAAGGACTATTCTCTTCACGATAGTTTAAAAGAGACTCTAGACACCAATCTTCCGTATAGGCACATTGCCCATGATTTGGATATTGTAGGATTTGAACAAATTGCTCTAGAGACAAGACAAACTTATATTTTTGGATCCAAAACTATAGTGAAAAAGATTGATCCTTGTTACGTACGAGTTCAATTTGTTTGAAGAATTCTAGCACAAATCGTGGACAGATTTGCTCATTGATGGTGAGTAAGCAATAGAATCCTATAGCACGAAAGCAGGTGTTGATGTCCTCATGACAGAGTAAGGATGGGTCGACTATTCGACCTTCATGAAGGAATCGGGTTTCAAGGTTTATGAAAGAACGAACATGGTTTCTAGGTGTGTTTGGTTCACATAAGATATTAGGAATATAGGTGTTGGTAAGTTGATGATCATGATCGTATTCATGAGACATGTTGATTCCTATAAAAATGAGATTTATCGAAAGTTAAAATTAGCGTTTTGTAGGGATGTGCCTAGTGTGTGCCTATATGCATACGGTGTGGAGGTGTGGTAATCTCGACTCTAAACTGAAAATAATGAGATTACCCAAATACTTTGAATTCGCTATTGCTCAATTGAATATGTCAAGAAATACATATTAGTTATGTAATTCGACCAATATTCGTGAGATCATGTATGCATGAGGAAGACGTTTTTAGTTTGTATCAACAATGCACGAAAAATGTTTCATGACCCTAGTTATGTGAATTTTTCGAAAGACAATGGAATTGGGGGGGTGTTTGGCTAATTCGATAAATTTTGGCGCCATAATTTTCAAAGTTGAGAAGCTTGAGTGTTAATAACTCTTAAACCAATTTCAAGTATCCTAGACATGATTCCACCAAAAAATCCTAATCTTTTACAAATTTTGATACAAAATTCAGACCTAAAATTAATGGGTTTATGTAAATTCTAAGTTCAAGGAATCATGATAGTTATACATTGTATAATTATAGTCCTAATTCAATAATGATTCACTCAAAATTGAAAATCCCCAAATTCAATTTTATATGCATGAACAAACCCTAGACTCAAAATTAAAGAAAATTAAAGTTAATTGACTCACAATTGATGTTGTGAAGGATGTAGTGGATGATAATCTTAAAATCCAATACCTTGAATTGATTAAAATTGAGTGGAATTGAGGTTTTTTGGATGTTGGTTCGTTTTGACAGCAGCTTGCAGAAAGTGTGTTTGGTTTCGGTGTGTCTACAGTGAAGAGAGAAAGAAGAAAAACGAATTTGCAGGTCACGGTACTATGGTACCACTAAATTTAGTGGTGTCGTGACCTGCTGAGACAGAATTTTGTCTCGTTTTGATTTTTGACGTCTCGCTTATTTGGTAAGACATTTTGTAACACCCCGACCCGACAAGGGTAAAGATATCACAATACGGTTTCATATCAGAACTTTAAATACCATACAATAGCGGAATCCTTTACAAAATATCCAAAAGAAAACATAAATAACTAATCTTCCAAAATAAAACTAAGATCTCTATGGTAAAGTCTTGCTCTCAGCTCTACTCTCAACCCAGATCAGCTATCCCATAAGCTCATCTTGAATGCTTAATACCTGCCGCAGGAAAAGAAAAGTGCGGCTGAGCTTACAAAGCCCAGTGAACAGATATAACGAAACAGAAGCTAAACAAAACGAATAACGAAAATAAAATGAAATAATGACGAAGGATCTTTTAGAATTCTGCGGAAGCACAAATATACAGAAATCTAAACAACCACATAACAGTTTAGACATCACATAGCACATTAATGACATAAACGCAAACACATCAGAACAACCAAACACATAACATACCAAGAATAACAAATTACGTATAAGCCAAACGGAACGTCTAGAGACTAACGGAAACAGTCCTAGAATTTAAACATGGCATTCTTACGAATCAATAAATCAACATTTAAAGCACTCAATTCAATATTATAGCAGCGGAAATAGCAGACAAGTCATGGCAGATAAAATAGCTAAACCAGTTCTCAGATCAATTCCTAACCTTAGCAAAGTCTTAAATATGGCAGGTCACATATGCAGACAGATAATTAAACCTTTAAAACACTCAATTATACACTAGCACATTCATCTCACAAATCAACGCATTCACGTAACAATAACAAATCATAATATCAGATATACGAATCATGTTTTAACGTATTAGTCTTATCCTAGCATGGCAACTAATAATCACTTAAACAAATACGTCATAAGCACATTCATTAATCATAACATATTAGAAATATCTTTCTTCTTCAAAAGGTAACATCAGAAAATAAATGGAGTAGCTAGCTCCCAGATTTTGTGAAGACGCGTATTGCACACGACATCATTCACCAGATAACATATCAGACAACAGATCAGATCTAGGATGCATCCATACGCCCCTTCCTACATATTCAAAAATATGCTTCACCATCCAGAGACGTGGCATAACATCACTCTACTGCCCTAGAGTCATATCAGAGGTGCATCACTGATACGGACATGGAACCCCCATGACTAGTTAAATATTTGGTTATTATCAACCAACTTAAGTCAAACAGATTTTCAGATATAGCACAGATCATAGTCACACACAAGGTCACAGAATCATATCAGATAGTTTCTTATCATAAGGTTCATATTCAGATAGACAGAAATCATAAGTTCATATCATAGTGGCATATCATATATTCATAAACAGAAGTTCATAACCAGAGGTTCATAATCATAAGTTCATAATCCAATATAGCAGGGTTCAACAAATGTATATATCAAGGTCTTCCTAACATAAGTTCACATCAGATATTGCATAGTTCACTAGAACATAAATTCAGATAAGTAACAGATCAACATTCAGAAAAGGGTTCATAGCAATGGCATCGGAAATCCTAATAAACATAAGAGATATGACGAAGAAGGAAAACATGAGGGACCTTTACTGAAAAGGTCAGAATATCTGTACGATAACACAAGTGTCTTAAAGTAAGACAGAATATCCGTACCTTAAAGCAAATGAGAGAAAAGCAACGAATGAACGAATACGAAGATGTAACGTCGCGTCTCCTCCAACGAATCTACACGGATTATGATTTATTTAATACTTATTAGTATAACGGATTAATCTCATTAATACTTTTAAAGTTGTCAGATTATTCTCATTTTTAGTGACGGACAGAATTACAATGTTTTAGAGTCTTAATCATTAATTAGTTTAACTTATGGGTTGCAAATGACAAACGGTAAACTTAAGGGTTTAATATGGCATACTTATCTTATTTGAGGACTTATATGATCATCTTTCAAAGTATAGGGTTTACCAATGTCAAAAACGGATTTTAAGACTCTCTTTCACAATAGTTTACATAATCTATAACTTACATGAAATAACGAAATTACACACTTTAGCTTTTAACCCTAATCACTCCCTATTTAGGTTCTAGGGTTTCCATACTTTTAATATTACTTAATACGCATTTAATTTACATGTTACCTCTTTTAATGATTTCCACTTTGACCTAGAACGTACATGAAAACAAACCCAAGTTACCTCAAAACTCATGCATGTCCTTACGTTATTTATTTACACATGTTGACCCCTAATTACTCAGAATTACATATTGCACCTTTAACATCTTTAATTATACGATCTAACCTTCTATTATCAGTTTTTACACTTTTAGCCCAAAGGTTTTAGAATTTACAAAACATACCCCTTTAAGTTAAATACAATTCGAATGGCCCTCTAAGTATCCAAAATTACACGTTTAACCCCCATACTTATTTTTATATGTTTAGTACCTTTATTTTACTGTTCACAAAAATAACCTTTAAGTTTCAATATTTACAAAACCAACCCAAACCTTTTATGTAAAAACCGAATAATGTACAATTCAAGTACAAGCCCTAAACCTAGGTGTAACCCATCATTAGCTCATCATTATTACTTCATTTATTACCCTTAATGATAACAAGAAAACCCTAGTTCATGCAAACCCTAATCGTCCCTTTTTAATTCTTTCCTTATTTATATACGATTGAACAAATATAACCCCAAACAAATCACACAAGCTTCGAATCCATGGATATGTATTTTATTCAGGTCTTATAACATGTAATAGCTTCTGGAAAAATCAAATCATGGTCTTAAAAATTATCATAAGCTCATTCGTTATTTTATACGTTTTTAGGGTTTTAAATCAAATTAATTCCATACGACTTATTTAACATGCATGGCTGATTTTTACGTGTTATATATGACTTGTAGGACTGAAAATAACATTAGGAACATACCCTTGATGAGCTTTGGTCGTTAGAACAAAAGAACACAAAAGCTTCCTATCGCCGAAACCCTAACTGACCCAAAAACTAACCACGATTGGAACAGCAGCTTAGGACCTCGAACACGATTTTTCTCACCTTCTTTACCTTCAAAATTGTCCAAGAAAAATGGCCTTAAGCTCTGGAAACTGGAAGTCGAATTATGGAGGGTTTTTAGGTCGGTTTGTGGTAAATCGCTAGTTAGGGTTTTTAATAAACCGTATATGGTGTATATATAGGATTTATGATTTTTCTTGTGGGCTTTATAATGTATTGGACTTAAAAAATGGATTCTTGATTTTATAAATTTATATTGGGCTTTTTTTAATTAAATTCTTTTATAAAACAATTTAAATATATTCGGCCAATTAAGTAAATTACAAAACGAATTTTATAAAATCATAAACTATAAAATTACCTTTTACAAAGTGTTTAATATTCATTTGGATCATGTGTGATATTTCTTAATAATTTTCTAAATTTACATAGCTTATTTGGTACTCTTTGAATTAATTATTCATACTTTTTGATTGTAGGGGTATTTTGGTCTTTTGTGAACTTTAGAAATTCCAGGTATTACACATTTTGACACGATGAGTGAATTTATACCTAATAAATTCTATTACGGGATAGAAATTGACTAGCGAAACTAGAGAAATTGAGATGACCTTAATATTTTCAAAGAAATATTTAAATAGTCATATGACGAGACGAAATGGATGACTTTATATTTCTAGTGAAATGTTTAAGTAGTCATAAGACAAGACTCATGGAATGTGTTCCATCATTCCTAGACCTAGATGGAAATAATTGAAGTATTCTCATTTGAGAGGTTTGGTTAGGATGTCGGCGATGTTGTCATTGGAAGGAACTTTCTCAATAGTAATTTTTCCTTTTTGAACGTTATCGCGAAGGAAGTGATGGCGTATTTCGATGTGTTTAGTACGAGAATGTTGGACGGGGTTCTTGCTCAAGTCAATTGCACCTTTGTTGTCGCACATAATAAGGATGTCTTCGATATGGATGTCATAGTCTATTAGAGCTTGTTTCATCCATTGTGCTTGTTGACATGCCTTTCTGGCATTTACGTATTCGGCTTCGGTCATGGAGATAACAAGAACTGTTTATTTCTTGGAGAACCAAGAAGTTAGACAACAACCCATGAAGGTACAAATACCGTTGGTGCTTTTTCGATCCACATAATATCCCGCATGATCAGAGTCAGCATAGACAATAGTTTCTATACCGGTCCCCTTGGGATAATAAAACCCCAAGTGCATAGTGCCTTTAATGTATCATAAGATACGCTTAACCGCTTCTAGGTGAGAGGTTTTGGGATCCTCTTGAAAGCGAGCACAAAGGCATGCACTAAACATGACATCGGGCCTACTCGCCGTTAGGTATAATAGACTACCTATCATGCCCTTATACTTAGTACTATCCACGCACTCACCTTCTTCGTCTCTCGTGAGTTTTGTTTCCGTGGACATGGGCGTTTTCATAGGTTTAGACTCTTCTAAACTAAAATTTTTAAGCATCTCTTTAATATACTTAGATTGATTAAAGAATATACCATCTTTCAATTGTTTTATTTGTAGACCAAGGAAGAAATTTAATTCGACCATCATGCTCATCTCAAACTCATCATGCATGATCTTGGCAAAATCATCGCATACTCCTTGACAAGTTAAACCGAATATAATGTCGTCGAAATATATTTGAACAATGATGAGATGTGAATTGCGTTTCTTCATGAAAAGTGTATTGTCAACCATTCCCATGGTATACTCATGTTTAAGTAACAAAGCCTTCAATCTATCATACCAAGCTTTAGGAGCTTGTTTGAGGCCATATAGTGCTTTCTTGAGCTTATAAACATGATTCGGTTTTTCAAAATCAACAAATCTTGAAGGTTGCGTAACATATACCTCCTCGTTGATGTAACCATTTAGGAAAGCACTTTTCATGTCCATTTGATATATCTTAAAATCTAAGGCGCAAGCATAGGCAATGAGTATCCTAATAGATTCTAATCTAGCAACGGGTGCATAAGTTTCATCATAGTCTATACCTTCTTGTTGGTTGTAGCCTTGTGTTACTAACCTTGCCTTATTCCTAGATGCGACGCCATTTTCGTCGAGTTTATTCCTAAACACCCATTTAGGTCCTATGATGGTTTGGTTCCTAGGTGGAGGTACTAAAACCCAAACTTGATTTGCGGTAACTTGATTTAATTCTTCTTGCATAGAAACTGTCCAACTATCATCTTTCATCACTTCGCCTATGTTCTTGGGTCCTAAGATAGATATGAAACAAAAGAAATTACTTTTTTTTGTGCTTGTGACCTAAGGGTTCGTTGGTTTAGGTTACCTATGACATTCTCTATTGGATGATCTTTGGATTCCTTGATGTTGACTATTTCATCAACTTCGTCTATTTCATCCTCAATGTTATTTTCTAAGGTTTTCTTGCCATTAACCTTAATGGCTTATTCCGCATCTAAGTCATCATCCACCAAGGGTGATGATTTAGTTGGGGGAGGACTCTCATTGAATGTCATGTTGAGTGACTCTTCGAATATCATTGTTTCCTTATTTAGGACAACATAGGCTTTACTATTTTGTGAGTATCCTAGGAAAACACCTTCGTAAGACTTTGTGTCAAACTTGGTGAGGTAGTCTTTTGTGTTTAAAATGAAGCATTTGCTTCCAAACACTCTAAAGTAATCTAAAGTAGGGTTTTTACCTTTCAAGATTTCGTATGGAGTTATTCCTAGGACTGGTCTAATCAAAATCCTATTAAGTATGTAAGTTGAGGTGTCTACATCATTACACCAAAAATTTTGAGGAATTAATTGTTCATTTAGCATTGTTCTACTCATTTCTTGTAGAGTACGATTTTTCCTTTCAACTACCCCATTTGATTGAGGAGTGCGCGGAGCCGAGAAGTTGTGTGTAATACCATTACTATCACAATAAGCTCCAAATTGCACATCATTATCAAATTCATGGCCATGATCCGTCCTAATGGAAACTATTTTAAAACCTAGTTGATTTTGGACTTTCTTACTAAAGATTTCGAATTCCTCGAAAGCTTGTGTCTTATTCTTAAGAAACCAGTCCATGTGTATCTAGAGTAATCGTCTACGATTACTAAGGTGTAGAGATTTCCTCCGTAACTCCGTACGGCGGATGGACCGAAAAGATTCATGTGAAGGAGTTTTAGGAATCTAGAGGCCGAAACTAAGTTCTTAGCTTTTGACTAGAGTGAACTTGTTTTCCAACTTTACAAGCGTCATAAAGGTGTTGATCGAACTTAAGCTTAGGTAAATTTCTAACTAGATCCTTAGATGATAGAGATTGTATTAAACACATATTAGCGTGACCTAGTCTTCTATGCCATAGAGTGGAATAATCATCTATCATTGTTAGACATATCTTATCCCCAGACTTATTCCCTATTTTCATGATGAATAAGCCATTTTTCCTAACTCCTTTACCGATGGTTTTGCCATCCTTAATAATTTCACTACGCTCTTTGGAAAATAATACTCTACACTTATTGTCAACCATTTGAATAATGCTAAGCAAGTTAAATCCTAAGTTATCTACATGCTCAACATTTCTAATAATGAGGGAGTTGTGAGAGATCGTACCTTTTCCTATGATGTTGCCTTTCAGATTACTACCAAATGTGACGTTACCTCCATTGTATGCCTTGTATGATGAGAATAGACTTTGATTTCCTGTCATATGATTAGTGCATCCACTATCCTTGACCCATTCCTTAGGCTCCAAGTCGATTCTCAGGCATATCACATTTGGAGTGTGAGCCATGAGACATGTTTCGTCGTCGGGATTTTCCTCTTCCTCTTCACCGCTATCACTCCAAGAACCTCCTACTAAAGCTCTTTGGTTATTGGTTCTCGGTGGTTTAGGACACTCTCTAATGAGGTGGTTTGGATCTCCGCATCTAAAGTGTCACACCCCCAAATTACCTGTTTTGCAGCGGAATTGAATACCTTGGGGAGGACTGTCATAGCATCAAAGTTACAGTTATATCGAACGACCTAAGGTGTCGTTTGGAAAACACATCGTTTAATTTATTGAAACAATCAGAGTTTACAAAGTATTGGTCCCAAATGAAAATCAACTTGTGCGGAAATAAGTTTGTTACAAGCCAAACGATGTTTTAAAGTTTATAAATCCCAAGTGAGACGCGTCGTCACCACGACTCTATGATATGTCCATATGCGTGCCATGAAGTGAATGCTTTAGATACCTGAGATAAAACATGCTAAAAAGTGTCAACACAAAGGTTGAGTGAGTTCATAGAGTTTGTGTTGAAATATAAAGCCTTTAAAGAACGTTCATGCAACAAAGTCTAAGTTTTTGGTCATAAAGAATAGTTCACAAAGCAAAGGCATCGTAAATCCACTCAGTTCCAAGTCCCGCCCATACAAAACTTGCAACCTGTGTGTTTACAACCCACTGCTAAAAATAGTATGACAATCATGTATATGCACATTAAGATAGTTAAAAGTATAAATGTCACCACAATGGTCTTCCAACAACTCGTGTTGGGATGTTCCTCCAACGCTCACGTTGGGCTGTATCCATAAAAATGGCCTTCCAACATATAAATGCTGGGATGTTCCTCCAACGACGCACGTTGGGCTGTATCCAAATTAATGGCCTTCCAACATATAAATGCTGGGATGTTTGTTTAAGTCTAGTCAATACACGCACCAAGTCTAGAGTATAAGTAATGTTGTTTGGCAAAAGAGTTTAAATGTTTGGATAAATAAGCATATATCTCGCCCCAAATAGTTTATAAGAATTTAAACGAGTAAAAGCGGGGTATGAACTCACAAGGAAAGTAATAGCATTGGTTCTACTTCATCTCCGAAACCCAAATGCGTGTGTTATCCAAGGAGACTTTCAAGTTTAGCGTAACACAATCAAGTATAATGCAGTCAAGTGTAGATGTTATTAAGTATAAATGTTATCAAGTATTATGCAATCATGTATAGAAAGTATAGCGTAGCATAAAAGTGTAAATATTTTGAGTATTTGTATTTATAAAAACAAGTAGTTGAGCATGTATCTCCCCCAAAAGTTTGTAAACAATTAAATAATAGAAAGTGGGGCTATGAAAACTCACTTGATGAAATGATGCGAAGACAAAAGTGAGTGCACTGAAATGTAGCGTGAATCTCGAAAATGACCTATTATGAATGATATGATACGTAATGAGTTATGATATAATGTTATGCATGCATTTCGTATGTCATTTATACCATTTGCGAGTTTTGAAAATAATACTTATCGTCGAAAAAATACTCTTTTGACGTCTTGACCATTCTTAAATCACTTTACAAGTATTTACGTCAAAATGTCATCCTACAATAGTTTCGTAATGATTTATTGTGAAATTTTCACTTTTCGTCGCAAAATAATGTCGTCGGAAATTTCATGAAAGTGACAAAAATGGCTTTGAAAAACTAGTCGTAAAATGGTGTACGTCGCACGTTAGGAAACGAACTCGACAGTTTTAGAAAGTTTGTATCAATATCTAAAAGTTTCAGTTCAGGAGTTTTCGACATAAAGGTCTCGAACCTAAAGATAATAAGGGTTAAAGATGGTGATTTTGTCTAAAAGGTTGTGTAAAAATGAGTTTCGGCAAAGTTTGAGCAACCGTAATTAATTTATTAAAACTCCGCTATACAAACGGTTGGTCGTTTTGGAAAATATGCTTGGTGATCTTGATTTTATTAGAAGACATTTCGTTACAAAAAGTTTTACATCATAGTTAAAAACAGCCGTCAACATGGTCATTTTAGTTACCTTAATACTTGTCTCGTAAAAGAATATAGTTTTTCTGAAAATAATAGTTACGGCAAGTTTATGAAAACGTGTGTATCTTTGTCGTTTCAAATCCGTTTTCTACGTATAATACGTCCTTAGCTTCGTATCAAAGTATACTAATATATTTTTGACAAGTCGAAATAATTTGTAAAGCTTAAGGCTCGTTTTTGACTCGAATAAAACAAAAACATGTTGCTGAAATTTCAGAAAAAAATATATTTCGTCGTCAAACTTTAAAAATTCATAACTTCTTCGTTATAACTCCGTTTTTATCCGTTCAAGCGGCCACGGATTCGTTTTAAAGTATATTTTCTAAATATCAAGGCCAAAAAGTCGTGCCTACAGTCGGATTTTCCAGAAAATCAAAACAAGATCAGACCACTTATATAACTTGTCGAAAATAGTTTTTATCGTACTAAACCTATTCCAATCCCTTCAAATCAACTCCAAAGCTAATATAATCCTACCATACACCTTCTTAGGGTGTCATGGGTTCCTAAACATCATCAAGACCAAAGTATACCAAGGGGATAATTATAGGATGACCTTATATATATATAACTCTAAAAATCATGTAAAAATGGTATAATCAACATAAGTCTTGCATGCTTGCTATGAAAATGATAAAATACATATGTAATGAAAAGGAAAGATGTAAAATGAAGTGATTATGCTTACAAGTTAATATGATGAGGTGCAAAGAACAAGGTTAAACTTAAACACTCTTGGTTTTTATTTCAAAACCTTATAAAGAATGTTATCTAGATTGTAATACTTGAACTTGTAAAATTTTTGATGATGATCTCTTGTAACCCTATGATGGCCGGTTCTATGTGATGAAGAACAAGAGAGAAGAAAATGAAATTTACTTGACTTGTGAAATGAGATTGAATGATTGAAATAGAGATAGAGTATAGATTTATATATGAAGAAAATGGGTACCAAGTAATAAATGAATACACCCTCCCCACATGGCCGGTTGGGGGGGGGGGAGATGTATCTCAACATATTTTTTTTTTTTTTTTTTTTTTTATATATTGTATGTACTTGTATACTTGTAAGAAAATGTAAGTAAATGTGTAAATTAATAATAACTTGTAAGGTTTTGGTAGCTTTTTGGTACAAGTAGATTTTTAATAGATCAAAATAGAGTATAATGATTTTATAAAAATTGTAAAAATACATTCCTTGTGAAATTTGAGTGATATAAAAATTATCGTGTAGTTTTTAAGAAAAATGTCGTAATAATATAACTTTAACGATTTATATACCAAATAAATTTAAAACACTAGGTAAACTAAAAATATAGTTTTTATCAACTAAATGTAAGTATAAAAATATCTCGGGATCATTTTTGGAAGTAACGGATTAAATTTTCAAAATAATAACTCACGCGATAACGTTTATTTAATATAAAATTTACGCGGTTAAGGTAAAATGAAAAACCATGCATAAATTGATATGAAATGATGAATATGGAGTTTGAGAAATGACCGGAAATTGAGAATTGTGACATAAAGCATTTCCTATCACTCTTTCCTTTCTTATCATCACGATTATTTGAGAATGACTTCTTTTCGTCACGAGGTTGTCTAACGAATTTACCTCTTCTCTTAAAGAACTTCTTGAAGTCTCTAACCGCTAATGCATACTCTTCGTCTTCACTATCGGAAGCCGAACCTTCTTCGTCACTTGACTCCTTCTTAGCTTTTAATGCTAGAGGCCTTACTTTCTCTCCTTTGCCTTTAATTATGTCGGAGTCTTTCTTGATTATCATTTCATGAACTTTGAAGTTTCCTATAAGTTCATTAAGTGATAATGTCACCAAGTCCTTTGACTCTTCAATGGCGGTGACCTTTGCTCTCCATTTGGGATGTAGAGCCATAAGAAACTTTCTAACATAATTCTTGCTAGAGTAACCTTCATCAAGAGCTTTAAGACTAATAACAATAGTATTAAATCTAGCAAAAGCATTATCTATGGTTTCATCTTCCGGAATGGAAAATTGTTCATATTGTTGCACAAGAAGATCAATCTTGTTTTCTTTGACTTGATTATTACCTTGATGGGTGACTAATAAAGTTTTCCAAATTTCTTTTGCCGCATTACATGTAAAAATTCTTTCAAATTCTTTTCTTGGCAAAGCGTTATAAATCATCATTTTAGCGTCATCATTTTTGGCTAGTTATCTTTTAAGAGTATCACTTTGTTTTTCGTAACAAATGATTTTATTCTTGTTAGTTCCTAGATTCTTTTCAATAGGTTTAAAATCACCCTCGGTAATAACATGCCAAAGATCAATATCTTTTGATTTCACATAGGTTTCAAATCTTGTTTTCCAATAGATAAAATAATCACCCTCGGTAATAGGTTTAAAATAACAAATGATTTTATTCTTGTTAGTTCCCGGATTCTTTTCAATAGGTTTAAAATCACCCTCGGTAATAACATGCCAAACATCAATATCTTTTGATTTCACATAGGTTTCAAATCTTGTTTTCCAATAGATAAAATAATCGGTTTCAAAAAGCGGTGGTCTTTGCATAGATTGCCCTTCTTGATATTTGTTGAATTCCATTGATCGATTCAAGCTTTAAAATATAATTTATTTAAAAAATCTTGACTGACGTTTCTCTGATACCAATTGTGGGAAACTAGAAGGGGGGTTGAATAGTTTACCGCTTTTTGGTTTAGTTTTCAAAATTTACTTGTGAAAATTTTCGATTGATTCCTTAGTGAAATCAAGCCACAACAATATGAATCTTACTTAACAAGACTATAATAGATACACTACAGCAATAGAAACTAAGTAATGAAAGTAAAGAGTAAGAGATGAAAGATCAAACCAAGACAACATATTTATAGTGGTTCAGTCACGAAGCTCTTCTTCGCCCTACTCCACTCCTCGAGCGCCCAACTCGAGACTTGATCCACTTGATCAACGCACTAACTCACAAACAACAAGAGATCTCCAAGATCTCGACAAGATCACAATGATCCACACAACTTGTCTAAACAAGACTCAAGACTACTTGATGTATATCAAGATACAACAAGCGTGTAACAAATGTTACAAGTGCACACTACTATGACTACAACACTAAGTATCTTCTTGATACAATGTGTTCTTCTCTTGCACTAGGAGAGGAATGAAGGTAATCACTTGGTTGGAAGAATGGATCACTCTAAAACAAAAAAAAACAATCTAAATGATCAAAGGAGTGTGTGTGTATTAGGAGACTTAAAATCATAAAGTTTTGTATGAAAAGGATGATAAAAATCTGTGAAATGGGGCTGATATTTATAGGAATAAAAAGTTTGTCCGTTACAGTGGATAGTACCACTAAATCCCAGAAAAAAACACTCATAATTTTTTATTTAGTGGTGAAAGTTTATTTGGGGAAGTTAGGAGCTGTTTTGGGGGGGAAATAGTTGTTGGGAGTTTTTAAACTTATTTTTCCATTAAAACATTTCTTTAATATTCAAAAATAATTTGTAAAATGTATTTTTGAAAAAATGTTTTGTCACATTAAAAATGTGAAGTTTGAAACACAAATTCACTTCTTTGATCACTTGTCAAGTTGTAAATTTGTTTGTTCTTACCTAGAGTGATGTAAGTAGAAACGGGATATTTCGATTAAATACTTGTTTACGTTAATTTTAACGTAACGTGTTTTTACATTTTGTTATCATTAAAACGTAGAGATATCGAAGGATAACAATAACATTTTTAGACATTATTTTCATCAACATAACCAATGAATCCAAGAACCATCTCCCCGCGTTAGCCACATACCCACAGACACCGTGTTAGAGAATCAACTATCTGCCGGGTCTAAGCTAAGAGAGTAGACAGTTAATGGATGGTGCATTAGTTTAAGAGTATACATATGGTAAGACTTTCAGACTTATCAGTCACCAGTCTTATCTTTCTATGTTCAGTAAATAAAACGATGTTTCTCATACAATTTGTTTCACGTATGAACTATGCATGAATTCATACTACAGTTTGTTAACTTTTTAAAACAAAACAGTTTGTAATAAAAAAAAAATTATAAACTCAGGTTACCTCTGCCAAGCCTTTTTAGTTAGGTTCATACTAATTCATAGACATTACCATTTTATTACGCAATCTCGCTGTCAGAGACCCAGTGCTTAAGTACACCCCTTTCTCATGACTTAAGCAAATATGCCCAGTTTTATTATGTCTCTAGATAATACCGCTTGACATATTATTTACCCCTTAGCATGTATATAATAGACATTAAAAACTCTACTAAAATATCCAAGCCATCATCTATTGTTGATTAAGAGAACCACTTAGAAATCAATTTGGGTCTCTCCTAAAGGTTAGCATGACACAAGGCAAGAAGGCGTCTTTGGACTCGGCGTCTTCTTAGCATACCATGTCATATGCTCCTTCCTTCTAGAGGATGTGCATTCCTCTGTGCTTCCACTGAGTCTCCTCTTCTCCATGCTCCGTAGGTTCTTCTACCGTCTGGTCTTTCTTGTGTCATGTCCGTCTTGGTTTACATTTAATTAAATCTATTCTACTTAAAATTAAATTACAAGAGGGAATAGACATCGGCACACAAGCCTCCCTTAAACCTAAATGCAACAAAATATAAACATTAAATCTACATCACAGCCACGTTGTTTCTATTTTATGGTCTATGACTTGGACTCGTGTCATGCATGATTAACATTAAAGTAGGAAAATAATAATTCTAAAATTACAGGTGAAAATATTTAAGTTGTGGTTTGCTAGGACCTACACATATGTATATGCATCAGATATGTAGCTCAACCTAATAGTACATGCAAACCACGAGTTTAACCCGTATTGTTGCACTCTACTGCAACTTGTCATTCCTGGAATAACGAATCTTACCTTATTGTTTATTGTTAGTATAGGAAAATTTATTCTTTAAAATTTTATAAACCCTAGTTAGGGTTTTCATCGTGTCACAATTTTAAAAGTTTGTGGCTTAGGTAACAAGAAACTCTAAGTAACGTCGTTTATGGTTTTAGAAAAATTTATAATGGGTTTTTAATAAAAAAATACTTTTCCTAAAACCCCAGTTATACAAGTAACACAAAACCCAAGTTTCCATATCTAGGAATCCCATATTCCATTTAGGGTAAACTGAAACCTCATCAGTTTATGGAACCCCTTATTTGGTCACCAAGATTTGTGTTAGTCAAATCTGATATTCCTATCAGGCTAGGACATACAAATTTAACCCTCTAGGGTTTTTGGTAAACTTGGATAAGATTTTCTTGTTTTTTTAAGTAATCTTATTATCAAGTGATTTATTTTAGTAACCCTAAGTTTACAAAAATAGTTTTAACATATTTTTAGGAAAGTTTGCATTTTTCCAAAATACTTAAAAACCCTAAATCACAAAAAAGTACTTATTACCCTTAAACAAGAAAAACAAAGTAACCCATAGTTTTTGACACGACAACTCAAATTTGGGTTTGATCAAGTTTGATCACGGATACCCAGTATCCTTATAGAATCGATTCCATTGGCGTTTATAAAACCCTAATTAGTTGATCCCATGTATTATGATTAAATAAATCCTAATTCTAGAATCTTGAGTTAAGGTTTTCAGTCGACACCCTCAAGGATAAAAACCTCGTGTATTTCGATAAGAAAAACCATAAACCTTTATAATGTCGACATCCTCAAGGGTTGTTAAACCCTTGTGTATTTCGACTAGGATTTCTTGCTATGCAAGAATATCAATATTCAAATTAAGCCTAGTTGCTAAAATTTCAAAAACCCTAAAAACCTTAATTAACACAAATCGACCAAACCATGCATAACCAAAACTAAAGTTTTAATTTCTATGAAAATAATAGAAATTACTAAGAACCTTAATTAGGTTTTATATAATTAGGGTGACTCTGATACCATTTTAAGGTTCTGGTGGTTCCCGCATGGCCAACAAAACATGCAGCAGCGGAGGTAAACACATATTTGGCCGTGCAGCCAGACAACCCCTAACCAGAAATATCTTTCCTAATTAGTGATATAACCTATCCCTAAACACGTATAAAGGGTGTTTGTAGAATACTAACATGTTTCCTATAGTTGTGTAAGCTTCTAAATCAGTCTGATGCACGGATCTGCCTTCTTCTTTTTGAATCGACCATGATATGGTTTTCGGGAGAAAAACCACTCTTCGGGTTGCGTTAGGTATCCATCGATACTGCACAAGTAACTAGGGCTCTAACCTATGCAAATAAAGCAAAATACGAAACCGAGGTAAACCAATCGACTAGAAGTCAATTCGTATAGTCGACTTTTAGTCGACTTTGGTGTTCGGTCGAAAGGGTAAAACCCTTATGTCGATCGACGGTTGGAGAGAGAGGAGATGAGAGGATTTTAGGGTTAAGGAATGTGTTATAAGAATGCCTAGGAAAGCTTTTGTATTTATAGGCTTTTTAGGGACATTTTAGAATACTTGTAGGACAAGTATTGGAGTTTGTTTAATAAACAAACTCATCCCCTTGTAGAATTCGGTCGACCGACTTCAACAACCCTTAGGGGTTTCTTGTTTTAACTTTTGTCAATTTATTACCCACTAATATTTATCACAGACAAATATTAAGCTTTAGGTAATTATCTTTTATCCTAAAAATGAAAATAACGCCATATTTTTATTTCCTCATTTACTCCATTTCATTTCGTAATTTCGTTTCTTATTTACACTTGCATAATCTGCATAGCGTGCACTGGTGTTACCTTTTGGCATTTATGTGAAGGCAAGTGTGAAAGCTTGTTGTTTGATTTGCACATAAGACTTTCACAGAAAACCTTGTATTGTTTTATCAAAAACTCGCAAAGGTTTTTGATCAAAACACTCTCAAAACTTCCTCAAAAAAAAAGTACGGAGTCCTGCAAAAAAAAAAAAAAAAAAAAAACAAAAAAAAAACAAAAAACTTACATAGAAGATTCTTTACCAACACCATTTCAATGGAGCACTGATAAGTCCAGTTAGAACTATATTTATCACATGATTATTGCTCAAATCTTGCATGTTTATATCTGAATTAATACTTAATTGCTTAAGTTTTCCATTTTCAGTAATTTTGGAGCAATGCTACAAAAGATACGGAAAAAGGCATGATTTTGAGCTATTATTGATAGTTGTAAAAGAGTATACGGCGTATGTAACTTTTTCCATACACCATATTAATATCTGGAAGAATTCACTAAGTATTGGTGAATATGGAAGCATACGGCGTATTTAACTTTGGCAATACGCCGTATTTAGAATATTTGCAGTCAAAGCTCAAGTCAACCATTGAAGGTATACGGTGTATGAAACTCTGGCCATACGCCATATTGAAGATTTTATCCCCAAGCCAAGTATATCGAATATTTGAAGGTATACGGCGTATCACAACTCAACAATACGTCGTATTTAAAAGATACCCATAATATGCTTGGAATATGCTTTCTTTGTCAGCAGTTAAGAAATCTTAGATACGCCATATTGGTGCCCTAACAAAAGACTATAAATACAAACCTCATGCGGGAGTTTTCAATATCATTCACTCACTACTCTTAACCACAACCGAATTTCACCACTCTAAGGCCCCAAGATCAGTCCTAAGAGCTAGGAAATAAAGAAAAGAAGGTCTCAAATCATCACATTATGTTTAATCATTCGATTTTCATATCAATTTCATCATGATTTCTATTTGTTCTTTGTTTGAATTATCTTCTTGTCCTTTTGCATAAATTATGGGTTAATACCTTTTGGTGTTAGCGATGTTACGAATATTACATGATTTTTATTTCTGTTTATTAAGACTTAATATTTAGTATTGTTTATTTTATGTGTTTATCGTTCAATACATGCTCGTTTATATGTTTGAGTATTTTAAGTCTAAATATTACATGGACCAAGTGGATAATAAAATGTATAATACAAGGAACTTAAGTTAGCATAGTGCTCATCAATAAAGTGATTGCGTGAGAAGAGTAGGTATCACATGAACCACGTGGGTACCATAGGTAAATCTCATAGATTAGTTGACACAACTTAATGCATG
Organism: Chrysanthemum seticuspe; assembly: GCA_019973895.1. Lineage (NCBI taxonomy): Eukaryota > Viridiplantae > Streptophyta > Magnoliopsida > Asterales > Asteraceae > Chrysanthemum > Chrysanthemum seticuspe. The sequence goes on along the minus strand of BPTQ01000003.1, from coordinate 113,043,855 downwards.
CCTGTAATTGAGTAGGTACATGGAACAAATACTCTACAAGATTACATGTATAGAGGCTAGATGCATGGACCAAGTGGTCTAGTCAAAGTTAGATAGGAGTATGGAGGTATTACCTGGACCAAAGAGATATTCTTTATACATTCTGAAGTCATAAACAGATAACTAAAATGTAATAGGAGTAATATGGCAAGCACCACTTTCTCCTATTTGATCACAACGCACGTAGAATAGTTTAGTTGAATTTACTTTTCTTATTTAGTAGTTATAATTAAAATCAAATCAGAACCTCTTTTTAAACCCGTAAAATACATTAGGTTAATTTTAAGCAACACTATTCCTGAGATCGACCTCGTACTTACCCCACTGGCTACATCTGATTGGGCACACTCCCCATGAAAGTGTATCCTTAGGTATAAATCCGACAAAATATAAATTTAAAACTTGAATAAAAATACCTACACTGAAACACACATTAAGTTTTTGGCGCCTTTGCTAGATAATAGTTTAGTTTTAGGTTAATTTAGTGCATTTTGTATTTTTGTTAGATTAGTTTACTTTTTATTTAGTATATTTGTGTTTTTTGTTTGTTAACTGTTTTCTGTCTCAGGTTGCTGATATGGCGTATTCACTTCCATTGGATACGGCGTATTACTCGACATACTGATACGACGTATTTCTTTCCAACATACGACGTATTCATTGCTGAAACAGATTAGTTGTCTAGTTTAATTTTCATTTTCATTTTCTTACTTTTAGTTTTTATTTTTAGTTCAATAATTGTTTATTTTAATTTTTATTAAAACTTTCTAAAAAACCATAAAATTTTAAAAATCATTATTAATCGTCTACATGACATATTAATTAATTTTAATACAGCGTATGGATTATAATTTCACTATTCATATTCTGAGTAATTTGGATACTGCGTATTGAGTTAAGATTGAATTACGACGTATACAGTTTTCTGTATACGGCGTATTAGGTGAATAGTAATACCAAAAATATTTTATTTTTGTATTTAGGTTTAATTTTTCTATTTTTGTTACATGTATCTAGTAATACCTTTTGTTTGATTTCAGGTACGAGATGGCTCAAACAATCGAGGAGTATATGACGCAGATTCGAGACAACGCTGGCCCCAAAATCGTAAGGCCAACATTTGGACAAGATGTTTCATTTGAGCTGAAGGAACAATTTCTCAAGGACCTTCGGGATAACACCTTCAGCGGTTCTGAATTTAAAGATGCTAATGAGCACGTGGAGAAAGTGCTCGAGATTGTCGATTTGTTTCACTCACTCGATGTGATTCAAGACCATGTGATGTTGCGTGTCTACCCTAAGACACTTACTGGTCATGCAAGTCGATTGGCTAAAACTATACCTGCTGGAAGCATTACTACTTGCGCTGAACTGAAGACAAAGTTTTTAAGTAAGTATTGTCCACCCTCCAAAACTGCAAAGAAGCTGGAAGAGATCAACAACTTTAAGCAAGAACCAGGAGAAACTCTCTACAAGGCATGGGACATGTTTAATGATTTTCTCTTGAAGTGTCCCCAACATGACTTGACTGAGGTACATATTGATTGTCTTCTACAAAGGGTTGGATGTAGCTACCAAGCAGATGTTGGACTCTCAAGGTCCAATTACCAAGATGAGTCCTGGAGATTCTAAAACAACAATTCAGGAAATGACCGATCATTCTCAGATGTGGTATGATGAAGCATCTACTAAGCGTAGGAGTGAAGACAGTTCAGATGGATTGAATGCACTTAAGGTCCAAGTTGCTAATCTTGGAAGGGATATGAAGAAAATAACTAAAAAGGTGCATTAAACTGAAGTAAAATGTGAAATATTCCATAGAAATCATCTGTCTAAGGATTACCCTTCAAAGAAGGAAGGGAACACTCTGGAAGAATCCTACTTCACATAGTTTCGGGTGTCATACCCTGAACCTGGTAGATATAGAGCTAATGGACCAGGTTTCTATCAGAGGGAAGACATTAAGTTTGGTTATCAGGAGAATCCTTCAAATTTGGAAGAGGCTTTGAACAAGTTCATGGTTGAATTTGCTAAGAGGTATGAAGAGACTACACGTATGATCGAAGACATCAAAGGTGTCAATGAATGGAAGTTCAGAAATCACGGGGTTGCCATCAATGCACTTGAAAACCAAATAGGGCAGTTATCTAGTGTTCTTCAAGAAAGGTTTCCTGGGACTCTACCAAGTAATACTGAAAGTAACCCTAGGGACCGTGTCAAAACAATAACTATTGTTGAGGAACCAACTTATGAATCATATATTAATACTGCTACTAATGAATTTCCTATTGTCTCTAATTTATTTTTGCAGGTTGAACAGGAACTCATGAAAGACATAGAGGAAGAAGATAGGATGGAAGAGTACAAGGCAACATTAGAAGTGGTCGAGCCCTATCGACTAGCAACACTCAAGAGGCTTGCAGATGGACATGAAAGCAATGAAGAAAGACAAATTATGAAAGTGCAGATAAATGTGCTAATCATTGAAGCTCTCAAAGAGACACCTGACTACACTAAGCATTTAGAGGATTTGCTGAAAATTAAATCCAAAGTAGCAGAAGAATCGAATTTGAAAATGGACGAGAGATGTTATGCTATCTTGCAAAATGCAAAAGAGAAATACCCAAGGAGTTTCACTTTACCTTGCACTAATGGTTCAATTTATTTTGATAATGCGTTTACTGATTTGGGAGCTAGTGTGAGTGTCATACCATATTCTACCTTCACTAAACTTAATTTAGGGAAATTAACTCCTAAAATATTAACTGTTGAATTAGCTGATAGGACTGTTAAGAAAACTAAGGGAATTGTTGAAAATGTGTTGGTTAAGATTGATAAATTTGTTTTCCTTGTTGACTTTGTTGTGTTAGAAATACATGAGGATTCTAAGGTTTCACTCATTTAGAAAGGCCATTTTTATCTACTGCACATGTTAAATTTGATGTCTTCAAAAGTAAAGTGTCTTTAAGAGTAGGAAAGGACAAAGTCATTTTTAAAAATGATAAACTTGTTACGCTCACAATTCCCACTATTTACATAGTAGATGTTGTACCAGAACCATGAGAAATACAGATGGAAAACCAACAAATAGGAGAGACCTTAGTGTTGAATAGGTCTAGTGATCCAAATAAAGAAGAAATACTTGAACTAAAGAATCCGAATGCATCATTAATCTCAAATGGTGTTGATAATTTAGATACATATGAAGAAGACGGGATATACCAAATATTATGATAGCAATAATAACCTAAACGCAATCTCACCTTTTGTGAATTTTACCGATTCAGATAGTGATGAAAGTGAGATTATTGACATGGAGAAAATAGGTAAAACAAAAAACCGCGTAGGCTTGACAATCAATACACCTTGATTATGTGATTTAGGAAGGAAAATAAAAAAGGATGACCATTTTATCTTACATTTTCCATGCATGATAGGTTTTAATTATTTTCAAGCTTATTTTAATGAATTATTACCCATTAACTTGATTTCGAGGGAATTGTTTAACTCAATTATGGTAGAACAATTGGAGCCTGGGAAAAACAATTTAGTTGTTGTGGTTAAGGAGGTACTGTGTTTGTTGGGAATTCTTTTTATGTCGCAGATTTCACTATTCTAGGTAACCGAAAGAATTACATTGACAAATAATTAACCCAACTCTTTCTTGGAAATCCGTTTAAGAAAGCTAGAAACTTGAACAATGAGGAGTTTATTGGAAAAATTTCTTTTGAAAATGGTGATATTACTTACATTAGGCCTAACATGATATACAAGTTAGGCCATTTCTCTCAGGTAGCTTGCAACAAGATGCCACCAGTTTTAATGATCAACAAAAAAGACAAGGCACGTGGATTTATGCACCCGTATAAAAAAGAAAAGGAATTTTACAAAGGATGCTTGGGAATAAGTCCGGATTACAAGAGGAACGAATAATTGATCAATAGAATAACTCGTGGACTTGCTCACTTCCACGAAACTACATGGAAAAATTAAGGAGGAAGAGAGTCAAACTTTACCGACTCAGAAATAACCAAAAGTACTTCCCGGGAGACAACTCATAATGTTTTTCTATTTTTCCTTTCTTTTATCCTGTTATTGTTCATTATGTTGAGTAGATACGGCGTCTCCAACTTCTGGATACAACGTATTCTACTTTCATAATTCGTACTTTTTATATTTTCGTATTTTCGTATTTTTATTTTATGAACTATCTATCAGGTCCTTGTTAAAGTGTATTCTTGTTTTGAGATACGACATATTTAAGCCCTGACTCGTATTTTGTTTTTCCATACAGACTGTTCAATACGGAGTACCTAATCTCAGAGATACGGCGTACGAACAATAGTCTGTATTACATCACCAAGGTATTTTTACCCCAGCTTGACCAATACGGCATATCCAATTAATAGAATACGTCGTATCGATCTACAAATCTAGACACGACCTTCTTGAATTTTTTTCTAACCCACTAACGCTACGAAAGTAGTTTTCTGCTTTTGTTTCTTGTGTCTACAGGTCGGATAAAATCATGAGGGATGGTATATATATTTTCTGACAGTCTATGTACAGCCATGACAGATCCTCTCAATGTCCTGCAGCTGAGCTTTTACAAAAAAAATTGCTCACATCTTACCATGGAGGATCATTCCGAGCAATATAAGGAGAGTTTTTGTTTCTAATTCTACCCTCTTTAATATTATGTATTCATTTGTACAACGAGGGCATTGTACAGTTCAAGTGGGGAGAGGTAGCTAGAATTAGAATTTTACTTGTCCCATTCTACGAAAATAACTAAACATATGCTAAAATTTAAAAAAAGTCACATATTTTTCGTACATCATTAGTAGCGTAACCCGCACACAACAACCTGTGATACCATTTGTGAGAATTGAAACCTTTCCGTTTCTATTATTTTACCCCGAATTTCACAAAAATATGAGTGTACCAATGGATTGATGTAAACTTTAGAACTTGGATTGGTATATCTATTCAAAACCATCACAATGAGCATTATATTGAGGAAACTTGGTTTCATCGGTTTTAATCAACGTAAGAGGCAAAATTATTAGGATTCACCCAAATGGCCCATGTCATTATTTATGTTTATCAACAGACTACACTAATTAGTTGACCATCTTTTAAACCCTTTTGTTACTCTCATCTATAAAGTAAGATACCTTTAGTATAACCTGTTGAGCCTATCTTTCCGTTTGTTACACCACTAAATATTTGCGTTACACCTTTACACCTTATTCTACCCTGTAGATTAATGTCAATTGTTTTGTTGCTAGTTACTAGACGTGTCTCGTGTATTTCATGTGTTCGTATGAGTTTTTCGTTTGATTATTTTTTAGAGAGACACTGGTCAGGAGAATTGCATGTTGCAATGAGAATGTGAAAGTATGTATTTTGTGTCATATCTTGTACTACTAGTTTAATTAGTTTTTATTTAATTCTGATTCCTATACGTTAATGAGTATCATAAATGGGGTATTATTGGTGAAATAGTAATGTCATGTACCCTTAGTTTGACTTTCAATTTATGTTTAGTAAAAAAATAATGTGAATTTTAGTATTTAGTTTAAGTGTTACATAATATAAACCACTTATTTTAGTGAAAAATAGCCTTTACTTTGCCACTATTGTATTGTATATTTTGGGATTTCATGGGAGTTGGTAATTCGGGATACCCAACTTGGTATGTTTCATTGTTAATAATGTTGATCGAGGTATATTTGAGTCTTATTCATGTATCTTTAAAGTGTGTGTTTTCTGTATTTCAGCGTGGGTTAGTCAATGATAAATGTCTCTTTCAGGTTTGTGATAAGGTAGTAGCTAGTAGCAATTGGTTGTGTCAGACTCAATCTATTTGTTTTGTTCATTTTCTATTTACACCAATTATAAATGTTTCTCATGCCTTATCCTACCTTTATTCATTCTTTATCCTAACCTTTAGCTTACTAAGATTAGGGAATTGAGCAATCTTTGGTGTATCATTCATGGATATGGACGAGCATTGATGATTTTGTCGCCCTTTTTGGTGTAATATTATTAGGGAAGATTACTTAATCATGGATTTAGTTTATTCGAGTTAGGGGAGAAATCACGGGTATCATGGTCATCGTTACGATCATGTATTCATGGTTTTGTCGTATTTTCTGGAATATTGGTATTGCTAGAGATTAAAAAGAATGATGAACCCTTGAGCCTTCACATTTTTAACCCATTTTGCCTTTGTAACTGGTTATTTTCCTAAACTCTAGTGGTAGATATGTGTATCCTTTCCAAGCTTATGATAGAATACTCACAACGACTGTGCAATCGAGTTTACCACTAAATTAGTTACAAGAGATGAGCGGATTTCATCTCTTATTTCATGAGGTATAATGGTTATGCACTATTGGTTGAGTTACCTACTTTGATGCTTAATTCCTAAACCAAAGTTTGGGATATTTTTCTAATTACTTAATATAGAGTCTACTTAAGGACAAGTAGAAGTCAGGTGGGGGGATATGTGATAAGTCAAAATTAGTACTATATTTATCACATGATTATTGCTCAAATATTGCATGTTTACATTTGAATTGATACTTAATTGCTTAAGTTTTTCATTTCAGTGATTTTGAAGCAATATTACAAAAGATACGGAAAAAGACATGATTGTGAGATATTATTGATGACTCTGTATCCAAGCTGTAAAAGAGTATATGGCTTATGTAACTCTGGCCATACGCCGTATTAATATACGGAAGAATTTACTAACTATTGGTGAATATCGAAGTATACAACGTATTTAAATCTCGTAATACGCCGTACTTGGAAGCTTTGCAGTCAAAGCCCAAGTCAACCATTAAAGGTATACAGCGTATGAAACTCTGGCTATACGCTGTATTGAAGATCTTATTACCAGTCCAAGTATATCGAATATTTGAAGGTATATGGCGTATCACAACTCAACAATAAGCCGTATTTAAAGATACGTAGAATATGATTTCTTTGTCAGCAATTAAGAAATCTTGGATACGCCTTATCGGTGCCCTAACAAAATACTATAAACACAAACCCCATGCGGGAGTTTTCAATGTCATCCCCTCACCACTCTCAACCACAGCCAAATTTCACCACTCCAAGGCCCCAAGATCAGTCCCAAGAGCTAGGAAATCAAGAAGAGAATGTCTCGTATCATCACATTAGGTTTAATCATTCGATTTACATATCGTTTTCATCATGATTTCTATTTGCTCTTCGTTTGAATTATCTTCTTGTGCTTTTACATACATTATGGGCTAATACCTTTTAGTGTTAGCCATGTTATGAATATTACATGATTGTTATTTCTGTTTATAAAGACTTAATGTTTAGTATTGTTTAGTTTATGTGTTTATCGTTTAATACGTGCTCATTTATATGTTTGAGTATTTTAAGTCTAAATATTACATGGACTAAATGGATAATTAGATATATAATATAAGGACACTTAAGTTAGCATAGTGCTCTTCAATAAAGTGACCGCGTGAGAAGAGTATGTATTACATGGACCAAGTGGGTGCCATAGGTAAATCTCATAGATTAGTTGGCACAAATTAATGCATGCTTGTAATTGAGTGGGTACATGGACTAAATGATCTACAAGATTACAGTATAGAGGCTAGATACATGAACCAAGTGGTCTAGTCTAAGTTAGATAGTAGTATGGAGGTATTATCTGGACCAAAAGGATATTCTCAATACATTTTGAAGTCACCAATATTTTACAATTAAATTATTGCATTAATAAACGGATAACTAAAATGTAATAGGAGTAATATGGCTAGCACTACTTTCTCTTATTTGATCACAACACACGTAGAATAGTTTAGTTTAATTTAATTTTCTTGTTTAGTAGTTATAATTAAAATCAAATCAAAACCCTTTAGATACATAAATTACACTAGGTTAATTCTAAGCAACACTATTCCTGAGATCGAACTCGTACTTACACCACTGGCTACATCTGATCGGGTTCAATGCCCGTGAAAGTGTGTCCAGGTATAAGTCCGGAAAAATATAAATTTAAAACTTGAATAAAAATACCTACAACAAAACACACATCAAGCACTGGTTCACAAACATCCTCCCACAAGGTACTCAACTGAGCCTACGCGAAGGCCCCCTTATGATAAGGCCTTTTGTGAGCTGAAAATGCACAAAGGGCTCCGTACAACTTCATTTGTGCATTAGTAAACTCGGAAAAAGACTTAGCCTCGTCTAGCTTAACATGGCGATTCCACAAAACATACCGGCCCGGTAAATAACCCTCTTAACAGTTGGACCCAAATCCAACTCCCCAGCTAGCCATGGAAACCCTTAGAAGAAGGAATCCGTTTAAAATTCTTCTCAATCTTCATTTTTTCTATAGCATACCAAGAACTACATTACTTCAAAAAGAAAAAAGTACGAAAATCTTTAAGAGACAAATGGATGTTTACGCTACAACCGGCCAATATAAAAGTTTTTATCCACTGAACAACACTGGGATGCAATTACGGTAAGTAGACACCGTTAAAATCAAACAGTCGCCGAAAAAACGGATCCAAACAAACCTAAGGTTACCATAGATAATGTACTCAACGTATAAGGCTATGGTACCAGCCTGTTGAGGCAAATTGGCATGAGGGTACAAGCCCCTGATTTAGGGATAATTACCTAAAAAAGATTCGAGCTTACCTTCTAAGGACTTACTAGCCTATACTGTTAGGGACGGACTTTGGGGAGCATCCCTTAGAGGCATAATCCAAAGAACAAATTTAAGACTAGAGCTTACCTGGCTAGCTTCTTCCTCCTCCTCCACAGATGCGTTAAGTTTGAAAAAATGATCATTAGAATTCATCAACACATCAAGCAAGAAGAAAATCAAAAAACAAACTTTTAAAATGAAGCAAAGTCACAGGGAAAAAGATTTGAGAAAGAGATAAGCTAAAGGTATGAAAACCTTATATACCTAAATCTTATTGAGCCCATAAAGTATGCCTAACCACGCAAGTTAAAGGCGTGTGTAGCACAAGAATGGCCCACCAAGCCCGGGAAATTAGGCAAGGCAGTTAAAAAACTGCGCGTGGCTACAAGCGGGGCAAAAACACACGCTTGTCAAATTCAAAATCATTACCGCGAGGTCCAAAGAAGAGAGAGAAGACTGATGGCTAAAAAATAGTTGTTCAGTTAAGTCCTACATTTAATGGCCTAACGCACGACCGTCAATTACACAAATATAAGCCTACAAAAGTCGTAAGCTACACTTTTAGGCAAGTCATAGCATTGGAAAATCGGAAGAGGGACAAAAACATCATGAGTCAATCAACACATTACCCCAAAACAGTCAAATACACTAATGAACTGGGGACTTGATAGTGTAAAGGACTTTCAGCCTATGTTAGGAATTAGAAAATTCCATAGAAAAGTGTCGGTCACCCCAAATGTTATCTAGCTTAAGTTAGCTCGTAGACTTGTCATTAGTTACGTTATTTAGTAGTTTATTTATTAGTTTGTAGCGTAGTATAGTTTAGTGCAACACCGTGGAGGAAGGACGGGTCTTTACCCACTGTATCCCTGATCCACATGCCGATAGGAGGTCGTTATGTTTGTAAGTATAAATACCCCTTCCATCCATGGAAGGGGTGGTGCTTCAATCTAATATTCTACAATTTGTGTAAACCTCTAGCAAGAACACCCTCTCTCTCTCTCTACTAACTCTCTAACTATGGCAAACATGTATTTTGATCATCCAAGACCACCCGAATCATCAACACAATAAATATTACGATCCTACAATTGGTATCAAGAGCCAAGGTTTATTGTGTTGTGTTGATTTGTGTGGTTTCGTACCATGGTTATTGTGTTTCATTGATTTGGTTCGGTATCATGTTAAAGCTGTTTTTCTCACCAATTTTTGTTGTTGAAATTTATTCCTTCTATTTTGGTACAGTTTTTATGATGGTTACTGCATCTCAAATGGTCCTTTCACTTTCACATATTTTATAATCAAATGGTCAAATGGTACAGTTTTCAAATGGTTATATCTCAAATGGTCATTATTCTATTTTGGTACAGTCTCAAAAGTGGTCCTACAACAGTCAATAGTAGCAGTTTTGGTCTTGTTTTTCTGGGTTTAGTTTAAAGATGGTCGGAAAACTGGTCTGAAAACTCGCCGGAAAACCTAGCGACTTGTCAAAGTTTCATGTCCAGATTCAATGAATTTCGGTAGCAACTTGGATATTCGTTGACTTTTTTGAAAGTCAATAGCGATTTGAGTCATAAGGTAGCGACTTATATTGATAAGTTAGCGATTTGTGTAATAGCGACTTGATGTGAGGCTATTATAGCGACTTGGGTGTGATATGTTAAAGGTTAGCGACTTGTGACTCAAAAGGCTAGCGACTTGACCATGCCATCTAGCGACTTGACGGAATTAAAAGGAAGAAGATGGGAAAATGACTCGACCACAAACCTTTAACCTTATACCAAACAACATTGACCTCAGTTACATACATCATCAGTCCATGACCCAAAAAGGAAGTGAAATGAATCGAAGAAGCTTCATCTCATCCGAAATATATCAATACACCTTCACCAACAAATCCCAATCTATCCTAATCCTATCCTCCATCTCATCTACCCTTCATCAAGATTCGAACATATGATAAAAGGATCTCAGATCCGGTTCACGTTTCATTTTTTTTTTCAAGATTTTTCATGGAACCTCATCATCACAGATCCGAATCACAAATTGAATGAGATTGAAAATGAAATGGTTTTTAAGGGGATCTCAGTTTGGTCGTGTGATATTCATCATACATCAAGACCATCAACGGTCAATACTCACGACATAACATCATTGATCTAAGACTCTATAACAATAACTCAAAAAGAAAAACTACTTATGATACGAGATCTCAGCTTTGTTCATCTTTGTGAATGGTTCTAAAAACACATAGATCTCGAAACATCTACTCACTAATGAACGTGTGCTTCATTGATCAACTTTGAAGGAACATTTTTTTTGTCCGAATTATTGAAGTTAGATCAAAACCATTATTGATGTTGTCTCACTTCTTGATTCGGTTAAAAAGATAAAAACGATGATAATATACGAAGTATAAGAAAATGATTGTAACAAATCATGTTAAATCATTTGATTGATTCGTGTATAACTAAAAAGAGCTAATCGATCTTACCTTATTACCACAAAGAGCTAATCGATCTTACCTTGTTAATCATTAAATTAATTGGATTCAAGCCATCCCTGTGGCGAATCAAGGACCTTGGTGCCATCTCTGTGGCTAGGTCATCGCTCTATCAACTGTGCTTAATTAGTTTGCTTCTTTGTGAGTTGAGTTTGGTATGATAAGAAATCTGCTGAGGAGATAAGTTTTGATGGGAGAGAAAATGAGTTGGGTAATGGAGGCGTTTTTTTTATTATCATCTGTGATATGAGAAGGAGGGGGCGGACTGAAATACAATGTGAGAGGGATTAGGGTTACTTTGTGTTATGACCTATTTATTAGGGTATCACAATATTAACCGGTTTTGTGTATATCTGGATTGGATCGGGTGTTAATTATCATCATGTGGGCTTGTGTCTTTGATGGACCGTATATGGATGGGTCAATGATCATGGGCCGAACAGATTTTCTCATAAACGGATATTTATCATGGGCCGTGATATAACATATGAGGCCAGGAGGTGCTTAAGTTGCCCGTATGATTATGTATTATTTGGTTCTTATGGTCTCGTGGATTATGTCTGATAGTATGGGGTTGGCATTATTATACGAAATGTTTTGAATTCTTACAATGGTATTATTCGTGGTCTCGTGATATGGTTGAAGATGTTAACCATTGATTATATGGACATGGGTTCTTAATACCGGTTGCTAATATTTTGAAAATGTCATATGGTTTTTTTTATGAAATGGATTGGATGATATTTTGATGGGTTAATTTTTTTGAATTTTGGAACTGGTTCGTGTGGTATGACTAAGATTAAACCCGGATATAGACTTGAATTAATATGTGAGATTTGTTTCTCTGACCGGGTGTTAATCTTGATATGATGACGTGGATGTGGATGTTGGTCAATTGGGCTTCTCTTAATTGGATCGTGTGACAATTGACATAAATGAGATTTGTGACTATGAGAATTAGCGTGATGATGAGAATTGTTGAGTTATGCCTCTTGGTACTTTGGTATATACATTTTCATGGATAATAGTTTGTCGCGGCTTGAAATTGTTTATTTGAACAAAGCTGACTGCGGGGTTGTTTGTACTTGGTATTTCTTATTTGGATTTGAAGTGAAGTTTTCCGGGCGCGTTTGCTTATTTCGTCTTCTTTCTTTCTATCCTTTCGCGAAGATGACTTGTTTGGGCATTTATAGAGTGTGATAAAGACTTGGCTATTTAGGAACGGTTGTGATTCGTTCTCGGTTAACCCACAACGTAACTTTCACTTTGGTGTCTCACGCAGTTGAGGATACGTCAAGAGGTTTTGTACATTGGGTACACCGTTTCTTCTTCACAAGGATTAGTACAAGGTTAAGTAACAAATCTGGGAAATTCTACTTCATCATCAAGTTTGGTATATCGGGTTTACTTCTCCATGTGGTCATTACAATAGCCGACAGATTGCGTGATTGATGTGTTTTCCAAAGTGCTGATTGGATGGTTGATGATGTTGGATAATGGACCTTTGATGAACCGTTGCATGTTCCCCTAAAACAGATATTCTCTGAAACCAAAGTCGTCGTAACACATTCAAGCTGACATTGTTTACGGTTTTGTCTTGATTTTGTAAAATCCCGCGAAAAAACCTATTTCTCGGTTTAAATCATAGACTTGTAAAATCCCGTGACAATGGAAACATCCTGGTATTAGTAAAGTGCATTTCCGGATCTATCTTATGGTTTATTCTTGGTTTTGTAAAATCCCGCGAAAGAAACTATTTCTCGGTTTAAACCATAGAGTTGTAAAATCCCGTAATGATGGAACCATCTTGGAGAAGAGAAAGTGTAATTCTGGATCTTTTGATGTTGGTGCCACGGTTTCTGCTTCGAAGAAGAGATAAAAGGGTGTACTTTATGAATTGGATGTGTGTTTGGATATTCGTCATGGCGGTTTGGTTACTTCAAAGTTTTACGGGGTTATGCTCATTAAACCATGGTCGGGATGAAACCATTATCATAGTTCACTTAAAAGGTCAAAGGAGGCTAGATTTGAGCAGTTCAGAAGATGTGACAACGGCGTTAACTCAGTATTATTTATTTGAGGTTGAAGTGAATTATCACGGGCGAGTGTACTTAGTATCTGAAGGTATCGGGGATGGATGGATGATGATTCTTCAAGATCCTTGTTCGAGCTTATTATCAAAAACGAAGACTTGGAAATCTAGTTATTGTTGGGTGTCTTTTACCTTTTCTTTTACCACTTGGGGGAATTGGGCTCATACCACCACAAAATAACTATCACTTTAAGGAGTTACGTTGTAGTGCTCAGTGTCACAGTCAATTGTGGATTTTCAAGAGGTAATGTACATCTTATACTTGATGGTTGGTTGGTTGAAGAGTATAGAGTACATAGAGAGTACTTAGAGATGCTAATGGAAATCGACACCGCTCTTTGTTACATACGTGCAAGTTTAAGTCACGAGTTCGGGTTAGTTTACTTCAGGGTCAAATTCATCATATTGGGTTTTCTCCATCAGCTGTCACGACAAAGAGCCTACTGAATGATAATGGGTTGATTACATGTTTTGCCAAGAGATGATGAAAAGAGAGAGATTATGACGTATGAACATAGCAGTTCATGCCTCGTACTCCAAAGAAAAGAAATGTGTACGTTTCAGTGCGCATTATCTTCTGAAGAAGAGAAATCTTCTTATGACGTTTGAATACTTCAGTTCAAGCCTCGTTCTCTAAAGAAAAGAAAAGTGTACGTGTCAGTGCGCTTTATCTTCTGAAGAAGAGAAATCTTCTCTATTATGACCATTCTCATCAACATGCTTCATGCTTTTTCCATGTGCTTTCGATTATCAAGTGAACCGGGCTACCGTTGATTGTTTTCTTATTCCACTTGCTCAACTATAATGAAGATGGAGACATCATGTGCTAATGTTGCAGGGGAGAAGTGTAAATAGACTACATTTGGTTAAGATATTCACTTATTTAATCAAGAATGGCATCTCCGTATGCAATTCTTGAGGGGGAGAAGAAGTGTGAATTTTTTGCATTGTTGATTGATATTTGAGAATAAAAATGGTCATACGGCTCTAAACTCATGTAAGAACCGAGCTTCTTCTTATCGGGTCATCTTCACATGGAGTTTTTCTCTTCTAAGAGCCGTTGGTTGACATCTTCACTTGGATTGATGAGTTTATCGACAAAGTGCTTCCGGTTAATGCTTCACGTATACATCAACATGATGATTCCGAACAATCTCTCTGTTCTTGTTTGATGTGATTGGTAGTTTGGTGTTACCATCTTGTGTGTTCGTTGCGGCCTGATTGCTGATTTCCTTGATGAACATCTTTCTGTTCTTGTTTGATTGGGAGGGATTTTAGTTAAGGGGATTTGCAAGATGTAAGTTGATTGGGATGCTTTTTGGTGATGTTCTTGTTTTTGGTGAGTTGAAGATGTTAACTATCTATTCCCCAACTGCACAATCTTGAAGAAGGTCGAGTCTACAGTCTGTTCTACATTTTCTGCTACATGTTAGAAGACTAAAGACGAGTTGCATTTTACGATCTAAAGACTTCTTCTTAATCTGGGCATCTATCAAACAGATTGTCGGTTTAGGGGAGAGCACTAATTGGGAGAGAGTTATAAGTCAGATTCAATCCCCAATTAGACTTGCTCATATTCTTTAGCAGTGACTCCTCGAGACGTTGTTATTGACTATTTCTCGTATTGGACATTTGACACAAGTTGATTACTTCGGAGTTAATCATTTATCACTTATTTGAGATTGAAGTTGACTTTCACAAAGGCGTGTTCTTATTTGATAACTTGCTCGGGCTTAAGAATTTGAGTTGAAGACTTGGTTTATCTAGTTACCAGCAGTCGAGGTGGATGGTTGAAGACCTGGTTAACTATCACTATTAGGAGTTACTTTGTTTTACTCAGTGTCACACACATATGACGGTGTGGATAATCGCAAGAGGTGTTAATGTCTCATACTTTGTTTGGGTTGTGAGTACTTAGAGATTTGCTTGAAGCATAAATTCTCTACACCGTTCTTCCATCATTAAGTGCAAGCTTAAGATACAAATGTGGGGAAGTTGACTTCAGTTTCAAGTAGGGTATATCGGTTTTTCTTCATCAGTGGTCACTTCAAATTGTCTACATAAGGGTTGATAAAAATAGTCAGAGAGAGTCTTCAGCAAGTTGATTCTCACAAAGACTTCAAGCGATCTTCTCAACAAATTTCAAGTATTTGGGCATTCAAAGAGTTGCTGATTCTGAAGTGTCAAAACTAGCAAGGGGAAAGGAGACACACATATAAACACAAAGCGAGTAAACTTGATGAACTTAATTCTTCTAAGTGATTGAAGATATCCCGGGAAGACAAATGTTATTACCGTAGAGAAACTCAAGGTTTGACTCATGGCGAGTAAACTTGATGAACTTAATTCTTCTAAGTGATTGAAGATATCCCGGGAAAACAAATGTCATGACCGCAGAGAAACTCAAGGTTTTACTCATCTAGGCTTTTTGTGTTATTATTCCAACGACGTGGGGGAAGTGGTGTAATAGAAAGTTTCTGAAGATAAAAGAGGTACACAAGTGTGTGATTCATTGGGGAGAGAGATTGTGTACATTGGGGATGCTCAGCTGTTTCACTAGAGTACTTAATCAGTGATTCAGAGATATAATCACTTATCCCGGAGTTGACATCCGCAGAGATTGTCATCCGCAGAGATAATCAGTGACTTGGCCTGCTTCTTCAATGTTATCAGTTATTAATTCCTAGTGTATTGGTGTACTTTGGGTTCTTGAGCTTCATACACGTTCATCAGGGAAGAAAAATGTGAACATGGGAAGGTGTTCTTCATTCCCCTCATGAAGTGTATTCGGGAGAGTTCTTGAGCATTATTCTAAGAGACGGGCTGCATCAATTCAACTACTTGGGGGAATTGTTCTCTTGACACCTTTTTTGGAATGGATCGCTTCATACTTCAGTGGAAAGGAAATTTGAGAAGATTATTTAAAAGTGGGATGATACGTTGCTGTTCTTCTATTCGATGATATAACCCCGAATGGAGAATCTCGATTATCGGTCTTAAAAGGAGCAGAGGGATTTATGATAATGGTGTGCCTCTCTGTGCACCTGGCTAAGGAAAGCTTGAAATAGAGCTTCGAATATGCTCATCTAATGGATTTTTGGTTTGGGGGGAAGCTGCCAAAGTCTCTCTTTCTCAAAGGCTCATGTTCCTTCTTCTATTCTGTAGCCTCGGAAGCTTTGGTGGTGGAAGTTTAAGAGATGACGAATTCTATCTTCTACGACGTGCTGCTCGATATCCTTATCTCGGTACTCGTATCATCATCTTCTTATACTATATCATCTACTCTATCTTTGTATATATTTATCAGAAAACAAAATACAAAAATATAAAACCTACAAAAAGAAAATAGAAAAATATAAAACCAACAAAACAAAATAGAAAAATATAAAATTTTCAAAAAGCCATAAAAATCAGAAAATTTGAAAAAGACCAAAAATATTGTTTTTCTAAGACATGTCTTCTGGTATCGATAACATCTACGGTCTTAGAAATGTCATTCAATAATGGCACGGGACCATAGATGAAGTTCGAGCAGGAGGTGTAAATATTCTTTTTCAAAACGTGTCAAAAATTATGGTTTAGAGTTATTTCAGACTGTAACCCGTGCTTAAACTATGGCTTACAGTTATTTCAGACTGTAACCCGGGCTTCAAATAATGGCTTGCTATTATTTCAGATAGCAACCCGTTCTTTTAAAGGAAGGAAAGTGCTGCGCTAAAACCTATTTTCAAAATATTTCGTGCACTTATCCTAAAACAATTTAAGGAAAGTATGTCGAAGGACTGCTGTTCCTACACAAATGTTTTTCCGTCTAAAATTCTTCAGGAAAATATTTGTTGTTTTTCAAAAATGGTGGTAAATGAGTTGCTTTAAAACAATCAGTTTCAGAGTTTTTATAAAAATTGAAAACTCAATCAATGACTTCAGCGCTTTTAAAACTTCTTATAAAATGAGTCATTGATTGAGGGGGAGAATGTTTTCAAATCTATATCATCTAACGAGCTTTCTTAATTATCCTACGTGCTTAATTAAAAATGATATTTTCCTGTGTCGAAGGACTAGGAATTTAGGATATGATTGTTAGGTTTAGATGATTAGAGTTTGATTAACACATAAACCCTATGCCTTATATAATCTGATTGTTATGTTGAATTGACTTTGATTAGTCGATTGCTGTTATGGGTGATGTCGACCACCATATATTTGTATGTGTGTTCACTAACGTATGCAGGTATTTTGGTTATAAGAATGTTCCCGATCCGGATCACACAGATGAATATGATTGGATGCCGAAAGGAAAGGGTAACGATTTCTTGTGTCGACAAATGAAGAAACGGAGCTTAACTGGACTTCTATGGAGAGTTGGCATATATGCAACATAAGAGGTCTCACTGCATCAGCAGATGGTTTTCTTCTAAGTGATTGAAGAAACGGAGCTTAATTGGACCTCAGTTGGCATTCAAAATGCAACATAAGAAGAAGTCTCACTGCATCAGCAGACGGTTTTTCTTCCAAACCCTACAGCAACAACAGAAGCTTCTCAACCACCTAACGTATCTTTGTGCAGGATACCATTTTTAAACAATTTTCTAAATACTTTGATTAAAATTGTTTTGAAAATGGAAAAATATTGTTTTTGAAAATATATTGGACTAATTTTTGAAAATCACCGGACTTCATGTTATCAAAACCTAAGTCACTCAATTATTGACTTCTGTCATGGATTGAGGGGGAGAGTGATTTAAAATAAAATATTTTCAAACGATGTTTCTTCACAAAAGTTCCGTCTTGTACGATAATAAGTGGTGATCTAAAGATTTAATGTTATGTCATGGTATGATTTTTTCTTTAGAATCAAGGTCTTTCAAAATGAAATTTTTTCTGTTCTTGTTTGATTGTGAAATTGTTTTGTTTTACTTAAAAGATCTCTTAAAAACTATCATACCTGACACTAACAATCTTTAATGTCTTAAAATGGTCCTTATCTGTCATCTTTCAAAATTGAATCTTGCCACGTCTTTCCCCAAATTTTTCTAAATGATTTAAATCAGTTGGGATCACAAATCTCAAATGGTTTGATATTTCTGATCGGGGTAGAGATCGTGATTTAAATCTCAAATCTGTTTTAAATAGAATTGGTTTTAGTCCTTTAAAGGCACTCCTGCCTCCATGTGCCAAACGATTTCAATATACACAATGCACATGTTGAGGAGGAGGATTTATCCAAAAACCAGATGAGTATTTAAACAAGGCCACATTTTCTCCCATGTTTTCTAAACCTAATTAAATCACTTGGGATCCAAAATCTCAAAGGATTTGATATTTTTGATCGGGGGAGAATTTGTGATTTAATAATGAAATTTGATAAAAGTTGATCGTTTTCATTCAGTTGTGCAGGCTGCTCTCTCATATGTGCTAAACGCTTTCGAATCTCGAAGCACATATTGAGGGGGAGCAAAACCATCGAGGTACAAAAGTTTTTTAAAAGAGATTATAAAGTACCTTGATTGTGTTTTCAAATGGTTTTCTTAATGGATTTTGTGATTGTGGATGTGCTTCAAAAGAACTCTTGCCTCTATGTGATAAAATGTTTTAAAATATCCTATGCACATATTGAGGGGGAGAATTTTACCAAGAAAATCAAATGGCTTTTTCGTATGAAAATTATGATCAAAGAAAATATTTCAAAGTCCTCTTGCCTCCATGTGCCAAACAATTTCTAAATCACACGCACATGTTGAGGGGGAGGTTTTTCTAAATGATCAAAACTATTAAGGTACAAAATGCTTTGATCTCGTATCACAAGTACCTTGATTGTTTTTCCAAATGATTTTTCAATTGGTTTTAATGAAGAATGAACTGTACCAAAAGACCGACCAATTTACTTTATGCATGGTGTTATAAGGATGGTTAGGTTAGGTATTCGTTCCCACGATCCGCCAGAACCGGAGGGATCTACCCAGGGATAATCCACTAGATAGTGTAGAGTCCTTAGGTATATTGAAAAAAGGAGAAAAATGAGAATATGGGAAGAGTGCGGATTGAGACAGAGCTAGTACTGGAATAAACCCAACAAGGTTCTAGTAATGAAGTCTCGGTAAGCACTGAAGGGGTTGAAGAATGAAAAAGAAATGAATGATAAAAGGGTGAAAAGAAATAGCCCTCCATCAATTCAACCTTAGGGCAGAAACCGGGTTCAATTCATATGCTACTGGTGGTTACTAAGGTAACACTGGTATTGAAGACAAGACATCATGGACCCAGTGATGCACTGCACTAAACTTCCCAAACCACTCAAGTTCCTCTTAAAAGGGCTTGTTTCATTCTCACGGGGAACCTACATAATCTATCGACTTTCTCTTAGAGATTGTTGATATTGAAGAAGGAGACCCTCTCCCTAGTCTCCGGCAAAGGAACCAAAAATGCACTATTGAGTCTAGAGCCAAGAGATCATCCACAATATCTTGCTAGGACACTAAATTCTTGAAGACTTGCTTTTTCACACAATGTGGAAAGTAAGTATATATTAAGAGTCCTACGCATTATCCTTGTGGTATTGCCAGAACATCCGAGTGATATGTAAAAATATTCACAATGAAGATGGAAATCCTTCTAGAGCCAACATCTAACAAGCTCTTGGTGGGTGACATGTGAAATCTTGCAAAAGATCAAGCTTGTGACAACTGGATAGAAACGATGGGGAGATTCATTCTTGAATCAACCTTGGTCCAGGAATGGAATTGACGAAAACTTTTGGAAAAACCGTTCGATGTGCAAACCTTCTTTTCTCTAGCACGTCGAATGTGTATTCATTTCAAATTCAAAAAGTATATCTGATTGAAAAATACTTTTAGAAAAACCGTTCGATGTGCGAATCTCTTCTTTTCGCTAGCACGTCGAATGTGTACTCATTCTCTAATACAAAAAGTATTTTGATTGAAAATTGATCTTACTCATAAAACCTTCGTTGTATTGCAAAACTCTTTCTTCAAGCAATACGCGATTGTTTTTCAAATCATTTTTCATCAATCAGTGAATCTCAATTTGCTGGTTCACTCACTCCGTGTTGTCTTCTTTGAGACGTTCCGGTTTGAGAACAGCTAGAACAGCTGCGAAACCCTGTCAAGGAGATTCTTAGGAATCCTACCTGATCACAGGCAGTACTTGTACTGATCAACGGGGAACCGTGGGCCGTGTACCTCAATTCAACGAAAGTGATCAAAGACACTTTCGTGCGCTTTATTGCTAACTGTCGTATGCAGGTACACCCCGACGATTGCAGCTGATCAGAATTGAGGAGTCAATCCAAAGCCGCATGTTCACAGCAACCTCACTTAATTGAAGAAATCATGACTGGTGCATATCTACATAACCTGGTTCTGATATTTTTATACTATGCTTCTGCTACGCTGCTGCAAATATCATGAACCAGTAAGGCTTCTGCTACTCTGATGGAAAGATGTCATGATTCAAAAGTGTGAGCATGTCGGTCCGAAAGTCACAACTTCACATGCTGGCAACACAACTAAGGGTGATCCAGATATTTACTGTGGCTGATGATCTCAAAGAAAGCTCGAAGATCATCAAAGATGTGGATCAGTTCAAAGACCTCCACTGAAAATACAAATCAATGCGGACTTTGAAGTTGCACTACAAAAGCACAAAGATTGCGGAATTGAAGAATTGATGTCTACGAGCTCAAGAACAATGACAAGAATAGATTGCTAGGATTCGAAATGTAAAACATGGGGTGACCTCCCTTAGGGGGAGATTGTTAGGAATTAGAAAATTCCATAGTGAAGTGTCGGTCACCCCAAATGTTATCTAGCTTAAGTTAGCTCGTAGACTTGTCATTAGTTACGTTATTTAGTAGTTTATTTATTAGTTTGTAGCGTAGTATAGTTTAGTGCAACACCGTGGAGGAAGGACGGGTCTTTACCCACTGTATCCCTGATCCACAGGCCGATAGGAGGTCGTTATGTTTGTAAGTATAAATACCCCTTCCATCCATGGAAGGGGTGGTGCTTCAATCTAATATTCTACAATTTGTGTAAACCTCTAGCAAGAACACCCTCTCTCTCTCTACTAACTCTCTAACTATGGCAAACATGTATTTTGATCATCCAAGACCACCCGAATCATCAACACAATAAATATTACGATCCTACAGCCTAATTGACTAAAGGCCCACACGCCCTAACTAAGCGCAACAGCGGCCACAACTCATCATAATACGCGTAGAAAATGAACACCCAAGCTAGGCTCGAAGGCCTAACAAGAACATTTAGGAAACGACAATACTAGGAGCTTACCCAAGATCGTTGCGACAAGCGAATACGTGTCACAACCTCATTGGCTTAGAGGCAGTGCTGCAATCGTGCATGGATCATTTCATGCACCTAACGAAACCAATAGTAACACGCCACGTGTCATTATTGTCTCCTCCATTGGATGACCACCACGTGGACTATCCTGAAACCATCGATTGACTTCCACGGAGACGCGAAGCCCTAGGACCATCCTTATAAATACCAACTTCATTTCTACAAATAAACCAACCCAACTCACACATATACACGCTAGCTACACTATAAGTATTACCCAAACTCGTGACTCCTGCTACACCTTGGGGTCCTTACCGAAAGTTGGAAACCAAACCGGTTAGCTACCATCACCCCCAATCATGGTCCAAAAGGCTCGCAAAGGCTCCGTAAAGGCCTCGCAAAGGAGTAAGGTTTGGTCATGCCGCCACGTCATGCCGTCACGCCGCCCTATGCCACTTTTTTTTGTAAACTCGATATATATGAAAACTGATATAAATATATAAATATTTTCATAAACGCAAAAGTTTCGCCTTGACTGCAAAGGCGTGAGGCTTGATCATGCCGCAATGCCACGCCTCGCGCTATTTATAACCTTGCCCCCAATACGTACTTTATGTAAACACATCCCAAAAAGACAGTGTTATGTCTTATATGATGCTTGGACAGAGAATAGATGCCTATTAAATTGCAGTAGAGATCAAAAGGCCGAAGTTACATTAAGCCAATCAAAAGCACAAAGTTCTAGTAAGATCTGAGTGTTCTGTGCATGAGGTTGGTAAACACAAAAACAGTATATATATCTGATTTATTTCAGTAAAAAAAAGGAAAATAAAAAATGAAACGACAATATATTAGGGCCAACAGCTGATTGTGAAAACCTCAAGAAACATTGAGGTTGCTTGATACAATGTTAAATAAAGCGACAAAAACGACATTGTTTTGTAACCACCTAAAGAAATGTGCGTTTAAATCAGTAAATTTATACTGTAATAACATGTAGCAATAACTTAGATTATACCAAACACCGCAACGTGTTTTGGCAACTTTCACATTTCACAGGTCTAGAGGCCCGCACATCTGTCATAGGCAGCATTAAATAACGTTTGGCATAGAATTTCGTTTACATCAGAATACTCGTGCTTTGGCCCCAAAAGACAATTGCTTTTTATGCCATCCAATTTCTGCCTTACTAAAACTATAATTGAATGATTGTTCATATCGTCACAGCCAAGTCAGCATTATCCAAAGGAAAATTAAGGAACGATGCGTCATTATTTTAACCTAAGGCTATTTCTAAATATAAAACGCCATCGTATACTGCAAAGCATATCCAAGAAAAATATATAGCAAAAAACAGTTGTTTTTATGCAGCATTAAACGGCGTCTCTTGTAGCATTTAATAAGACTCAGATTCATAAACTATCAGAAAGAGGATCTATCGGCCATAGCTGCAAACTCAGTAGGTTGCGCAACCAAGATGCAAACAATCTCACTTTGGCCGAAATTCTAAAGAACATTTAAAGCTATCATCATAGCCACTTACATTATCATATAAGGACATACTATACACCATCGGTACCTATGAGCACATAAACACGTCACTTTTATGCAACATTCTCACCAAACACTTAAGACAACAAATTATACCAAAAGTATAGAATCAACACTTATGAGAAAAAGAACACAAAACCAACATACAAACTAAAATAAACACAACTTGTAGCACACCATGTAAAATCAGCAAAAACCTTAAACACACAGCATAGGGTCAGTACAATATTCATAACCACATATCATAGCCTTTAAAAGGCATGTCAAAGTTTAAAACACATCAGTCTTCAACAAAAAACACCAAACCCACAAATCAATCGACATAAATTTGTAACTTCACAACAAAATTATAAAAACTCCCAAACATTTTTTTATAAAAAATAAAAACCTAAGATGTTGTTAGGGTTTATCTACTTACAATTCAGAATAGGAATTAACCTCCTAAATGCAATTGAAGGTTTGTATGTATAATCTTCTTCCTCTTTTAGTCCCGAAATTAGGTGACAATATGTGTTATGATCTTGTATCCAGGGTTAAAAAGAAAGTGATGGTCTGAAGCACACGTGTTTTTTAGGGCGATGTATTTAAGACATGTATATTTGGACGCTTGTTGGCTTGTAGTTGCGTTGTATAAGTTGCCCAATTGCCCGATCTATTTTGAACTTTTGAAAATTTTAAACCCGAAAAATGATAAGTCGTAGGGCGACTGGTCTATTTTGGTAATTTTTCCTTTATTTTATTTTCTAATTTTATTAATATTAATTTTTTATAATTATAAACTTTTTTATACATTTTTTTTATGTCGAGTCATAGTAGTTATTGTATACAAATATTATTTGATCATGTTTTTATAATGAAGTTATTTGACATGGTTAACTTGTATATGAGTTATATATTTTGAGCTTCAAGTAGTCTAACTGAGGTACTATTACATTTTGCTTTCACCACTTCATTTCGGCTTACAGAAAATTCGCTAAAGACATAAAAACATGTTAACATAAAGTTTCGCATATCATTACTTCAACTTTAAAAGAAAATTATATTAGCCGTTTTATATAAGTACAATCTCGTGTTTTTTTTTACATATCAGAATAACCCGTTCTTTCACTTTGATATTTTTAATCTCATTCATTTACATTAATTTAAGTCTAATAATGATAATAATTTTATAAATAGCAACAACAATAATTATAAATATTGTTTTTCTAAAAGAAATATATAAAATGTAGGTAATATTTATTATATTAATAAATTTATTAGAAATTATGAAATAAGATGTTAATCATCTTATACTTAAGTCCACAAAAGTAAATTTAAGATTATATAAATTTTTTAAATTATAAACTTTATTTGTCAATCATATATTATATGGACCTAAACTTAGACTTAAAATCAAGTGTCAGCATTATGATGGCTGCAGACAGAGACCCACTTCTTTTACAACCTATAAGGATGATGCCAAGTAGTTTTAGGTCTAAGTTTAGGTCCATGTATCATTTCTCTTCCTTAAAATATGTCTCTTTAAGTTGTTTTTTGTTTTTTTGTTTTTTTTTTCTTATATAAAAGATTCCATATTTTTTATGATTTTTTCGGCAATTTACACTCGATTTTTGAAATTTGTTTTCTCCACAAATTACTAAGTCGAATTTATTAAAAGTTTGACTAAACAAATTTAATTTTAACTTTTTATTGATTAATAAAAATACTCAGTTTTAAAATGGAGCTCTTGTGATTGTTCAATTTATTTGTGTCAAATAACTTAAGGGAGCGTTTGGTTGGGGTAATTTGAAATTTCGGAATTTTAAATTCTAGAAAATTTAAATTCTTGAGAATTTAAAATTCCGGAAATTTAAATTCTTGAGAATTTAAAATTTCGGAATTTAAAATACCTTCGCATGTTTGGTTCACAGAAATTTATAAATATATTTTTTATTTTTTAATATAAATTTCATAAATAATCTATTTAAAAGTTTATAAAAAAAACTTATAAAAAAAGTTTATAAAAAATTTATAAGAAAAGTTTATAAAAAGTTTATAAAAAAAGTTTATATTAAAAGTTTATAAAAGAAGATAAAAAAATTATAAAAAAAAAGTTTATAAAAATTTATAAAAATAGTTTATAAAAAAAGTTTATAAAAAATTTATAAAAAAAGTTTATAAAAAGTTTATAAAATAAGTTTATAATAAAATTTATGAAAAATTTATAAAAAAAGTTTATAACAAAAATTTCATAAATATTCTATTTTAAAGTTTATAAAAAAACAATAAGAAAAAAAGTTTATAAATTTTTTTTTCGTAAATTAAAATTTCTCACTTTTTTGAGTCATTCTAATTCTCTCCATTTTGGCAATTCGTGAAATTGTAAATTACTTCAAATGGCCTCATTTGAGTTACCAAACACGATATTTGAAGGAAATTCAAATGCAAATGCCCTCAATATACTCCAAATTACCCCAACCAAACGCCCACTAAGTTTAAATTTATTTTCTTTTTTATATAAAAGATTTCTTAGGCTAAGAAAGATGTAGTGTATATGTTAGATGAAAATATGAAATTAGGCACCAAGCTCTAAAAAGTAATTTTATTGTACTGTTTTCTGCTAATATGCATTCGAGAAAAATACAGCAAGACAAGTTACTATTCATTAAAAAAAATAGTCTCGGCTTGTGATTGGCTTTCCAAAAACATCTCAAAAAATTAATAATTTTCGTAGAAGCCTCTAAGGGCCTTTTTCGTATGGGTTTTTTGAAAAAGCTGTTAGCTTTTTGTTACAAAATAATCTTCTATAAATTAAACAGCTTTGTTTGGATGCATTAACTACAAGCTTTTATTTCAAATAAATAGCTCTTAAATAAAAAGCTGATTCATAAAGCTTTTTAAATGTCTTGGAACTGTTAAAACTTTAAATTACTGATATACCCTCCAAACATTTATTTACAATTATAGATTTGTCATTTTATGTCATTTTACATTTTATAATTATATTTAACAGTTAATTTATCAAACAGTTTTATTGAAAAAAAACATAGCTTGTAGCTCATGTTAACAACTTTCCAGTTTACAGCTTACAGCTAGTTTTGCCAAATATACCCTAACATGATAAAAATAGAAAGTGATTTGTAAACATTTTATTTTAATTGAGACAGTGAATTATACAAGCAGTCAGACCATATCGTAAATGTTATACAACTATGAAATGCATAAAGTAAAGTATTTTAATAAAAAACATGAGCGTGTAAATCAATTCATGATAAAAATGTATAAATTCGTTAGTTTTCTTTAAACCCCCTCTAAAAATGTATAGTTTCATTCTAAGTAAAAAAAAAAAGGAAAAAAAAGAAAAAAAAAATTACAATAATAAATGTTTTGAAAAATTCTTGTAGCAACACGCGATTATCAAATACTCGTTGACTACCGTAACCAAGAGGTATCACGTATTGCTTTTTTGTGTGCATACTTGTCACATATATTCAAGGTCAAAGCAAGTGAATCATGTGATCAACGACATATCGTTCGGTTCTTAAATACTGAAGTTCAAATACATATACATACATGATACAATGATACACTAACTGACTAAAGTGATGTGACAATATAAATAAATATTGAATCCATGATAAGTAGTGAAGAGACAAAATGAGTAAATTATGGTTCAAAAGCAAAAGTATGATATACAGAGGGACTAAAGTATCATTCACCAAGGTCCATGTGATATTAATGACTAGTTGCCTTTTAGGTACCAAACCTTTATTTAAGAAGGCCCAAAATGGTGTCGAGTCTATTCTTGTTTGGTTGTGAGTTAGGAGTAATCTACAATCCAATAATTAGATACAGTTTATGATTTTATTTCTTCATTGATATCACATGTACATAAGAATATAATGTTTTATTATTGTTTTAGGTTGATTAAGATATCTTGAAAGTTAACATCTTACTCAATAGAGTATTCTTGACTACAATGTTTAAATTAGGGAACTGCCCATTGAAACCGACACTTCAATTCAGGGCTGATTACGTAATATTGCTCGGATTTGTTAAAGGAGTTGGTTCTAGCCTTCTAGGTCTATTACAAACTCGGTTAAACGCTAACGTTTTCTTCTTCTTATAAACATAACAATATCGGATAGCAAGGAATAGTGAGTTGGTTTGATATTGTGGAGTAATAACATACAAACTTAGAAAAGACATATTTTAAAACTAGGGGTGATACTCAAACCTCATTTTTTTATAAATGCATCACAATTTGTGCATTAAAATATTGTACGGTACAAACTGTAATACACAAATTGTGATGCATTCATCAAAAAATATGATAAGCAAGCATATCCATCAAACACGCACCCCAAATATGACATGTCCTAATCTTATCATCATTTTACATTGCCAATGTATTTTGATGCTTTTATAAAGTGTTCGTGGTATTTCTAGAAATAAACTTATAGGGGGCATGCAATTTACCTTAAATCAAATTATGTCGTTCCATTTCATATTTCTTATTATCAAGAAAGGCTTTATAAACATTTTAATGGTATTAGATGACAATGGTACTTTTGGAATCCTAGTCATCATGACTCATGAGAAGAAGGTGGAGATAAGAGCAAACTAGGTGGTCTTCAAACGAATGTCAAACAACCCTATCTGGCTCCATGATTAGTCAAAATGTGCTCATAAATCGTTTCTGTTTTGTTTATTACCTAAGTTCATATAAAATATTTATTTTGATGCAAAGAAAAGAATATATATATATATACATATATTGATGCAAAGAAAAGATGTTTATAGGTTATATTTACTTTGACTTAGAAAATAACTCACATGAAACTTATGAAACTAATCGTTTCCGTATCGTGAAGATCTATGGCATTCGATCCTTAATAAAATATCAAAGTTTCTTTTTCTATTAATCAAACTTTGCTTGTCATCATGCCAGTTCTAAAATGATAGTTGGTGGATAGAACCCAAAATTGTTAATAGACCTTTGACTTGTCATCACACGCAAAACATTGAAATTATGGGTAAATGCTATAAAGGCTTCATACTTGCGCCAAGATTTGAAACAAACATTAGGAGTCTACCTATATGTAGTAGAGTAATAACGTATTAAGCAACGATCGAGGATTAGATCTAACAAATAGTGACATTTTCTTTCGTAGGTCATTTTCCGAAAACTTGTATAAATTTCTAGACTATGGCCTTGTGTGGTAGGCATTTTTTGAGCTTCTATGGAGTTGTAATCTTTTCATTAAAGAAATAATCTCTTTCAAAATAAATATATTTTTTTTTATACATTAACTTCAAACTTTATAAACAAGAAACTTATTTAAAAAAAAAAAATAAAAAAAAAATTATTGATTACCCTCCAACCATATATATATAATTAGTTTATATTATATTGATATAGCAATATCATTCACAATTCATTTCATCTCATTAAGACATTTTCAATGTTTGTTTCATGGGTTTTATTAAAATTATAGAACGTATATAACATATTGTAATCCTAATACTGCAACACATAGAAACCTTTTATTATGTTAGAATATTGCATAAATCACTACGATTATTATTAATGTAATTAGTTTATTGTTTCTATGTTTTACATTTGTGTTCAATTACAGATATGTCTTTTATGTCATTTTAAATTCTATAATTATAGTTAAAAACTACTTTACTAAACAATTTTACCGAAAAATATACAGCTTTTAGCTCAGGTTAACAATTTATAGTTTATGGCTTATAAATTATAATTTACAGCATACAACGTACAACTAATGTTGCCAAACATTCTTTATAAATGCAACCAAAATAGTTACATTTCAGACATTTCTAACGATAAATTAAATTTGAAGCCAAGAGAAAAAAAATAGTAAAAGGCAATATGTGTATGTTTCATTTTATTAATACTCCTTTCGTCTTAAAATAATTGTCCTCTTTTGATTTTTTAAAGTTTTTCTTTTAACTAAGATCTTAAATATTTTTGTTTGTTTATATAATAATTGATGCAAAATAAATGAATGAATTGTATTTTAAATATTTTTTTATTGATATATTTTTACCAAGTATTATATAACACATACAAAAATATTAAAAATCAAAGTTGAGAAATTAAATCTATAAAATGTCAAATGAGGACAATTAACAATTTATCTTTTCGTAATTATTTACTAGTTTTAGACCCGATGCGCAGACCGAGTTTTGACATAAGTCGCATTAACGAGGTTTCAACATAAGTCTATTTAGTGAACATTTAAGTATTCTAATGGGCTAATTATTTATAAGTGTATTCAACTTGTCATTTTTTTCATTTTTAATTATCGAACTCTAACGTTGGTCACTTTGGTGTATCTATTTTGTAATTTCGTTAACTTAGTGAACGATTTTAAAAGTTCAATACATCAAAATGGATATGAGGGGCAAAATTCATTAAGATGATGATAACTAAAAACAACAAACTACTCCTATTTTATTGGCTATTCTTTGTTCATCCTCCTGGACACGCTTCAATTGTTGTTATTGAAATAGATTATAGAATACCTAATCTACAAAAACTATCAAGCAAAAGTTCTGATTGTTATATGCTTAATTATGAATGTTGTCTTTGGTAGATCATTTACGTCTTTCACACGACAACAACAAAACAAAACACGTGCTTTAATAATCAGATATAAATCTCTATATAAGTTTAATAAATTAATGAAGCTACTAATGATTTTGCCTTGCTTTGAACTCATGGAAAAGCAAAATTGATTCTCATTGCTTTCAAACTTCAATCCTATGAGATCTGGTTTCAAGTCTTTTATTCCGTTTGTATTACGCTTTTGTATAAGAAATTATGAAAACTTTGATTTATTTATATACCCAGAGTTTTTTTTTTTTTTTTTTTTTTTTTTTTTTTTTTTTTTTTTTTTTTTTTTAAGAGACTAATAGAAATGATAAATTTGCGTATATTAAACTTTGGGTATTTCAACGCTTGATATGACAAGTTTACGTGTTTTAGAAATTAAATATTATAATTCAATATTGAATTTTTGATTTTTCTTAAGTTGTGTGTTATTTTACTTGGGTAACAATTATTTAGAGACAAAAGGGGTAGGTAAGTATACTTTTTCTTGCTTTCAAAACGAATATCCGAGTAACGCATGAGTATTGCACTTGTTTGGAGTATATATTGAACTCAACTCTATCTTTATATGTTTTTCTTAAATTTCTCCACCCTAATTTATCAAAATTTGACAATATTTTTTTTAATTAATTTTGACGTGTAATTGACCAGTAGAAATGCTTAATTTCGTCTGTGTGGCAAATGTAAGCTTTTCCATTGATTTAATTGAAACCCCTACATAAATTGATTGTCCATTTTGTATATTCTTTTATCTTATAAAAGATAATTGAATGTCCATTTTGCGTCATTTACTTTTGAAAAAATCGTCCGATTTTTATAAAATAAAGTTTTTAGTTTTATGGTAAGTTTTATCAAAAAAATTCTAAAAGGTGAATATGCAGGTTCTCGAGGCATTCTTGCGATTTAATAACATGTTTGAGCTAGTAATTGTTTATGCATTTTGAAAATCTATTGATTTAATAATATCGTTTTCGAACGACTTTTATAGGCTAGCCGAACCGGTGGTAACTCCGGTTCCCGGTTGAACCTGTTGGTTCGCTCTGTTTTAAAAAATCATATGTACCATCAACTTGTTTACATATAAATTGTATGAAGCTTTGGGTGTTTTATTAGTTTGTACAATATGTATAATAACAAGTATTTTTAATATTAAGGATGTTTTAAAAATAACACTAATTAGATAATTATTGTTATAGACTATTTTTTCTTATATTAAATTACTTTGTATATATTTTTTTAATTTTAAAAAAAACATGTCTAAAAAAAGTGCTTTTTGTAACAAATACTATTATAGATGTACTTAATAAAATTTGCCAATATAAGTAAGTGTTGAACCTTAATTTTTTAAGCATTTTATTTCAAAAATATCACAAATGCTTTAGGCTGGTCCCAGTCGTGACCTGGGACGACCTGGGTCATCCAGCGCCACGTCAGCTTTCTCTCTCCAGCGACCTGACATGACCCGGATGCCCCAGTCGATGACCCAATTTTTTTTTTTTTTTTTTTTTAAATGACCAAAAGGTCATATTTTGAATTTATGGGGAATTAAAGTTGGAAATTGTGAGATAATGTGGCAAATAACATCGGTCCAAATTTAGACCGATATCTCCCATTTTCATAGTTTGCCCGATTTGGCAACCGAGCACCACATCCGAGCCAACCGATCTCAACATCGGTCGACCCCTAACTTTTTCGACACCCAACCGATCTTGACCTCTCGAATGCGACCAGCCTTATAATGTAGTATAGATAATAGATTATCATACAAAAACCGGAAATACATCTGAATTTAATTTTATGTATTTTTATGCAATTTAACATTAATTAATTTCAGTTTCAACTAATTCGCTAAATAACTTTATAAAAATATAAGCTTTAGTATTCGGCTTATAATTAAGCCCCAATCTATTGCGCCAAACATAAAGTTTGCATATTATTATTAGAGTGAATTACATAAATCGTCCTTGTGGTTTGCTATAAATTACGGATCTTGTCCCTGTGGTTTTTTTTTTTTAGCGGGTTTCGTCCCTGTGGTTTACAAAAGTTACGGATCTTGTCCCCCGTCTGACCCGGTCCCAAAAAAAGGACCTCCCTTGCAAATACTTTCTAACGTGAGGGGCTAACGTCATATTTTGGTGTTAACGATCGGAGTTAATTACATAAATCGTCCTTGTGGTTTGGTAAAAGTTACGAATCTTGTCCCTGTGGTTTATTATAATATTTTTTTTTAAAAACTGTTTTTTCTTTTAAAAAAAATTAATTTTATTAAAAAAAATAAAATTAAATTGAAAAAAAAAAAAAAAAAAAAAAAACTTTTTTTAATTTTATTATAAAACGAATGAAGCCGTATAAAAAAACGTTTTTATACGGATTTCTCTATTTTTACGTTTCATTTGTTTTTATACGGTTTCGTTCGTTTTTGTATGAAAATGTATGAAAGCATTTTTGTACAAAAATGTACGTTTTTGTATGAAAATGTATGAAAATATATACAAAAACGTACATTTTCATACAAAAACGTACATTTTAAACAAAAAAAATGTACGGTTTTGTTTAAAATGTACGTTTTTGTTTAAAATGTACGGTTTTGTTTAAAATGTACTATAATATTTTAAAAAAAAAAAACTGTTTTTTCTTTTAAAAAAGTTAATTTAAAAAAAAAAAAAAAAAAAAAAAAAAAAAAACACTTTTTTTGAATTTTATTATAAAACGGATGAAGCCGTATAAAAAAACGTTTTTATACGGTTTTGTCCGTTTTATACGTTTCATTTGTTTTTATACAAAAACGTTTTTTTTTTTTTAAAAACGTACGGTTTTGTTTAAAATGTACATTTTCATACAAAAACGTACATTTTAAACAAAACCGTACATTTTTTTTGTTTAAAATGTACGTTTTTCATACAAAAACGTACATTTTAAACAAAACCGTACGTTTTTTTGTTTAAAATGTACGTTTTTCATACAAAAACGTACATTTTAAACAAAACCGTACGTTTTTTTTTGTTTAAAATGTACGTTTTTCATACAAAAACGTACATTTTAAACAAAACCGTACGTTTTTTTTGTTTAAAATGTACGTTTTTGTATGAAAATGTACGTTTTTGTATGAAAACGTACATTTTTTCATTCGTTTTTGTATGAAAAAATGTTTTCATACATTTTCATACAAAAACGTACATTTTTGTACAAAAATGTTTTCATACATTTTTATACAAAAACGAACGAAACCGTATAAAAACAAATGAAACGTAAAAATAGAGAAATCCGTATAAAAACGTTTTTTTATACGGCTTCATTCGTTTTATAATAAAATTAAAAAAAGTTTTTTTTTGTTTTTTTTTTATTATTATTATTTTTTTAATAAAATTAATTTTTTTTAAAAGAAAAAACAGTTTTTAAAAAAAATATTATAATAAACCACAGGGACAAGATTCGTAACTTTTACCAAACCACAAGGACGATTTATGTAATTAACTCCGATCGTTAACACCAAAATATGACGTTAGCCCCTCACGTTAGAAAGTATTTGCAAGGGAGGTCCTTTTTTTGGGACCGGGTCAGACGGGGGACAAGATCCGTAACTTTTGTAAACCACAGGGACGAAACCCGCTAAAAAAAAACCACAGGGACAAGATCCGTAATTTATAGCAAACCACAAGGACGATTTATGTAATTCACTCTTATTATTATGGTTTGTTTTATAATTAAGTATTTTCTTTTGAATTCAACCAATAAAAACGCTTCTAAAAGGTTAAATGTCAGATCTTATTGAATGAAAGCGGAATAATCTAACTTTTTAAAACCGAGTGTAAAATCAACGGTAGACACCTACTATGAAACGGAACGACTAATAGCGATCGCAAAATGTCGAGCAACCAATTCACAGCGGTGGTTGTTGTCATGCTTTATGCGCACGATTAGCTAGAACTATTAGTTTGTGGGCTGAGAAGTTGTGGTGCACGGGCTTGTGATCAACATTATGGGCCTACATTTTGCAAAAAGTAATTGCATTGGATCATTGATGATTTGATGTGAGTAACGAGAGTGACCCAAAAACAATTCTTTGTGGCAGGCTGGCAGCAGATGTTGTATGGATAAGGGTTTGATACACATTTTAAGTGGACCAAGTCACAAAGGTCTTCGAGCCATTACAAATAAACTGGGTAGATACCCATGCACAGCGGCGACGATAAATATAATTATATGTGTTTGCTTATTCGCTTAGTGAATTCGTTTCACAACACTTCAAATGTATATATGTTACTTGTATGTGTTTACTTGGGTTTTTCGTAGCTTTCCCTTAACATCATTATTCCCGCATATAAAAAACCCTCGTAATATCTTACCCCGTCAAACATTCTTCCCAAAAGTATATGATTTTCACGAATCAAGATAATATTGATTGAAATAACATTAAAGTTGTAAAAATTTAAATCAAAATTAAATAAACCCATTAAAAATGTAAATTTAAAAACACATAAAAATATATCAAAATGGATGTTGAATTAACGAGTATAAAATTTTAAAAAATATAGTGAAATTATATTATAAAAAAAATAAATAGATAAAAGTTATTTCAGTTTGAAAATAAAGATGAATTTTTTGTTAATAAGTGACACATGTCACCCAATAATTGTAATTAATTATCTTAATTTTTGATTAGGAATTAATCTTGAAGTTTGTTAAGAAGTGACACATGCCACCCCATGATTGAAGCTCCTTATCTTAAGAGATTGATACTCACACCACAAAATTGATGCACACACCACAATATCACATCGTTATTGCATATGGTACAACATGGTATGTGCATAATTGTGGTGTGTGAATTAATTTATGTGGTGTGAGTATCACTCCCATATCTTAATTTTTAGTTAGGAGATAGGCTTAAAATTAGGGTTAGATTAACTATGCATTATAATATAGTATAGATTACAACCACTAAATGATCTTGTGGCTTCATTTCATACGTTCATCTAAAAGTAGTTCAT
Source organism: Chrysanthemum seticuspe (assembly GCA_019973895.1). Lineage (NCBI taxonomy): Eukaryota > Viridiplantae > Streptophyta > Magnoliopsida > Asterales > Asteraceae > Chrysanthemum > Chrysanthemum seticuspe. The sequence continues at coordinate 113,009,017 of BPTQ01000003.1, read as the reverse complement.
CTCGTCATCATGTCAGGGTGGAGTCAGAATTTTATTGTCGAGGGGACAAACAATGATAATTTTTAGAAATTACATTAAAAATTGATCTTCTGAAATGGAAAATTATAAAAATAGCCGAAATTTTTCAAAATTTTACACTACAAATATGTGCTCTTTTATTCAATAATCGATACTGTCATTGCAGTTTTACTTTAACTTATAAGGCTGTCCCCAGTAATGCAAGTCAATCCTTCCCATTTTCGCTGCCACGTCAGCTTTCTCTCTCCAGCGACCTTCAGGCGATTGGGTGCCCCAGTAAGGGCGACCATTTTTTTTTTTTTTTTTTTTTTTTTTTAACACAAGCTAAAATTTCATTAATAATTAAAATGTTACATAATAATTCTAATAAAATAAAGACATTACGAAACTTATTAAAACATTACAACACTTATTAAAAACTAATAATTTAGGTTGTGGAGTGCTTTGATCGAATCTTTGATTTCCTACATTTTTTGTCGTTGTAGTGCGGGCAAAGATGGGTCGATTGGTGTGCAATAGAATATGATGTCTTTTTCATATTTCTTTTGTCGCTCAAATTCAAGTTTTTCTTGTTCTAGTGCCAATCTTTTGTCATCTATTTCCGCTTTCTTTTGCTTCAGCTCCAACTCCTTTTGCCTTTGCTCCAGCTCTTTCTTCTTCAAGTCGTAGTATCCGTCTGCCAGCTTCTTCTTCTTTCCCAATGCCATGGACTTAATGCTTTTCCATTTCTCGGCTACACCTTCCATATAGCTAGATTTGGAACTCTCCGACGATTTCTTCTTATTCTTCTTAGCGGTATCACGACCAGTTGGTCACTTAGGCACAGGCACATCCGAGTCTGTTTCAGAAGTCCTTTCTTTTTTTCGACCCTCATATTGGCTTAAAAAAGCCGGCATCTCATTATCCTTCCAAACCTTGTGGTCCTTCAAAATTTCCCAAGAATGCTCCAATACAAACACATGATTATACACTATTTGGTATTCTTCACACGCTCGTCTGTAAACAGTGAGGTCATTCTCACCACTTCCATAATTCCTATAAGCATTGTTGTAAGCGGCACAAAACTGACCAACTCTAGGACGAATCCTATTTTTCCACTTGGTAATAATCGAGTTGTACGTTCTTTCTGCACCAACCTCTTTTTCAAAGTACGTAATCACTTTCTGCCAAAATCCCTTAGCATTTTGGTTGTTTCCCGTTATGCTATTCTCGGACGTATCACACCAAGCATTGCACAACGCGATCTCTTCTTCGTGTGTCCAAAGCGACGAATCATTCTTGGTTTCTTTCTCAACAACCTTCTTCTTCGCCTTTGTAGCTCGTTTCTTCGGTTTGACCGGTGACGTCTCTTCCGAAATAGTCTAGTCGTCATCATTTGTAACCGAATCGTGATACGATCCGTGAGCCGAACCTTGACTCGAACCGTGATACTCTTGAGTCGGATAACCCGAACCAATTCCAATATAAAAATCAGGATTGGTGTATAATAGTTCTTCAAAATCACAAGCATCAAGATTCATACGGTTAACCGGAGAATAATGTTGATAATTTGAATATGAAGACATTGATGAATCCATTGTTGGACGATACACCGATTCGGGTGAGCCATACATAGATTGTTGGCTTCGACGGGAGTGACTTTGTTGTTGGTTGTTTTGATACGGTGGAATAAATGGACGATTTATAAAAAATGGATTGTTAGTTTGTTGTTGTGGAGGTTGTTGCGATTGATAATCCAAAGTAGCGGGTCGGAAATCGACGGTTGGTGAGACACCGGTTAACCGAAAATTCGGATCCGGTGTTAATTGCGGGATGTTTTGTAGCAATCGGGATTTTCGGCCTTTTTGTTGTGGTGTTTTCTTAGACATTTTGATAGAGATGGTTATGAGATTTTTAATAGAGAGGATTGTGAGATTTGTGGATTTAAGTGTGTAAATATGTTGTGTATTTATAAGGTAGCTTAATAGATTTTTATTTTTTTATTATTCATTTATTTTTTTCAAACGGTCACAAATGCAACAAATGCAACGTTCGATTTTTTTTTTACTGTTACAAAGCTGTTTGTAATTTTTTTTTGAACGGCGAGTTAGTAATTAGTGATCCGAGCCCACAGTGACATCCAATTGGGCAGTATGCAAGCCTCGAACCTTTCTCCTTAGGGGATATAAACCCCACTCCTGCTTCTATTTATTTCGGGCCCCTGAAGGTTCATGGTGAGACTCGAACCTGAGACCCTCCAAAGAAACCTCCCCAAAGTTACCCTTGGTGGCCAACTGAGCTAGCCCAGTTGGTTAGCTGTTTGTAATTTAAGTGTGTAGTTTCTGTCGATCGCCTAGACAAACAAGTGGGAAGAAAAATGACCCACGATCGATTAGCAACAGAAGGACGATCGAAATGTAATCGATCGCCTATGTCGATCGACATACATTACTGGGGGCAGCCTAAGGGGCTAGATACTTTATTTATACCTTACGTATCTTTTTTTATATCAAGAAACTACTAGATTAAGTCAGATAAAACAATTACTTTTCTTATAAACTTTGATTTAAGATTATTTGAGGACAAAAACTTCTTTACATACTAAGGGATCAATCTACACCCTATCTTTTTATTATATCTAATGGATGAGATTAAATATAAAAAAACACATTTTCATCATTTTTTTTTCAAATATAAATATCTTTCAAACCGTTAATCGTCAAGCGAAAAAAATATACGATTATGACGAGCATTTAATTATCTTTCTATAGATAGGCACTTTGATATACTTTCGAATTTTTTTTTTCGTGTTTTTCACGGTTTTTTTTAAGTTTTTTTTTTCGTTTTTTTACGTTACTGAAATTTGCATGAAAAATCATATATGATTTAACACTAATTTGAATATCACATGTGATATTAGTGTTAAATCATATATGATATGTATATGTGATTTATCATATATGATTTAACACTAGTATCACATATGATATTACAAATCATATGTGATTTAACACTAATATAGTAATATCACATGTGATCTTCAAATTAGTGTTAAGTCATATATAATATTTAATGCAAATTCAAGTTTCGAAAAAATCGAAAAAAAGACGAAAAACGTGAAAAAAATGATTTTTTTTTTTCTTTTTTCGAAAGTATATCAAAGTGCCCGTCTATAGAAAGATAATTAAATGGTCGTCGCGATGATGTAATTATTTTTGCTTAACGATTAACGGTTTAAGAGATATTTAAATTATAAAAAATAGGTGAAGTAATAAAATGCTTTTAATCTCAACCATTGATTTTTTTTAGATGAATGGTGGAGATGGGTCCCTTGATATATAAAAAAAGTTTAGTATGTAAAATAACCCTTCTAAAAAACTTTTTATCAATTTCTCTCTTATACAATGATGTGCAGAGTCAATATTTTTGTAGGTCTTGTCTATTATTGAGCTTCAATTCCATTCAATCTTACCATTATGATGTTCGATCACATGGAAAACTATTCTTGTGGTCCATTATCATCCACATCTTGATATGTTTTATGGTTAAGGCTACCCACAATGGGGTCGGTCGCCCCTCGGTCGACCTTCGGTCCTTCTCGATCGCCACTGATACATCATGAGGGTCATTGTCGGTCGGCGAAGGCTATTTGGATGAACGGGGTCACTATCTCGACCGAATAAATGCACACTTAACTTTGTAATTTTTGTACTTTTGTAAAAAAAAAAAAAAAAAAAAAAAAAACAAACAAACATTTTAACTCTTTAGTTTGAACCCCTTTTAACACTATAACTACCTCATTTATTTATCACTTTATACACAATTTATATACACTTTTAATTTCTAACAAAAACATAAAATTGGCTTGTTCGCTTTCAAACAATGTCAATGAAATCAAAGCTATGGTTAAAAAACAAATCGAGGAGGATAAAGTTCGTCAGCTAGCCATTATGAACTTAGCGGTAGAATTTGAGAATGCAAACATAACTAAAGATGATATGAGAAAAGCATACGATGAATGCAATGCCATTTCAAAAAAAAAAAAAAAAAAAAAAAAACATGCTTTGATCGACACTTTTCTTAAACAAGAATCTGAAAAAAATTATAAGATGCATAATGTTTTGTTTTGAAAGGTGGAAAACTAAAACATCAAATGCATACTAAATTTGTTTGGATGCATTTAAAAAACAAATAGGACTATTGTGTTTTTGTATTATTTTTAAAATTTCGTATTGTAAATTTTATTTTTATTTAAATGAATGAAAATTTATTTACTGCGAGAAAGATACAAACTAGAATATGAAATTTTATACATTGAACTACAAAGTAGAATACGACACTGAAATATAAAACAAATTATGATACCTTAAATTTATTAAAACGTAAACGTATGAAATTAAAAGTACAATAGCTGATAAGGGGAATGCTTTGACCTTTTACATTGGTTTGTAACTGTTAATGAGTTCTTCCTTCTCAGCAATTCGTTCCTAGCCGCCACCTAGTTGTTTGCGTTTCTCATATCAGCTCCAATCGTCCTTTTCAGAGTATGAAAACCGTAGTTGATAAGGGTATGATCTGGCAGCGAACGAACACTTATCATTTCAGGACCACGGCTACGCATTTGATCAAGATAGTGAGTCAACACGTTCAACAATTGATTCGCCAACGCGACCTCAGCAACAAGTTCTTCTCTTTGTCGCGTAAGGATAGCTTATCTCACATCATTTGGTTCAGTAGCTATAATATTTGAGATAAAAAGAAGTTGTGTGTGTGAGAGTGATAGTTTGTGTGTTGAGAAATTGAAAGTAGTGTGTATTGAAAATGAAAACGTAGAGGATATATACTGTAAAAAAGATATGTCGGACGCCTTCTATTATTACATCAAACAACAATTGAATTGGGATCAAAGAATTAAGGGATTGGATTTGCCTTTACTGTGCCTAAAAGGTCGTCTGTAAGTCACATAAGAAAGAAAACTGATGTGACAGAAAAATTGAAGGTCACTGAAGGTCACTGTTGTGCCTAGCCTAATAAAATTTAAGTAGACTAAGAAGTGGTCAGTTGATGTCCAACTCATCTTTTTCGAATAATTAAAATTTTCTATTTCATACTCATTTAACATTGATCGATGGAAAAATAAGCGGATCGGATCAGGTTTGAGTCACACGTCTAGATGAGTTTTCCAGAAACATGGGTCTAAATGGGTTTTAGTCGGGTTGACAAGATTTTGTTTTATTTTTTTTGTAAAAGATTAAAAAAGTAAAACAAAAAACAGTAAATTTTTTTTGACCCGCTAGACCCGCCTAGTAGTTATTATATAATTGCACTTTTATTTTTTTATCAAATACTCACATCTATAATATTTAGGAAGACCTAAGTAAACCCATCATTTACCAGATATTTAACCAACTAGGTACATGTTTAACTAATGAGTTTCAAATTGCCACTTTTAAACATGATATAAGATGATCAAATCATAACTATTTCAGCTTTAAAAAAAAGATGTTGACACTCAAATGGAAAGTACTGAAATGACATTCCGGTAAATAAAAGTTTATTCAGATATAGTTTATGAAATTCTATAAAATGTGGACAATTAAGGTTTCATATAACACTCTAAAAATCCGAATTACATTTTTATTTTCATTTTTGAATATATCTTAAGTTTGAATTATAAATAAGTGTTATATAAAACCATAGGGTATGAAATTAAAACACATTATTAATATTATCCTAAAGTAACTTTCTTGCTCACTCATGCTATACGGTTTTCCTTCAACATGATAAAACCGAATTCCCTTTTGTCTATCTAGTTCACACGTTTCTTGCTAAGGGATAATGACCACCATATATACATGCTACTAAGGGTGAGCATATGACCCGAACGGACCGGACCGACCGAAGGACCGACCGGACCGACAAGGACCGAGACCGGACCGACCAAATTCGGTCCGGTCCGCGGTCTCGGCTTTTGGGCTAATTGGTCCTCGGTCCGGTCCGGACCAAAACCGACGAATTTGGCCTTGTTGGACCGGACCGACCGAAGGACCGACCGGACCGGTCCGGACCGAGACCGGACCGACCACATTCGGTCCGGTCTCGGTCTAGGGGTTATGCCGAAATCGGTTTTCGGTCCGGTCCGGTCCGGTTTTTGGACCATGCACACCCTTACATGCTACATTAGAAGATTTCATGTGTATCTTTTACCCTAAATATTTATGTAGAAAACTAGAAGGGGGGGGGTTGAATAGTTTTACCGATTAAAACTTGGTTTTAAACTATTTAGATCGACTTATGTCAATCTAGTTGAACGTGTGATTTGGATGTTGATAGACAAGCGTATAGATAAATAAAAGCTAAGATAAAGAGTAAGAAGCACAAAACCACAACGCGAGTATTTATAATGGTTCGGCTACAAGGACACCTTTCTTGCCCTACTCCACTCCCCGAGTCACCTACTCGAGAGTTCGTAATCACTACACAACACAAACTCCTTGTGGCGAAGAAGCCTTCACAACGTCGCCTACTCTTTATATGGTACAAGGCTAGACACCGGGTTCTTCCACGAGGTAGAACCAAACCTATCACTACGTCGACTACACTTTATCCGGTACAAGGCTAGATACCGAGTTCCATTTACAAAGGTGGAACTACTACCCAACACTACACAACTCCTATCCCAAAGAAGATCTACTCCTTATGACAACATCAACATGGATATCAATATCCTTTGACCCAATACAAATCTATCTTGTACATTGACACACCATATCGAATGTACACCTTAGGCACCTTTCACTAATGCCTTTGACTCGACTTCTAGGCACCATTCACTAATGCCTTGTGACTTGACTTCTAGGCACCCTTCACTAATGCCTTTTGACTTGACTTCTAGGCACCTTTCACTAATGCCTTCAACATGGAATTTTGACACCTTTCACTAATGCCTTTACTTTGACTCTTCGACACTTTTCACTAATGTCTTCATCTTGACCCTTTAGACATCTTTCACCTATGTCTTCGACACTACATTTCTAATGAGAATGAGAAGAACTATCAACAAGAGAACCTCAGTAGTCTTGATGATGACGAAGCATGGCAACTCATGGACTTGAGCTTGCTCGACTTCAAGAGGCGGTGATCTCGCCTTTAAGAGGAACCTAGAGAATCACACAAAAACAAACACAAACTACATAGAAAGATCCTTTGGATCTAAGGTTAGAGAGTTTACAATACTAGGTGAAAGTATGTGTAGGAGTGGCAACCTACAATGAAGAAATGGCTCACTATTTATAGAAGAAAATATGCTACTGTTCCACGGATCCCACAGATCCCTTACTTGAGGGATCCGTCCAGTGTAAACTGGGGGAACCGTGGGACGCTCCTCTTTGCCCATGGGTTTTGGGTCATGGGTCTTGGGTCCTAGACTTTGGACCATGGGTATCCAATTAGATACAATGTATCTAAAAGATGCAATGCATCTAGTCCATGGGTAATGGGTTAAATCCATGGGTCATGGATAATACCCATTTATGACTTATGCATGATGTCATGCAATGGGTTATGGGTTATGCTCCATGGGTATGGGTCATGGGCTTTGGGTTATACCCAACTATATTCAATGTATTTGGTCAATGGGTCAAATATTTAAACTTCTACCCATTATATTACCCATTATAATACATACTAATTATGTATATATCTACCCAATATGTAAACACTAGTTGTTGTACACATGTATTACTAAATCTTGAAAACACTATTACTTGTTTAGCGTTTTATGTAAAAACGTAAGTGTGTTAGTAAACTATTGGCTCAAACCATTTACGTATTTTATTTGTTTCGTTAAAATGATTTTACGTTTGTTATCGACAAAACATAAACTTAAGCGCTCCAAATCTACTCCATTCCAAGATTTAGAGACTAGGGTTTGCAGCCTTGGAGATCGATTATGTGCAAGTGTAACAACCTGAGAGTGATCGTGGTGATGATGGTGTCAAGTGCAACAACTGGTGTTAATCTTGTGTGTGTGTTGGATTCGATCATGCCCTCCTCTTTCTTGTGCACATCCTTTTTTTTGCAGTCTAAGATTCGTTGAAGAAGGAGTGACATATGTTTCCTTGTGATCCTTTCATTTACGATAAGGTACAAATATTCTATCCTTTTTCAGTAAGGATTCCCTCATGACTTTTGATCCTTGACCTTTGCACCTTTGCTATCTTGATCCGTATCATTAGTCCATTGTTATCATTATCCCTGATTGCTATCCCATTTGATATAATATTCGTTTTGCTATACCATTTGATATGATATTCAGTTCAGTTAGATATATCTTTGTTTGGACATATTTGATTCGTTATGCTTTGAATATTCTTTGTTTGATCTAATGCCAGAGCTATTAACTAGTTTTGGAGGTACCATGACCATGTCATTGAGGCACCAATGACATGATACTTTCTGTGGAGGTGTGCTTGATCCATGGCGTTCCTATATGTTTTATTATGCACTTGGCCATTATGATACGTATATATACTTGTATATGTACTTGTATATATGGGTATGACTTTATTTCACAAAGAGCGTATAGATGCATCCTAGGTACTTTGTTCAGTTCAGTTTATGTGAATGGACTTGCCTGTGCCATACACCCTATTTCACTTTTGTTTTGGTACATCTGGAGTCTGCAGCTCCCATGTACACATTTTCTATGACAGGATATGATATATGATTGGATATTTGGGTTTAGGGCATGTATCTTGCCTTAGACATATGTTTTGAGCTTGTGGGCATTTTCGTATTATTCTTTTGATTCTTTATCTCCTTTGACTCTTCTAACATATGATTATTTGGTTTATGCCTGTATCATGCATAGACGTATGTTCCGAGTTTCGTGGGCATTTTTCTATTATTCATTTGTTCCTTATTTCATCTGACTCTTATGATTTATGATATCCTTGTTCAACACGTTCTGATGACCTCTTCTCACTTACTTATTCATGTTCAGATTATCTGTTATGTTTATATCTGCTCACTGGGCTTTTTAAGCTCAACCGTATTTCTTTTCTCTGCGGCAGGTTATAAGAGGGAACCTGGGATATGAGTGAAGAGTGCATAGGAGCTCTTAGTGGACCACCTTGATAATAGTTTCCCATTTGTTTCTGATATGGATTAGAATTTGGAATTTCCTTTTATTTAGACTTGGTTTAGATTTGTAATTCAGTTTGGAAGCCATATTGTTTTAGACTTATTAGTTCCTTAGAAAACTTATGTAATCATTTTATTAATAAAGTCTTCCGCTTGCGTATGCTGTGTTGACATCATAAATGTGACATTTGACCCGTTCTCGGATGGGGGTGTTACATTTGATCTCTTGGTCTGATTCATTACCTTTTAATAATTACACCAAAACTTGTTTCCATGCTGTAATATAAAGTTCTAAAAAACAACTTGGATAGTATGGCGGTTTGAAAATTGGATATACTTGGACATCAAACTTTTAGATTAGACGTAGTGGTGACTACGTTTGCCATCACAAACACACCGCCGTATTAACTTTCACTGCACAACGCGTTATGGGAGGGTGGCCTTACGAGGGACGATGCGTGGAGATGTGTCTTCACGTGTTGTGAAGACTACAATTATACATATTCTAAGGAAAATATAACATTACTAAAAGAAATCAAGGTTCTCTTGCATTTATGGATTCAATCCAAAATTATTTTGCTTGTCTTAAATCCTAAATCTGTTTATGTAAATTGCCGTAGTCCTTTTTTAACTAGCTCTTGCTGTTGCGGTGTATTCCTCTTTTTAAATAGCTCTTGTTATCATGTTTAATCGACTGGCCGTTAAAAAGACAAATACATATGTGGACAAATAATGATGTTAAAAGAATTATTTGGACAATTAGAAGAGAAAAAACATTGATTTAAATAAACAGTTACAAATAATGAGGAATAAAGGGAGCAAAATGCACAGTTACTAGAAGGAGTGGTAGTGAGTTGGGGAGTGAGTGACTCACTCATCATGGTGAGTCTCAAAACAGATGTCCCACTCGCGATATAAAAGTGAGTGAGGGTGACCAAAACGGATGTATGATGAGTGAGAGTGAGTGGAAGTGAGAGGAGAGAGAAAGCTAATGTGGCGATGAGTGAATCACCACCACTAGTTTCATCCTTATAAATCATGTATTTACATTCGCACTATTTTTATTCAAAAATGGTATATTTAATTACAAAAAGTTCACAAAAAATCTTTCAATAACTTGTCAAATAATAATAATAATAATAATAATAATAATAAATAAAAAAATAAAATAAAAAATTGACAGGTAGTTTTTATACGTATCTCACATTGGAGATGCATCAAGTACACACCATTATCATTTTGTCCAGGTGTGACTCGTTTTGCTGGTTGTGCTATATATCTGCAAGTGGTGATCAATGATTGCTTATCAAGTAGCTAGGCTGGTATGACTTGTTTTGCTGGTTTGCTATATCTTTGACTCGTGATCAACAATTTCGTTTCAAAATTTGAGAGTACTGACTTGTTGTTGAACTAAACACAACGCTAATACCCAGCTATATATTCATCTTAGTTCAAGTGGTTGTATGTATGCTACGTTTCAGATTGCCACCCCGGCTTGATGCCTTAAGGCTAACCCCAATAATGCCTCAATCGATTGGGTTGGAGGGGTTGAAGTGGGTTGGTATTGTTGTGGATGTGGTTTGAGGTCCCAACCGATTGGAGATGAGGGTTGAGTGTTGTTTTTTTTGTGTGTGCTGTATGATTTTTTATTATTTAAAAGTTATTTTTGTGAGCTATGTTTTTTGTAGTGTAGGTTGTCTTATTGTGCCTAAAACGTTGTATGTAAGTCGCATGAGAAAGAAAACTAATGTGACATTAAAAATGAGGGTTCCTAAGAGTTATTATTGAGAGTAGCCTAATGGTTTTTTTTATCCGACCTATCTATTCTTTTTTCGTATTTAGGAATTTTTTCAATCATTGCGCATCTAAATATATCTAACTTTATGAAGATTATGTTGGAATTATATACCATGACAATCAATAATAAAACAAAAAATATCAAAGAATACATGCGGAAGCGTATAGGAAAGATTAATGAATAGTTAATTAACATAAACAAGAATATGCGTACCTTTCTTGATTCTAGCCGAACAAGAATCAAATCCACAAAACTAGCAATTGGATGAACCCTAATTAGGGTTTATAGGATTATTGGAATTACCCCTTACCGATTTTGTAATTCAATCCAAGAGTACTAACAATAATGTGTTAGTACCACTTTCTTGTACAAACGTACTATACCGAATTAAAGCAATGCTAGTTTTAATTAAACAAAATAACTTTGATTTGGAAAAGCAATGTGTCGACACCTTTGGGAGGTGGTCGACCGGTTTTAAACACAAAAACACACAAACACTTTTGGTTTTAGGTTATGAGTACAAGAGATGCAAAAACCAAGACCTCTAGCCTTGTATATATACTCAACTAAACTTGGATAACAAGTTGAGTTTGAGTTGGGTTGGGTTTTCCTCGGCCGATCGGTATTGTATCCCCAAAGGGATTCCGAAACCTTCCCAATATTAATTTGCAATCTAGTCCTTTCCAATTACATTTAACGACCGTTAGTCCATTACACTTAATTACTTAACGTCCGTTATAATTATTTAGTTTAATTAATAAATAAATACAACATTTATATTTAATTATTAACATTAATCCTCATACGCAAAGTGTGCAATTCCGTGGTCTCGAGTTCGATCCTAACTCACGTCTGCTAATTTATATCCATAAAACCAACAACTCCCACTTGGATATATCTTAATAGAGTGATCACATCGGTTAGTGTCTAGCAACACTTCGATGCCTCTAGTACAACTCGAGTAAGGCTACTGGAAAAACCTTTTAATGATTTCTCATTATTATTATCCTTTTGTTTCTAATACCACGTTAAATAAAGATATGAAATTAAGTCATTCTTTATTCAACTATTCTGTTTCCCGTTATAAGTGATTGACCAAGATTACCAAATCTTCTAAACATATTTAGGGGAGATTTTGGGTGCGGCCGCACAAACATCTTGTCAACCCTACGAGGGGACCACCAGTATTAAACTCTAAATAAATTTGAAGGAACAAATTCTATCTTGACTACGAGACTAACCCACAAACTTTGTAACACTTCTGGAAACAACCCTTATGACTACCAGTTACGTATAGCGTTAAGTTGCTCGACAGAAATACACTACATTCATGACACTTATCTAGTATCTCAAGTCTGAGGATAAATATTCATAATTTACTTATAACAATATCCACAAAGTAAATTATGTAATTGGGATAAGTCCTATATTCAATTCATTGAATATCATCTGAAAATGGTATGCATTCTCATCAATATACTTTCAAGTATATTCTACCACATCTCATAAATTTGTCTTATTTTAATGATACTCCCATATCATTAATCGACAACGGACAATTTAGAATAACTTAGTTACTCATGGATTAAACATGCAAATATAGGACAACAATATTATAAATGAAAATAAACATAATCCAAACTTTATTTCATCAAAATAATAAATGTTTACAATATCCTTTATCCAAATACTAATCACAGTTCTGCATGAAACTATTAGCTAAACGAAGTCCAATTCCATTGGCAAGTCCAACAAGCTTTTCTCTAGCCAAAGCCTTAGTGAAAGGATCAACTAAGTTGTCATTTGTGTGAACTTTCAATAGATTTATTTCACCTTCACGGACTTGTTCCCGACATAGTGATACTTCCGTAGAAAATGTCTGGTGCCCTTCACGACTCCAGGTTCATTGGCAAATATGATTGCAGCAGAATTGTCACAATACATATCAATAGGCGATTCAATTGAAGGCATAACACCAAGCCCCGAAATGAATTTCCTAATCCAAACAGCCTCCATTGCAGCTTCCGAAGCAGCTATGTATTCGGCTTCTATCACAGACATCGCAATCTTACTTTGCTTATTGCTCTTCCAGTCAACTGCTCCTCCATTGATGACAAAGACATAACCCTTCCGAGACTTCATATCATCTTTATCACACTGCCAGGACACATCACAGTAACCTGTAACACCAAGCTATGTGTCTGGATTTCCACCATACACTAAAAACACATCTTTCGTATTCCTAATATACTTTAGAATATGTTTAACAGCATTCCATTGAAGTTCACTCAGATTCTGTTGATATCGGCTGGTCATGTTTTGAGCGAACGCCACATCTGCCCTTGTGCATCTCACAACATACATAATAGATCCTACTGCCGAAGCATAAGGAACTTTCTGCATGCGTGCCACTTCAGCAGGTGTTGAAGCACACATATCGCTACATAAGCCATGCTTTACTTCCAGCGGAAAATATCCTTTCTTGGAATTTTGCATATTGAATCTCTTCAATATTTTATCAATGTAAACTCTTTGACTTAAACCAATTAACCGCTTTGACCTATCTCAGTAGATCTTGATTCCCATGATGTATGCAGCTTTGACCTATCTCCTAAATCCTTCATGGAAAAACATTTCCCAAGATATGCCTTAACATTTTGCAAACTTGGAATGTCTTTTCCCATAATTAATATGTCATCGACATAAAGGATAAGGAAAATTACATCACTCCCACTAACTTTGTGATATACACATGGCTCATCAAGATTTTGAATAATCCATACCTTTTGATTTCTTCATCAATTCTCTTATTCCATTGCCTCGATGCTTGCTTCAATCCATAAATAGACTTTTGAAGTTTGCATACACGGTTTGGAAATTGTGGATTCACGAACCCCTCAGGTTGCTTCTTATAGATGTCTTCATCTAAGAGACCATTCAAGAAGGCGGTTTTGACATCCATCTTCCATATCTCATAGTCATAGTACGCTTCTATAGCTATGAGAATTCTAATAGCTCTAATGCCAGCTACAGGAGAAAAGGTGTCCTCGTAATCTATGCCATAAGTTTGAGTTAAACCTTGCGCAACTAGACGAGCTTTATAGATGTGTATATTGCCATCCATGCCAGTCTTTATTTTATAGAGCCACTTACTTCCAACCACCTTGGCGTTTGGAGGTAAGTCAACCTCTTCCCAGACTTCATTATCTCGCATGGATTACATTTCCCCATTCATTGCAGCTTGCCATTTTTCCTTTTCAGGACTTGCCATGGCAGCTTTATAACTAGTAGGCTCTCCAAGATCTCCTAACATAGTTTCCTCAACCTCTACGTTAAGACATAGACGTTCAGGTGCACCCGTAGACCTTACAGATCTACGAACGGGAATCACTTCAACTTCTGGTAGAGGACCCAGACTATCAGGTTCTACCGGAAGTACGTTAGTGTTTTCAGAAGGTAATGCATCTTCATGATCATCTTCCAGATCATAAACTCTCCCACTAAATTCTTGAGATACGAGATCATTTTCAAGAAAATCTCCATACCTAGCAACAATTACTTTATTTTCAGTTGGATAGTAAAAGTAGTAACCCATAGTTTCCTTAGGGTATCCTAAGAAGATACACTTTACAGATCTTTATTGGAGTTTATCTGCTGAGTCACGTCTAACATACGCCTCACAACCCCAGACCTTTAAATAAGATAGGTTAGGAGCTTTACCATGCCATATTTCATATGGTGTCTTATCAACCTTCTTTGTGGGAACCATATTCAGAATGCGAACAGCTGATTCTAAAGCATAATCCCAAAAGGATAAAGGTAGAGTAGTAAGATTAAACATAGATCGTATCATGTCCAACAATGTACGATTTATTCTCTCAGATACACCATTTTGTTGTGGAGTTTATGGAGAAGTGAGATTCTGGACAATTCCATTCTCAGCTAAGTAATCTTTAAACTCTTGGCTTAGATACTCACCTCCTCTATCGGATTGAAGAGCTTTAATCTTCTTTCCCAATTGCAGCTCTACTTCTGCTTTGAAAACCTTAAATGTTTCAAACACCTCATGTTTATGCTTAAGTAAATAAACATAACCATAATGACTGAAATCATCAGTAAAGGTTAAGAAGTAGCTAACACCTCTCTTTGACACATGTCTAAGTAGTCCACACACATCAGTATGAATAAGACCAAGTAGATCAGACGCCTTCTCCATATTGCTATGAAAATATTTCTTCGTCATCTTCCCAAATATGCATGACTCACGTTTATCAAATGATTCATCATTGATATTTTGCAAAAGCCCTTCGTGTTGTAGCTTTTGCATGCGAGCCTTTCCTATATGAGCAAGTCTACAATGCCAAAGATAAGAAGAATTCAAGTCCAAATTCATTTTGTTATTGATGCTAAACATCGAATTATTATATTTGTTACATCCATTTCCAATCACATCAATTTCAAACACACTATTCACAGTAATCGCATTAAAATAAAATACACCATTTAAAGAAACAGAAATTCCATTACGTGAAATAGTATGAGTAAAACCATCATCCAACAATACTGAAAAGGAAACAACACCTCTAATTATAGAAGGTGCATAATGACAATTGTTCAATAACAGTACTAAGCCCGAAGGCAATACTAAATTAAACACTCCTATGGCTTCAATAGCTGCATGTGCCCCATTGCCCACGTGCAGATATTGCTCCCCATAGGCTAGCTTCCTCTCCACTCTAAACCCCTGCAGTGTATTACAAATGTGAATACCACATCCAGTATCATATATCCAGGAATTTTTATGATTTAGAGTAAATAATTCAATTACAAATAAGTTACCTGAAGAACCGGCGCCCGAGGACCCATCATACTTCATCTTATTTGCCCGCAATTCATCAAGATAGAGAGCACAGTTTCTCTTCCAATGCCCAACGACTTTGCAGTGGTGGCATGCTTGATCCTTTTTAGGATTTTCCTTCCTAGGAGTAGGGTACTTCTAGGGTTCTGGTTGATAGGCCATAACCTGTTTACCCTTATCAACTTTCCCTTTGCCTTTTCCCTTCTTGTTGTTCGCACGCTGCTGTTTTGGCTTATTTATCCTTCCACCCTGAATAGCAAGTACCAGGGGAGTAGGAGCCTTCTGAGGTAACCCTTTTTCATACTCAATTAGCAATGCGTGTAGGTCAGTAACTGTCTTCCCCACGCAGTGTATATTGAAGTTCCGAACAAAACCATTGAAATCCTTGTTAAGGGATCTGTTGATCAAGTTCACAGCAATGTCATTTTCGTAAACTTTGCCAAGTGCTAGTAATTGGTCCATGTATCCTTTCATCTCCAATACATGAGCACTTACGGGTTTACCCTCTCCCTGCTTGCAGCTGTGTAATGCATCGATCAAATCATAAATCTCGACAGCCGCAGGTTTCTCGAATATAGTTCGAAGTTCATTGAGCATATTAAATGGGAAGTAGTTTCGAACTGCTTTTGGAGAGCAGGTTTATCGCAACCCGTAATTTCCAGATCTATACTCATAGCTAAAATATTTATTTTTACCAAATAATGCAAGTTATTCATTTACTGATAAACAAAACACGACAACGAGAGGCTATCTCGATAAACGAGTCCACACGCGTACCGACATGGCAGTATATATGATTTAAGTCGAATAATTATTAATGTGAGTTAATTATTTTTATTCTACCTAACGTTTATTAAAACGGTTCCAAAAATATAATCCGGACATTTGTTCGAGATAAAATACACTATTTATGTTATGTTACTGCGAAACACGGGGTACACAATATACTGTTAATAATAATAATAATAATAATAATAATAATAATAATAATAATAATAATAATAATAAATATAAAATACTTTTTAACCTACCCTATCCTAAAAGTGCCGCCCCCTTTTCTCCTCTTTTTCTCAGAAAATGTTTCTTCTTCTTCTGGTAATCAAACACACGCCTCCTTCCTCTCAAAAACCTCCCAACCCCATTTTGATGATAAACAACTTTGTCCCTCATATTTCCCTTTCATCCAAGGTCAAGCAAGAAGGGTAGGGATCAGTCACCATCATCTTTTCTCTCTTCTGTCCATAAGCGACGACATAACCGATCCATAGCAGAGAGGAGATAACAACTTTTCTTCAAAAGGAGTGGCATCAAAATCGATTCAAGAAAAGTAGGATTCAAAGTATCTATTTTATTTCTTTCTAATCCTACCGATTCACAAAGTAACACCACACTTTCAACCAAAAATTAAAAAGGGTATTTGGAGTGTTGGTGGTGCCTGTGGAATTCGGCTTGGTTAATTTCTTTGGTTTCTTGTTTTCATTTCCATCGACTTCTAAGCTATAAGATTCATGAATCTTTCTTTCTTGTATTTTGATGTTAATTCTTGATAAAGATGTTGGTTTGGAGTATTGTCATGAATCGGTTATGATAGAAAAGTACTAGTCGATTTCAAATATTTTTTTTTCTTTTTCTTGAGAATCTATTGACCAGCTTGTTAACAAACTAGTATATATAAGATGTGAAACTCTTTGTTAATGTTAATCTAAATCTGGTATAATTCTTTTTTTAGACTGATCGGTTTATTGGTAGGTTGTGCTTAAGTGATTTGCTTGTTTGTGAGTTTTGGTTAGTTTTGATTTTCCTTGCTCTTGCGACAACCTACACCACTGAGATCTCAGTTTCGAGTCTCAATGTGGCCAAACGCACCCTTTAATATCTTGCGTTTTGAAGTTGTTAGTATGAGAGTGTTTTTATTTCTTGTCGAATGCCCCTTCTTCTTGACGACACTCCGAGAGGTCTCGAGCTCAAGCTACATCATGGCCAAACTCACTTCTAATATTTTGTTTCTGTTTTGGTTTGATTGCCAGGACTAAGCTACCCATGTATTTATTTTGTATTCAAAGAGATGATCAGTTACTAAGTACTTTTTGGTAAACTGTCTCACCATTTGTTTTTCAATGGTAACATCTTGATTGGGCTTGGGTGGGTATAACGAGCCCAACAGGCCACCAAAAAGGGTGCGTTGGGTTATTTACAAATCGGGCCACAAGCCCATTTCATATTAATAAGGGTGCGTTTGAGCTGAAAGTGAACAAACAAAAATGTGTATAAAACTTTAGCGCAATATGAAACTGTAAGATATTGGATTTCACATACACATCAAACCATAACACAAAGTAGGCGTACAAGAGTTTTTAGAGAGAGAAAGTTAGAGGTTTAGGGAACTTTAGTGAGAGAAAGAAAAATCTTATTATGAGCTCCAACTCTCTACCTTGGAAGGTAGAGAGTATATATAGTCTTACAATAAAACGCCACACAACGGGCTGTGGATCAGGCATACAGTGGGTAAAGACCCGTCCATCCTCCACGGTGTTACTTAACTACATACTACTTAGCTTAAAAGAACTACGACTACGAGCTTTCTAACGATTACATATACTTGAGGTGACCGACTCTTTAATACCTGGAATTTCTAATTCCTAACAATCTCCCCCTAAGGGAGGTCACCTCAAACATATACTAAAATTACATTGAATACAAACAAATATTACATTAACAATTTTTCTTGCATTCTTGATGTAGCACTTTGCTCCGAAGCTCGTAGTCATTGATTCTTCTCATTGCATGTTTGGTTAATCCAAGTGGAGGTCTTTTACAGATCCACGTGATAATAATTTTGAGCCAGCTTTTGAGATCATCAGCTAACAAAAATCTCTGAGACATCCATTGTGATGTTGGTGTTATGTGATGTTGTGACTTTCGGACCGACATGCTCACATTCTGGATCATGATATCTTCTCATCAGAATAGCGGAAGCTTTTGTTGATTCATGATATTGGCAGCAGCGTAGCAGAAACATGGGGTGAAAATATCAGAGTCATTGATGCACTTATCATGATTTCTTTAGAAATGAATGTATTGTGTGAGCATGCGGCTATGGATTGACCGCATCATTCTGATCAACTGCAAACGTCTGGTGTACCTGCATAAAACAGTTAGCAATAAAGCGCACGAAGGTGTCTTTGATCACTTTCGTTGAATTGAGGTACACGCCCCACGGTTCCCCGTTGATCAGTACAAGTACTGCCTGTGATCAGGTATAATTACGAAGAATTTCCTTGACAGGGTTTCGCAGCTGCTCTAGCTGTTCTCAAACCGGAACGTCTCAAAGAAGACAACACGGAGTGAGGGAACCAGCGAATAGAAATTCACTGATTGATGAAAAGATATTTGAAAAACAATCGTGTATTGCTCAATAGAAATTGTTTTTGCAATACAACGAAGGTTTTAATGAACATCAATTATCAATCATAAAACACCTTTTGATTTGAAATATTCGTACACGGTCGATGTGCTAAAGAAAAGAGTTTTTAAGCACAATGACCGGTTTTTCAAAGGTATCCGTCAATCCATAACCTGAACCAGGATTGATTCAAAAGATTGAATCTCCCCATTGTTTCTGTTCAGTTGTCACATGGTTGATCTATTGGTTAGATCTCACATGCCACCCACCAGGAGCTTGTTTGATGTTGGCTCCAGAAGGCTTTCCAGCTTCATTGTGAATATGTTTGCATATCACTCAGATGTTCTGGAAATACCACAAGCATAATGCGTAGGACTCAAGATATAATCTCTCTTTCCACATTGTGTGAAACAAAGAGTCTTCATTGAAAGTGTCCTAATGAGATTTATTGATGATCTCGTGGCTCTAGACTCAATTTGTGCATATTTGGATCCTGTGCCGGAGACTAGGGAGAGGGTCTCCTTCTTCAATATCAACAATCTCTAAGAGAAAGTCGATAGGTTATGTAGGTTCCCCGTGAGAATGAAACAAGCCCTTTTAAGAGGAACTTGAGTGGTTTGGGAAGTTGTAGTGTAGAGTGTCACTGGGTCCATGACGTCTTGTCTTCAATACCGATGTTACCATCAGTAGCATATGAATTGTACCCGGTTTCTGCCCTATGGTTGAATAAATGGAGGGCTATTTCTTTTCACCCTTTTCTCATTCAATTCCTTTTCATTCTTCAACCCCTTCAGTGCTTACCGAGACTTCATAGCTAGAACCTTGTTGGGTTTATTCCAGTACTAGCTCTGTCTCAGTCCGCACTCTTCCCATATCTCATTTTTCTCCTTTTCTCATCATACCTAAGGACTTCTACACTAACTAGTGGATTGTCCCTGGGTAGATCCCTCCGGGTCTGGCGGATCATGGGAACAAATACCTAACCTTATCATCCTTATATCACCGTACATAAAGTAAATTTGGTCGGTCTATTTGGTATTGTTCATCTGCCTTTTGAACCAATTGAAAACCATTTGAAAATCAATCCAGATACTTGTGATATTATCAAAGCATTTTGTACCTGAATTGTTTTTGATATTGTTAGAACAAGTGCTCCCCCTCAACATGTGCATCAAATGTTTGAAATCGTTTTGATCAAATCAAGTAGATAAAGCATTTTGGGGAAGGATGAGGTTTTCATAATTTTGCTCCCCCTCAATATGTGCCTCGAGGTTTGAAAAGAGTTTTGCACATACTAGAGGGAACCTGCACATTGAGATAAATGATCACGTTTCAAATCATTGTGGTTTAAGACAGATGCTCCCCCTCAACATGTGCATGGAAAATTTGAAATCGTTTGGCACATGTGGGAAGGAGAGCTCGTACAACCTTATAACACCATTTACCGAATTATCAGTTTAAATCCAATTTAAATCACAAATTCTCCCCCGATCACAATTATCAAATCCTTTGAGATTTGTGATCTCTTGTAGATTTAAATTGATTTTGAAAGCTTTTTAAGGAGAATTGTGACCTGATTTTCAAAGCGTTTTAACTGATAAGGATCGGATTTTAAGACTTTAAACTCCATTGATTAAACATGCATGAATATCTTTTGAAAACAATTGAATGACAAATAACTTTTTTAATTTAATTGAAATCATTCTCCCCCTCAATCAATGACAAAGGTTGTTGATTGAGAGATAGATATTTTGACAAATAAGTCGAGATGATTATCAAAAATAGAGTACTAGTTATTTTTCAAAGCAGTTAGTTTTCAGCAGATAAAAGTTTTATAGAATCAGAGCATGGAATTTTGAAAACATAATAAAGTGTAGCTCTGTTCTTTCTTTAAAAAGCGGGTTACTGCCTGAGATGACAATAAACCATTGTTTTACTTTCTCACAAAAATAATTTTTTTTTAACATTCGAACAACATCTAAAGTCCCATGTCATTCTTTGAATGATATCACAAAGACCGTAGATATTATCGAATCGAGAAAAACATGACAAAAAGACAATATTTTTTGAATTTTTCAAGATTTTTCAATTTTTATGGATTTTTGAAAGTTTTATATTTTTCTATTTGCTTTTTGAAGGTTTTGTAATTTTGTATTTGCTTTTCGAAAAGATATTTACAAGAGATAGATGAAGGAAACCTTTTACTCCTCTTCTTCCTCTTGAAGACGTTTGAGTGTTTCAAGTTGAAGGCTTTTAAGGCCAAGTCGTGGAAGAATAAACTCAAAACGTTCTCTAGGAAGAGCTTTGGTGAAGATGTCTGCTAACTGGTATTCAGTCCTCACAAAGTAAAGTTCCACCACACCGTTTTCCACTTGTTCCCTGATGAAATGATGTCGAATGTCGATGTGCTTTGCTCTTGAGTGTTGTACGTTGTTGCATGAGAGAGCAATAACACTTTTATTATCACAGTACAGAGGGATTTTGTTAAATTCAAAGCCATAGTCAGATAATTGAGATCTCATCCATAGGATTTGAGCACAACAAGATGACATGGCTATGTATTCAGCCTCTGTAGAGGAAATAGAAGTACTCATTTGCTTCTTTGAAGACCAGCTCACAAGCTTATCACCCAAAAACTGTGCACCTCCAGACGTACTTCGACGAGTATCTTGACATCCTGCATGATCAGCATCTGCATAGGCTGTTAGTGACATACCGGTGTCCTTCGGGTACCAAAGTCCCATATTGATGGTTCCTTGGAGATACCGAAAGACCCGTTTAACCGCTTCAAGGTGCTTTTTAGTAGGCTTAGCCTGGTATCTAGCACACATGCAAATAGCGAACAAGATGTCTGGTCTACTAGCTGTGAGGTACATCAGGGATCTAATCATACTACGATATTTCGTTTGGTCTACCATGATCCCTGAGTGGTCCTCATCTAGTTTGGTACGTTCAATCATGGGAGTGTCAACAAGGTCACTTGAATCAAATCCAAATTTCTTTAAAATCTCACTTGCATATTTAGATTGATTTATGAAAATGCCTCCGGGACTTTGTGAAATTTGTAGTCCTAAGAAAAATGACATTTGTCCCATCATTGACATTTGAAATTTAGAACCCATTTCATTTGAAAAACGGTCACACTCATTGGGGTCAGTTGAGGCAAAGATGATATCATCAACATAAATTTGAACATGAATTAAATGTTTGCCTGACTTCCTGGTGAACAATGTTGGATCAACTGCTCCTTTGCTAAATCCGGTAGATAGAAGGAACTTTGATAGCGTATCATACCATGCCCTTGGAGCTTGCTTTAAACCGTAAAGAGCCTTCTTCAAACGATAAACGTGAGTAGGATGCTCTTAATTCACAAATCCTTCCGGTTGGCTGACGTAGACGACTTCTTTAAGATCTCCGTTCAGAAATGCCGTCTTTACATCCATCTGATAGACTACCATGTTCTTACTAGCAACATTAGCTAAAAAGATTCTGATTGCCTCGATTCGAGCAACTGGAGCAAAAGATTCTTCAAAGTCAATACCCTCCTCTTGACGGTATCCTTTAGCAACTAATCGAGCCTTGTTCTTCAACACATCACCATGCTCATCAAGTTTCACTTTGAAGATCCATTTTAGAGCAATGATCATAGCACAATCTGGAGCAGGTACTAACTCCCATACATCGAGTCGATCAAACTCATGAATTTCATCTTGCATAGCATTGAACCAGCTGTCTTCATTCATGGCAGTTTTAACATCCTTTGGTTCGATCTTAGAGAGTACGGAGTTGAAGAAGCACCATAAGGCATCGGTTGCAAGTTGTTTCCATGTGGATACTGGACGAGAGGGATTTCCAATGATGTTGTCTAATGGATGATCGTGAGTCCATTTTCTAAGGTGTTCATGTGGCAGTTGTTGAGGGACTGAGGTAGCAGAGTCGATGTCTCCTGAAGAAGATGGTTCTGATGATGATTCAGGAGCAAATATGTTTTCAAATGGAGCATCTTCAGGAGTAGCAAAGGGATTAACTTCATCATTGATGCCAGAAGCAGTTCCATGATGTACATTCGAAGATTGATGATTTGTTGATGAGACTGAGTTATCAGCAGCAGGCGCTTCTTGACTTAATGACATTGAGACTGAAGGATTGACTTCATTCTCAGCAATATGAGCAGCCTCTGTTGTGGGAATTGACAGTTCATTAGCACTTGGCTCATAGAGTTCATCAAACATAGGATCAAACAATTTCTTTAAATCATCCTCAGATGGAGGTACATATGGAGTTGCTGGAGAAGAATTTGGTACAAGGGATGAACCAATGGGACTGTTTTGAAGAGCGGGTCCTGAACTGGATTGTCCAGGAGCCACTTGACCGGTCAGCTCATCAAACGTGACGTGAATTGTTTCCATGATATTTCGGGTTCTCTTGTTGTATATTCGGTATCCTTTTCTGTTTGGTGCATAACCTACAAATACTCCAATGTCTGCTTTAGCTCTAAGTTTGCCTAAATCTTGGCCCTCATTAGTTGGATAACACAATGCACCGAACACACGAAGGAATGAAAGATTAGGTTTTCTGTTGTGGACAAGTTCATATGGAGTTTTTCCATGAGCAGTGTGAATCAGGGATCGATTTTGGGTGTAGCATGCAGTGGCGATGGCTTCACCCCAGAGAAACATTGGAACTTTTGAGTAAATCAGCATTGTCCTTGCGGCTTCCACAAGAGTTCGATTTCGTCTTTCAACTACACCGTTCTGTTGAGGGGTTCGAGGAACACTTCTTTGATGACTGATTCCAATACTTTCATAAAACTCACTAAGTTGTTTGTTAACAAACTCAGTTCCATTGTCTGTTCGGATGATTCTGACCGTTTTGTTAAGACGAACCTGCAGTTGTTTGATGAGTTTGATGATGATATCTGGAGTTTCATCCTTTGTCTTTAAGAACTTTACCCAGGTGAATCTAGAGAAATCATCAACCACAACTAACACATATTTCTTCCCAAAGATATTCTGCACTCTCATGGGTCCACATAAGTCCATGTGAATTGTATGAAGAACTTTTGTGACAGAGTTAGTAGGTTTGGGTTTATGGGCATACTTCTTGCTTTTTCCCAATTGGCATGCTGAACAAAGATGATCCTTTTCATACTTAAGTCTAGGTAAACCTACAACTAAGTCCTTTCTGGAGAGATCATTGATGGTGCCGAAGTTCAAGTGATTAAGACGACGATGCCATAACCATGACTTTGTTTTTGAAGCCTTTGACAACAAGCAAATTGAAGAAGACTTCATCATATCTTCGATAGAGATGGTGTATAGATTTGAACCACGTGAACCTCTCAAAAGTTCCTTACCATCAAGTTCTCTAACGAAACAAGTATGTTTTCTGAAGGCTACTTCTAGATCAGAATCGCAGAATTGACCAACAGAGAACAGGTTATGACCAAGACCTTCTACATAATATACTCTGGAGATAACACTTTTACCAACAACATAATTGTGACAACCCGTACTTTCAGGTCATTTCTCGACACCATTCATGTCTCATTATTTCAACATTTATCGTAAGCTTGGTTTGCGTGTTTCAAATTCGCGTAACCTTAAAGGTTTAGCGGCGAATTCATGATCATAACATCACGTACATTTCATATGGACTAAGATTAGTCTACATTTCATTCACATCATGTGCATCTCATTAGTTCATTCACGACATTTCATTTCACATTCTACGCGTAATTTTTATATTTAATAATCTTTATCGCGTGAGTTATTATTTTGAATAATTAATCCGTTACTTTCAAAAATGATCCCGAGGTATTTTTAAACTTACATTTAGTTTATAAAAACTATATTTTTAGTTTTCCTAGTGTTTCAAATTTATTTGGTACATAAATCGTTAAAGTTTAATTATTACGTCGTTTTTCTTAAAAATTGTACGATAATTATTTTATCACCCAAATTTCACAAGGAATGTATTTTTACAATTTTTATCATCTCATTACATTCTATTTTGACTTATTAAAAACTCACTTGTACCAAAATTTCCATTTATCCTACAAGTTACAAATTTCTACAAATCTCTTACACTTTCTTTACAACTTATACAAAATTATATACAAGTAATAGGTTTGAAAAAAAAAAAAAAAACACAAATATCTACATCCCTCCCCCCTTGGCCGACAAGGGGGAGGGTGTATTAATTGATTGGTAAGGTTATTACTTGTAAGAAAATTTTTCAAGTCCATAAAGTCTTACTTTTACTTTCATTATCTCATTCTATCTCAAAACAATTCATAAGTGTTAGAACAAAATATTTCTCTCCTCCTTTTGGCTTCTTCAAACCGGCCACACCTTCAAGAGCACAAGGGATCAAAAATTTTATCAAGTTCAAGTGTTATAAACAATCTAGTGTATACTCTTTATAGGTTTTGAAATAAAAACCAAGAGTATTTAGGCTTAATCCTTGTTACTAGCACCTCATCATTTTCACTAGTAAGCTTGTTTCTTTCATTTTCATGTTTCCTTTTTCATTTCATATTCATCTTTTCATTTTTGGAGATAGTATGCATGATATGTGATTTATACCATTTTTCATGATTTATTGAGTTATATATACATATTGGTCATCCTATAAATATTCCCATGGTATTCTTTGGTCTTGATGGTGATTAGGAACCCATGACACCCTAAGAAGGTGTATGGTAGGATTAGATTAGTTTTGGGGTTGATTTGAAGGGATTAGAATAGGTTTTGTCCGAGAAAAACTATTTTCGATAACTATATATTTATGTTCTGTCCTTATTTCGAATTTCTGGAAAAACCTACTGTTGGTACGAAACTTTGGCCTTGATATTTAGAAAATATACTTTAAAACGAATCCGTGGCCGCTTGAACGGAATAAAACGGACTTATAACGAAGAAGTTATGGATTTTACAAGTTTGGCGACGAAATAGATAGTTTTCTGAAATTTCAGCTTTGCTGTTTTTACTTTGTTCGGGTCAAAAACGAGCCTTAAGCTTCACAAATTATTTCGACTTCTCAAAAATATATTAGTTTACTTCGATACGAAGCTAAGGACGTATTATACGTAGAAAACGGATTTGAAACGACAAAGATATGCACGTTTTCATAAAGTTGCCGTAACTATTATTTTCTGAAAAACTATATTATTTTTACGTTACAAGTGTTACATTAGCTGTAACGACCATGTTTGCGGCAGTTTTTAACCATGATGTGAAACTTTTTGGAACGAATGGTCTTCTAGTAAAATCAAGTTCACCGGCCATATTTTTCAAAACAACAAGCTGTTTGAAAAGCGGAGTTATAGTAAATTAATTACGGATGTTCAAACTTGGCCGAAACTCATTTTCTGCACACAATTAGCAAAAACCACCATCTTTAACCCTTAATATCTTTATGATCGAGACCTTTTGGACGAAAACTCCTGAACTGAAACTTCTAGATATCGATACAAACTTTCCAAAACCGTCGAGTTCGTTCTCTAACGATCGACGTACACCGTTTTACGACTAGTTTTCCAAAGCCATTTTTGTTAATTACATGATATTTCCGACGACATTGTTTTGCGACGAAAAGTGGGAATTTCACCAAAAATCATTATAAAACCATTGTAGGATGACATTTTGACGTAAAAACTTGTAAAGTCATTTTTGAAGGGTCAAGACGTCAAAAGAGTATTTTTCGACGACGAGTAATATTTTCAAAACTCGCAAATGGTATAAATAACATACGAAATGCATGCATAACATTACATTGCAACTCATGACATATCACATCATTCGTAATAGGTCCCGGTTGACGCATCACATTATACCTCAGTGTACTCACTTTTGCCATTATTCCAGTTTACCAAGTGAGTTTTCATAGCCCCGTTTTACATGCTTTCGATTATTTTCAAACCCACGGGGGAGAATACATTGCACTACATTTTTTTTGTACGATACCAAGTATGTTAAATTCATTACATTGCTTAAGTTACCGCATTTGCCAATTTGAAAGTCCCCATTACCTGAACATGAACCGTTAATCTTTGAAGCGAGGATGAGTGGATAGATCTATCGAGGGTGACGCCTCCATCCGGGTTGGTGAATCCCAACCAGGCAAACGGATGCATTTCATTTGATAACATTACGGAGTTGTCTGGCAAACACTCTGCAGGGGCATACATTATGGAACAGTCTAGTTTCGGGGTCATGGGCTTAGAGCAATTGTAACATTATTTTTACGTGACTTGATTGTCATGCCTGGTCTATACTTGTGTAGTCGTATAAAACATTTACATAAACCTATGATTTCTCACCAACATTATTGTTGACCATTTTTAGCAATGTATTTTCAGGTAACTGAGGCACTATCATCATGACATGGTTTAGGGACCTACATTTTGAGTCGCGGCGTCGACTTACATTATGTACATTATGGTACTTTATTTCAACACATCGTTTGGATTTGTAACATGGATGTATTTCCGCAAACTTTGTAAACCTTTTGGGACCGATGTTGTACTCTGATTGTTTTTATGAAATATCCAACGATGTGTTTTCAAAAAGCGACACTTTAGGTCGTTCAATATAACTGTGATGTGGTGCTATGACAGTCAATCCCCAGGAATTCCATTCCGCTGCAAAACAGGTAAATTGGGGGTGTGACAGATTGGTATCAGAGCTACAGTTATAGAGAACTAGGTTGCATCATTGACCCTAGACTATAGCTACATTATCATAGCATCTCATCATTTCATCATTGTACATATTCACTTTTCATGCGGATTCACTTACACTTTATTCGAGATTATTTACATTTATTTCACATCGGTTGTCACAGACATGTCTTCAGATTCTCACCCTATTACCATATCATCGGACTCTAGCTCGGATGATGTTCCAGCTAACCCCATCATGGATGATGATTCATCACATTCCACTGAGGTCGTATCTTCCATTGGTTCCACCCCAGCCTTTCCACTGATCATGACTGACACTGAGACCGAACCCTTCGAGGAGGGCGAAGTCGCACCCACTCCTCACGTTAGCCCAGTTCATAACCCGTTGCTCGCACCATCACCACTACCAGCACCACTGCCAGCACCATCATCACCATCATCATCATATTTCCTTAGAGATCCTTTACCTACGACAGACTTGCCGCCCAAAAAGCGTGCTCGTTTTGATATCCCTACACCACCATCCACTGAGCCCGAGCCACCCGCTAGGTTCGAGTTAGGAGAGAGTTCTAGGGCAGCTGCTGCACGACAGCCTTCTATCGAGGCATTAGGAGCCCGTATTGATGCTCAGCAGATCCAGATTGATAGTTTGACGCGACAGTTGGAGGAACTGTCGGTAGATAGGATTGAGCCCATTGCTGAGGAGGTCGAGGGTTTAGTGTTAGGCAGGGTTTCGATTGAATTAGCTTATCAGAGTATTCAGCATAGACAGATAGAGGATAGAGAGCATATCACGGAGTTGAGGCAGGAGATGCCCGAGTTGTTTGACAGAGCCGATATGGCACGAGATGAGTTACAGAGCCAGTCACAGGAGTTATCTTTAGCTCGTGAGACTATTGTTACTTTGCAGGGTCAGATGGATGAGTTGAGGAGTTTGGTGGATAGTTTGGTTACTCAGGTTCGCGATCTTCAGGATAGGGCCGGCGGAGCACCATGAGGTGCCTTATGTAGACTTTTGTCATGTATAGTTTTGACCATTATTATCCTAGTCACAAGGTGTGTGACGTAGTTTAAAGAACTTGTTGTCTTTTGATTGTTGTACAAACAAATATATCAAGTATTGACTCTACTATGTAGGAATGGTTTCTATTATGTATGATATCGGTCCATGTAGGCCGAAATTTTCATGTATATTATCCACGTGTGTTGTGATTATATTTGTGATATTTCGTTATTGTTCCGTTGTGATTCCATTTATCTTTATGCATGTTGTGGTTGTGGATATAATTGTATGATGGTTGTTTCTACTTACGAGTTCTCATGATTGTTTCATCTTGTGATTTTGAAGAGTTATGGCACCGAAGAAAGCTACAGTTGAAATGACCCAAGCAGCAATTCAGAAGTTAGTGAATGATAGCATTGCTAATGCTCTAAGAGTCGAAAGAGAAACAGTGGCTGCTGCTGCTGCTGAGGCCGCGGCTGCTGCGGAAGCCGCTAGACTAGCTGCTGCTACTGGTAATGTCGGAGGATCCGGAATTAAGAAATGTTCGTACAAAGATTTCAAAAGTGGTGAACCCACTAAGTTTCGAGGTACCGAGGGAGCTACAGCCATGGTGCGATGGTTTGAAAAGTTGGAGTCAGTGTTTTTGCTTTGTAACTGTCCGGATGATAGTAAGGTTAAATTTGCTACAAGTACTTTACTCGATGGAGCGTTGTCATGGTGGAATTCATACGCTCAACCGATTGGGATGGAGAACGCTTTCAAGCTTACTTGGGAGGAATTTAAAGGTTTGGTGACTAAGAAGTTTTGTCCTCGAACAGAAGTGAAAAAGTTGGAGACGGAGTTCTACGAATTAGTAACCATTGGCTATGATATTGACACTTACATTCGGAGATTTCAGGAATTGGCCGCATTATGCCCGTCCATGGTTTCTGATAACGAAAAGTTGCTAGAGGCTTTTATCGGGGGACTTCCCGAAGTGATTCAAGGAGATGTGACATCGTTTGATCCACAAACAATCGAGGAAGCTATTCGAGTGACTCAGAAGTTGATGGCACAAGTGGTGAAGCGAGGTAAATACACCAACACTAACCGAAACAACAACCCCAACAACCGTTTCAACAATAATAACCGAGCCAACTACAACAACAACAATAGCAACAACAACAAGCGCAAGTGGGACAACACTAGGGGTAGAAATGCTACTCAACAACCACCCAAAAGGCAAGAGGTTGCTAAGGTTTATGCCGCGGGTCAAAAAGAAGGAAAAGGATATTCGGGGGTTTTGCCGAAATGTAATAAGTGTTTGAGTCACCACAATCCGGGTCGATGTCCTGATCCGTGTGAGAATTGCAAGAAAGTTGGTCACCGTACTAGAGATTGCAAGTCGCCACAAGTTACATGTTTTGGTTGCGGGGAACCTGGACACTACAAGAGGGATTGTAAGAAGGGAAAGAACCAAGGAAATCCGAATCAAGGAGGTTTGGCACAAGGAAGGGTTTACGTCATTGGAGGCGGAGAAGATAGGGAGGACCCGAATGTGATCACGGGTACGTTCCTTCTCAATAATCGTTACGCTTCAGTTTTATTTGATTCGGGTGCCGATAAAAGTTTTGTGTCCAATGCATTTGCACCTTTGCTCAACATTAAACCAACCACCTTAGATACATCATACATTGTCGAATTAGCTAATGGTAATTTAGTTAGCACCAACACCATTGTCCGCGGTTGCACATTCAATTTTCTTAATCATCCCTTCAACATAGACCTCATGCCCGTAGAGCTTGGTAGTTTTGACGTCGTCATCGGCATGGATTGGTTATCTAAGCATCGTGCAAAGATCATTTGTGATGAGAAAGTTGTTCATCTTCCCTATAATGGCGAAACTTTGATTATTCGTGGGGAACGAAGTGGAACCAGACTTAGTATCATATCGTGCATCAAAACGGAGAAGTACATTAAGAAAGGTTGTCTTGCTTTCTTAGCCCATGTAACCGAGAAAAAGTCGGAGGAGAAGCGACTTGAAGATGTTCCTATTGTCCGTGAATTTTCTGAAGTATTTCCCGAGGATTTACCGGGACTTCCACCGGCACGTCAAGTAGAGTTTCAAATTGACTTAGTGCCCGGGGCTGCACCGATTGCGCGAGCACCGTACCGTTTAGCACCATCCGAAATGCAAGAGTTGTCTAATCAATTGCAAGAGCTTCTAGACAAAGGATTCATTAGGCCGAGTTCCTCGCCTTGGGGAGCACCGGTCTTGTTTGTGAAGAAGAAAGATGGATCCTTCCGAATGTGCATAGATTATCGAGAATTGAACAAGTTAACGGTGAAGAATCGTTATCCACTCCCCAGAATTGACGACTTATTCGATCAGTTGCAAGGTTCAAGTATTTATTCCAAGATTGATCTCCGGTCGGGTTATCATCAGCTTCGAGTTCGGGAAGAGGATATTCCGAAAACAGCGTTTAGAACACGTTACGGTCATTACGAGTTTCAAGTGATGCCGTTTGGATTGACTAATGCACCGGCGGTATTCATGGATCTCATGAATAGAGTTTGTAAGCCGTATTTGGACAAGTTTGTTATAGTGTTCATCGACGACATATTGATTTACTCCAAGAGCAAAGAAGAGCACGAAGAGCATTTAAGGACGATTTTAAGGCTACTTAAGAATGAGAAGTTGTATGCCAAGTTTTCGAAGTGTGATTTTTGGAACCACAAAGTGCAATTTCTTGGTCACATCATTGATAGTCAAGGACTACAAGTTGATCCCGCAAAGATTGAAGCTGTGAAAGATTGGGCTACTCCAACGAATCCTACAGAAATTCGACAATTTCTAGGACTAGCCGGGTATTACCGAAGGTTCATCGAAGGTTTTTCGAAGATAGCGAGACCTTTGACCAAGTTGACACAGAAAAACAAGAAGTACGAGTGGGGAAAGAAACAAGAATCTGCTTTTCAGTTGTTGAAGCAAAAGCTTTGCAGTGCGCCGATTTTGGCACTACCCGAAGGCATTGAGAACTTTGTTGTATATTGTGACGCTTCGCATAAAGGACTTGGGGCTGTTTTAATGCAAAACGAGAAGGTGATAGCGTATGCTTCTCGACAACTTAAGACTCATGAGAAGAATTACACCACTCATGATCTCGAGTTAGGAGCCGTAGTTTTTGCGCTCAAGATTTGGAGACACTACCTCTACGGTACAAAGTGCACAGTGTTTACGGACCACAAGAGTTTGCAATATATTCTTGATCAAAAGGAACTTAATATGAGGCAACGTCGTTGGTTGGAATTACTCAGCGACTATGATTGTGAAATCAAGTATCACCCGGGAAAAGCCAATGTTGTGGCTGATGCTTTTAGTCGGAAAGAGAGGCCTAAACCTTTAAGAGTTCGATCATTGGGAATGACGATTATTTCTCCTTTACCATCGAAAATCCATGAAGCACAGATCGAAGCACTTAAGGAAGAAAACCGACCAAGTGAAAAGCTTTATGGTATGCCCGAAAGCGTAAATGGTTTTGTAAAGAGAGCAGATGGAGTCCTATGTTTCAAGGATAGAATGTGGGTTCCATTGTATGGCGGAATACGAGAATTGATTATGCATGAGTCGCATAAGTCAAAGTATTCTATTCATCCAGGATCGGATAAGATGTATCAAGATCTTAAGAAGCTTTATTGGTGGCCGAACATGAAAGCGGAGATTGCCACGTACGTTAGCAAATGTCTTACCTGCGCTAAGGTAAAAGTCGAATATCAGAAGCCTTCAGGTTTACTCCAACAACCGGAAATTCCTCAATGGAAATGGGAACGCATTACGATGGACTTTGTTACGAAACTTCCTAAGACATCGGGAGGTTACGACGCTATTTGGGTAATTGTTGATCGCCTTACCAAGTCAGCCCATTTCATACCGATTAGAGAGACTTATTCCATGGAGCAACTCACTAGACTTTATGTCAAAGAAATAGTCTCGAGGCACGGAGCACCAATTTCTATCATTTCCGACAGAGATAGTCGATTCACTTCAAATTTCTGGAATTCATTGCAAGATTCATTCGGAACCAGATTAGAGATGAGCACAGCATATCACCCACAAACCGACGGTCAAAGTGAAAGGACAATTCAAACGTTAGAAGATATGCTGAGGGCATGTGTAATTGATTTTGGAAATGGTTGGGCTAACCATTTGCCATTGATTGAATTCTCGTACAACAATAGTTATCACACCAGTATAAAGATGGCACCATTCGAGGCACTGTATGGTCGTAAGTGCCGTTCACCTGTTTGTTGGGCCGAGGTAGGAGACGCACAACTTACTGGTCCGGAAATGGTACGGGAAACCACGGAAAAGATCGTTCAAATTCGTGATAGACTCAGAACTGCAAGGAGCCGACAGAAAAGTTATGCGGATGTTAGACGCAAAGATTTGGAATTTCAAGTGGGTGACAAAGTTATGTTGAAAGTATCGACTTGGAAAGGCGTGGTACGTTTTGGAAAGCGTGGAAAGTTGAACCCGAGATACATTGGGCCATTCAAGATTTTGAGCCGAGTTGGTCCTGTAGCTTATCGACTTGATCTTCCGCCAGAACTTAGTCATGTGCACAACACGTTTCATGTTTCAAACCTGAAGAAGTGTCTTTCGGACGAATCGCTCGTTATTCCATTGGACGAAGTTCAGCTTGACGATAAACTCAACTTTGTGGAGGAACCTGTAGAAATTATGGACCGCGAGGTCAAGCAGTTGAAACAGAGTCGTATTCCTATTGTGAAAGTTCGTTGGAATTCTCGACGAGGTCCTGAATTTACTTGGGAACGGGAAGACCAGATGCGACACAAGTATCCTCATCTTTTCACCGACACCGTTTGACCTAACAACGATTGAATTCAGGGACTGAATTCCTTTTTGGATGGGCGAATGTGACAACCCGTACTTTCAGGTCATTTCTCGACACCATTCATGTCTCATTATTTCAACATTTATCGTAAGCTTGGTTTGCGTGTTTCAAATTCGCGTAACCTTAAAGGTTTAGCGGCGAATTCATGATCATAACATCACGTACATTTCATATGGACTAAGATTAGTCTACATTTCATTCGCATCATGTGCATCTCATTAGTTCATTCACGACATTTCATTTCACATTCTACGCGTAATTTTTATATTTAATAATCTTTATCGCTTGAGTTATTATTTTGAATAATTAATCCGTTACTTTCAAAAATGATCCCGAGGTATTTTTAAACTTACATTTAGTTTATAAAAACTATATTTTTAGTTTTCCTAGTGTTTCAAATTTATTTGGTACATAAATCGTTAAAGTTTAATTATTACGTCGTTTTTCTTAAAAATTGTACGATAATTATTTTATCACCCAAATTTCACAAGGAATGTATTTTTACAATTTTTATCATCTCATTACATTCTATTTTGACTTATTAAAAACTCACTTGTACCAAAATTTCCATTTATCCTACAAGTTACAAATTTCTACAAATCTCTTACACTTTCTTTACAACTTATACAAAATTATATACAAGTAATAGGTTTGAAAAAAAAAAAAAAAACACAAATATCTACATCCCTCCCCCCTTGGCCGACAAGGGGGAGGGTGTATTAATTGATTGGTAAGGTTATTACTTGTAAGAAAATTTTTCAAGTCCATAAAGTCTTACTTTTACTTTCATTATCTCATTCTATCTCAAAACAATTCATAAGTGTTAGAACAAAATATTTCTCTCCTCCTTTTGGCTTCTTCAAACCGGCCACACCTTCAAGAGCACAAGGGATCAAAAATTTTATCAAGTTCAAGTGTTATAAACAATCTAGTGTATACTCTTTATAGGTTTTGAAATAAAAACCAAGAGTATTTAGGCTTAATCCTTGTTACTAGCACCTCATCATTTTCACTAGTAAGCTTGTTTCTTTCATTTTCATGTTTCCTTTTTCATTTCATATTCATCTTTTCATTTTTGGAGATAGTATGCATGATATGTGATTTATACCATTTTTCATGATTTATTGAGTTATATATACATATTGGTCATCCTATAAATATTCCCATGGTATTCTTTGGTCTTGATGGTGATTAGGAACCCATGACACCCTAAGAAGGTGTATGGTAGGATTAGATTAGTTTTGGGGTTGATTTGAAGGGATTAGAATAGGTTTTGTCCGAGAAAAACTATTTTCGATAACTATATATTTATGTTCTGTCCTTATTTCGAATTTCTGGAAAAACCTACTGTTGGTACGAAACTTTGGCCTTGATATTTAGAAAATATACTTTAAAACGAATCCGTGGCCGCTTGAACGGAATAAAACGGACTTATAACGAAGAAGTTATGGATTTTACAAGTTTGGCGACGAAATAAATAGTTTTCTGAAATTTCAGCTTTGCTGTTTTTACTTTGTTCGGGTCAAAAACGAGCCTTAAGCTTCACAAATTATTTCGACTTCTCAAAAATATATTAGTTTACTTCGATACGAAGCTAAGGACGTATTATACGTAGAAAACGGATTTGAAACGACAAAGATATGCACGTTTTCATAAAGTTGCCGTAACTATTATTTTCTGAAAAACTATATTATTTTTACGTTACAAGTGTTACATTAGCTGTAACGACCATGTTTGCGGCAGTTTTTAACCATGATGTGAAACTTTTTGGAACGAATGGTCTTCTAGTAAAATCAAGTTCACCGGCCATATTTTTCAAAACAACAAGCTGTTTGAAAAGCGGAGTTATAGTAAATTAATTACGGATGTTCAAACTTGGCCGAAACTCATTTTCTGCACACAATTAGCAAAAACCACCATCTTTAACCCTTAATATCTTTATGATCGAGACCTTTTGGACGAAAACTCCTGAACTGAAACTTCTAGATATCGATACAAACTTTCCAAAACCGTCGAGTTCGTTCTCTAACGATCGACGTACACCGTTTTACAACTAGTTTTCCAAAGCCATTTTTGTTAATTACATGATATTTCCGACGACATTGTTTTGCGACGAAAAGTGGGAATTTCACCAAAAATCATTATAAAACCATTGTAGGATGACATTTTGACGTAAAAACTTGTAAAGTCATTTTTGAAGGGTCAAGACGTCAAAAGAGTATTTTTCGACGACGAGTAATATTTTCAAAACTCGCAAATGGTATAAATAACATACGAAATGCATGCATAACATTACATTGCAACTCATGACATATCACATCATTCGTAATAGGTCCCGGTTGACGCATCACATTATACCTCAGTGTACTCACTTTTGCCATTATTCCAGTTTACCAAGTGAGTTTTCATAGCCCCGTTTTACATGCTTTCGATTATTTTCAAACCCACGGGGGAGAATACATTGCACTACATTTTTTTTGTACGATACCAAGTATGTTAAATTCATTACATTGCTTAAGTTACCGCATTTGCCAATTTGAAAGTCCCCATTACCTGAACATGAACCGTTAATCTTTGAAGCGAGGATGAGTGGATAGATCTATCGAGGGTGACACCTCCATCCGGGTTGGTGAATCCCAACCAGGCAAACGGATGCATTTCATTTGATAACATTACGGAGTTGTCTGGCAAACACTCTGCAGGGGCATACATTATGGAACAGTCTAGTTTCGGGGTCATGGGCTTAGAGCAATTGTAACATTATTTTTACGTGACTTGATTGTCATGCCTGGTCTATACTTGTGTAGTCGTATAAAACATTTACATAAACCTATGATTTCTCACCAACATTATTGTTGACCATTTTTAGCAATGTATTTTCAGGTAACTGAGGCACTATCATCATGACATGGTTTAGGGACCTACATTTTGAGTCGCGGCGTCGACTTACATTATGTACATTATGGTACTTTATTTCAAAACATCGTTTGGATTTGTAACATGGATGTATTTCCGCAAACTTTGTAAACCTTTTGGGACCGATGTTGTACTCTGATTGTTTTTATGAAATATCCAACGATGTGTTTTCAAAAAGCGACACTTTAGGTCGTTCAATATAACTGTGATGTGGTGCTATGACAGTCAATCCCCAGGAATTCCATTCCGCTGCAAAACAGGTAAATTGGGGGTGTGACAATAATCTCCATAACCCATAATTGCACTGAAATGATCATTCCCGAATCTAACTGTCTCGATGAATTTGCTCACGCAGTTCATGAGCCGCGACCGGTCGCCAGTCATATGCTTGGAACAGCCTGAGTCCAGGTACCACAGAACGATTTGAACGATATGCAGTTGAACACAGACAAGAATGGATAACTGGATAATTGGGATCCCCATGCAAGAATGGGTTCCATTTGGTTAGTAACAATGGTTGGAACACCTACATCAGAAATAGAAGCATTCATATAAGAAATTAAGGCAATGGAATCATTATGAATAGATGCAGTACTAGTGTCTGTATTAGCTCTATTCAAAGTGTGCTCACTTCTTAAGGAAATAGTTCTACCAGTAGGCATCCATTTTCTAGTAGGCATTGTCTGATTAGTCTTATGACCAACAGGTATCCAATGATAGCCTATCTTACTAAATGTTCTTCCTATGGGTTTCCAATATTTTCTAACTTTCTTTCGCCTTTGCCTTTTTGCCTTCTTAGCATGATATTTTTCATTGACAAGATTCACTGGGGATTTGACAGTATTAGACAAAGTATTCATACCACATTTATGATTAGCAACAGAATTCAAGCAGACATCATTACAAGGTTTTCAAATAGTATCAGAATTCGAATTAATTACAGTACGCCTATGGCTAATACTAGACTCAACACGATTCGTTTTATTCGGCTTAAACTTAAAGTTCCTAGGTTGGTCTTCTACTCTCTTCCAATGCACATTCTTAGCTTGCGAGGTCCTGTCATTCCTTGTATTGTCTTGAGACTTTGACCTGCTCGCTTTAATGTCACTGATTACTCCTGTAGAGGGAATGGGAACATTAGTTGGTTTTGCTACTCTTTGCTTCTCCTGTTTAGATGTGCTGGGATCTGAACTACATGCAGACATACTAGTGTTCACTTTCTTAACACTAGAAGTGTTGGAATTTGTACTTCTAGAAGGCACACTAGAGTTCGCTTTCTTAGCATTAATAGATCTGGAATCTTAACTACTTGAAGGCACACTAAGGATCACATTCAAAACATCGGGCATCGAATGAATATCATACTTGGCACTAGGCATAGAACACGGAATCAAAGGATTAACTCTCTCACCTAAGGACTTTGGGCATATTATAATTAAGCATTCTAGATTTTCTTGAGATCGTTTGGCATATAAGCATGCATGCCCAATTGCATTGTCAAGTGGTTTCTCTAATTTATCCTCTTCAACAATCTCACGTAGACATTCTAGACAATCCTTAAGGGATGAGAAATATGTTTGAATAGCAAGTTTGTTATTCCTGAGATGAGGGGGAACATATTTCACAGACAAATCATATTTGTTACTAGAGTGAACCTTTGATACACCATTCTCCCCATTGGTCATTGGCATTTTCCCTTTTACCTGGCTCTTCAGATTCTCAATTTCCTTTTGCAATGAAGCTATTTGTTCGTTGTTTTTGTTACGAGTGACCTTTATTGATTCAAATAACTCATTGAAATAACGTTTAACCTTTTCATTTTCTTCTAGAAAACTTTCGTTTTCCTTTTGTAATGCATTTACTAAGTTTTGAAAATGAAACGTTTGAGAATTCTGAGAATCTAAAGGAGGAGGCATTTGGGAGCCAGTCACATTGTTCTTTTCACCCTTTAATTGAGAGATTTGGGCTTTCAATTTTCTGATCGTGTTACAATGAGCATGAATCTATTCATCACGTTTGTTTATTTGAAAAACTGCATCAAACTCTGGAGCATCTGAGGATGTCTTGATATTTGAAGTTTTTACATTTTCTTTAAGATGTTGATATTTTAGTTGTAGATTAAAATGTTCAACCTCTAATTTAGAAAAATGTTTAACCACATTGTCGTGATCATCCAGTTCAATTTTCTCAGTTAGTTTAGAATTAGTCTTTTCAAGCTCAATGACACGATCATGGGAGACTTTCAGGGCAACAGATAATTCATGAAATTGAGAAGCGTTAATGGAACAATTTGTAGCAGTGAAAAACACATCTTGAGCAACACATTCAGTAATAAGAGTCTCGATCAATGTATGCAAGTTCTTCCTCTCAATCTCATTATATTTTAGTGCACGCTTATAATCACTAACCTCAACTATCATAGCATCAAATTCTTTTTCCATTTCTTTAATGTCTAAATTCATTCCCTTTTTAAGACTTTCAAAATGATCTTTTAGTTGTTTAAATAAAGGCATGACTTCAGTTAAATAACATTCTTTTGTTTGCTCAAAACCCCTTTCCCCTTCAGTAATACCAGTGGGTGTGATCCTTTTCTTGCAAGTTTTCTCAAAATCAACAAATAGTTGAAAGATAACGTATTGACTGATTAAGGTCTTGCTTTTAGTGGCAATAGTTCTAGGAACTAGATGCATTGGTGTATTGGGAGGATACACGGTCGCTTTAGGCATTTTCCTAAGGGGAGGGTTTGTTTCAACAATATTTTCCGCTTTCTGCTTATCTAAGTCCATTTTCCAGAACACTTGTTCGGGAGTCAGCAATGTTTAAGGCTTAAACATGTTCAAGGAGATCCAATTCTCCTTTTTGTAGTCATGGGGTGTGATAATTATTTTCTTCTCTTTACATTTAGGATCATCTAGTTTCTTATTCATCTTTTCCCTAGTGACTTCATCTGATTTCTTATCTTCCTCTGTGCACTTAACGCAACTAGGTTTTTTTTCTAGGTTTAAGAATCTCATTGCCATCATAGATTACACTTTGATCTGCTTTTGCAATCTTCCCGTACTCAGGGTTGGGTTTATCTATAATGGGAACACTATGCTTATCGCTTAAAACTCTATGCTTAGTGATTAAGTGAGCAGTCTGAATGGTATTTCCTTGTACGTACAACTTATTTTCAAGCTTGTTTTTCAAGGTTTTTAGATTAGAAAAATCATTTAAAAGTTTTGATTCCTTAGCACTGAATTCTTGCTTAAGCATTTTAACATTTTCTTGAAGTTCTTGTTTTTGCTTAGCAGTTTTAGAAAGCTTTTCTTGTAAGGAGTTTAACTCTTGTTTTAATACTTCTTCTCTAAACCTACTTTTTCTAATAGTTGTACGCATTTGGTCATCCATTTCCTGCTGACGGGTGGTCAACTCAAATTTTGCACGTTGTTCATAAATAGCAACACGTTCTTTATATGCATTCAGTTCAGAGATGACAGAATCATCAGGGGCACATGCAGTGAATTCATCAAAAACATAATCATTATTGACTGCAGAAGATGCATCACTTGGTACAATCTCACTTTCACTTTGTTTCACATATTGATCATATGGGACAACATTGATATTACCCATATTTTCAATATCTGACTCAGTAAATACATTTGATTGTACTTCGTTATGTATCTTTTGCTCATCAACTTCATCGTATAAATTTAATACCTCAGAAATGAGTTTGTCTTTGGATGGACCAGCTTGTGGTAATGAAGAGACTTTAGGAGAGACCATTGGAGAAATGCTAGCCATGAAGATGGTTTGTGCAGTGGGTTCTTCATCAACATCAGAGTCGTATGCATCACAATCGGCTACTTGAAAGGCATTATGATGATTATGACCTATCTCTTGAATTGGTTGCTCATCCACATCTGCATCATATGTCTTAGCATTTCCCTCAGCCAAGAACAACAACTCCTCTTCATCCAAAGCTGCACCATTATCCTGAGCTTGCACAAGCAACATCTTATCCCTGAAGTACTCGGCATTCTGAGGGCGTTTTGGCGATGTGCAGTTCCTTGCAATGTGTCCCTCACCTCCACAATTGTAACATTTGATTGGCTTTGCTTGAGCCTGATTACCATTCCTTCCCCTATTCTGATTTGCAGCATAACCTCTACCAGCTCCACCTCTTGCTTGTTCGTACTGTCGTTCTTGAACTGGCTGCACCATAACCTTCCCATCTCTGACAGTGGCTTGATTATGTGGATTGGAAGCAGTTCTGAGATTGTTGTTGGTGTGTGGAAGAGAGTTCATGTTTTGACTAATCAGGAGAGCTAGTTGATTAATGAAGTTTCCCACGTGTGCATCAGCATCAGCTTGTTTGAACATAGGATCAGGAATGAGTTTGTGATTACCATTACCCATGGGTATGACTTGTGAGGCTTTGGTTGTGATTCCGATGTTTGAGTAGAAGGCAGTTGAATCATTTGATGAGCTTGTTTCTCCCTGGTTGTTTTTGAACTGATTAAGAATCCTTTTTTCAAACATAGCATGTCTCTCATTCTGAAGG
Source organism: Chrysanthemum seticuspe (assembly GCA_019973895.1). Lineage (NCBI taxonomy): Eukaryota > Viridiplantae > Streptophyta > Magnoliopsida > Asterales > Asteraceae > Chrysanthemum > Chrysanthemum seticuspe. Next base: position 112,967,771 of record BPTQ01000003.1, on the reverse strand, counting down.
AGGAAGGCATAGAGTTGCTCATAGTTTGTATTCTTCAATCCTTTAGTGAGCTTCACAGAAGTGACAAACTTGTGCCATTCGGGATTCATGTTGTTCACAAATTTTGAGTTCAGCTGAATGTTAGGCATAGTCATTCTGATGTTCCTCATATCATTAACAAGCTTGTGGAATCTCACATAGTACTCATAAACACTCTCATCTGGTTTCATCTTGAAGTGTTCAAATTCATCATAGAGTTGTGATTCTCTATCTTCCATAGTTAATTCAGAACCTGAGAGAAGCATCTTGACATTATCCCACACTGCCTTGGCTTCGATGTTGTGATTGATCAGATTGTAGATATCTTTTGGAAGACCTTGAAGTACGATGTTAGAAGCCCTGATATCAGCATCGAATCTCTTTTTCTCCTTGTCATCGAGCTCATCATATGTCTTTGGTCTGTCAATTCCATAGATCATTGTTCCATCTTCAGCTGTATCAATTAAGTCTCTAGTAGTCTCAACCCGATATGGTCCTTCATCAATGGATTTGAGAATGTTGACTCCATTTTCCTTTCCAAGACAGTACAATCTGATTCGTTGAGCCCAAGAGTCGTAGTCAGTTCTGTCAAGCATGGGTGGACGAGTATCTGAACCAGCTGCTTGAACATCCTCGGCAACAGTGGAGATGATTGTAGGAACGTTGGTAGACATGATAACAGATTAAACGGGATTTTATAACTCTATGATTAAACCGGGAAATAGATTCTTTCACGGGATTTTACTAAATCAAGAGAAAACCGTATTCAAAGGATATCACCTAAGTCGCTAGGAAACCTTGAACCAAGTCGCTAAGTGTCAAGTCACTATAGTCCCAAGTCGCTAAATAACAGCTCGCTACAATCCCAGTCGCTAGCAAAATTTTGACAGCAAGTCGCTAAGCACCAAGTCGCTAATTTGTCAAGTCGCTAAATAGCAATTCGCTAGGTACCAACTCGCTAACACCAAGTCGCTAACAATATAAAGTACAAGTCGCTAACTTACACCAAGTCGCTACCCGTAGTGGAGAATCCACTAAGTGTACCTTTTGTCGGCTTGTCTCAATAGACAAGTCGCTAGGACCAAATCGATACCAAATAACACTCCAACTCCCTAACTTTTTATGAAGCAAGTCGCTATGATGAATATCACACCGAGAACCAAGTTGCTAGCAAGAAAAATCACATCAACACCACTTTTCAATCCAAAAACAACTCAACCACGATGATTCAAGCCTTCAAAGTCAAAACCTAAACACTTGTGATGATTCTAAACACAAAAGTACTATCAAAATCCAAACTTTAACCCTAGAAATCAACCAAATGATGCAAAAACCACATAACTTTTTCAAACTCAAAAACCACTAGAAATCCAAAGATATGTAAGAGATGATCTAACCATGGCTCTTGATACCAATTGTAAGATATTGAATTTCACATACACATCAAACCATAACACAAAGTAGGCGTACAAGAGTTTTTAGAGAGAGAAAGTTAGAGGTTTAGGGAACTTTAGTGAGAGAAAGAAAAATCTTATTATGAGCTCCAACTCTCTACCTTGGAAGGTAGAGAGTATATATAGTCTTACAATAAAACGCCACACAACGGGCTGTGGATCAGGCATACAGTGGGTAAAGACCCGTCCGTCCTCCACGGTGTTACTTAACTAAATACTACTTAGCTTAAAAGAACTACGACTACGAGCTTTCTAACGATTACATATACTTGAGGTGACCGACTCTTTAATACCTGGAATTTCTAATTCCTAACAGAAACCTTTTGGAAAATAAATAACATACGAAGTGTGAGTCAAGTAAAATGAGGTGGTACAACATATTCACAAATTGTCATTCCAATCGAGTCACGGCTACTTGTTTTCTCGGTCCATCTCGCGTTTTGTACTCAACCCGTTCATTCCCAACATAAAACTTAAAACCTATTACACATGTGTCATAATCATAACATAAGCCATAACTATAATTATAACATAAGTTTTTATTTAAATTATTAATCTGTAATTCAATTAATGTAATATTCGAATTAAACGAAAACTCATTTTATATAATAACGGCTTATGACACTTAGCCACCACATAAAACTTAAAACCTATATACGGGTCATACCCAATTTTCTAAAAGTTATTATAACTTTTAAACGTAATTTATTTAGACTTTTATAATAAAACTAATACTTTTATACTTTTCTTATTAACTAATATTAGTTATATATATATATATATATATATATATATATATATATATATATATATATATATATATATACATATATATATATATATGTATATATATATATATATATATATATATATACTTTAAGCAGCATTTCAATAATTTAAATACGTTTACTAATTATATGTGATATTTTCCGTACATCGTCTTCCGGTTACCGACGAACCAAAGACTTATCGTTTGTGATACTTTCTATTATATGTACATATATACTTAAGTACTTCCGAAAGCCAAATTTAGCCAATATTTGCCAAAACTTTTTCAACTTAAATACTCTAAACTCAATTAAACTACGAGCTAAGACTTGCCATGTCATTATAGGTCGCGTGTCGGTACTTCACAATACTACTAGTTGACTTTACTCGATTGCAGACTACTTCATTAAGGTGAGTTTCATAGCCCCTATTTTACTTGTTTTCAAATACTTTTGGGGGAGAATACATGCTTATTTTACGATTGAACACAAGTACAAAATTACTGTTGCATACTGGTCTATGTCCCGATAACCTAATTATTATTATTACGCCCATTATCATGAACCGGTAGTTACTCTTTTGTGAATAAGGAAAATGCTATGAATAGATCTATTGGGGTTGACTCCCTCGTCCATAGTAGGATAAGCTCTACTAACCATTAGTACGAGTCGGACGGACGCATATTATTTAAGTAAGTCACAAGTATGTGGGTTATGCACTTGTATTTGGGCATTCATTTCGTTAACGTTTCGGTGTCATGAGCTTAGACAGTATAATACTTTATTTTGTGCCATTGGGTTACATTGGTCACACCTTGCAAATCTTGTGGTTCAATAAATTACTTTAAACCTATGATCTCACCAACATATTTGTTGACAAATTTTAGCATGTTATTCTCAGGTAACTAAGATGGAAGTATATGTAGCACCACTCACGGTGATCACTTGCATGGCAAATCCTTTTCAAGACTTTATTATGTTCGAGTACATTCAGTGGAACTACTTAATTAATGCTTTAGTTTATGAAGTGTAACTTGACAATGTTGAACTATTTTATTTCAAAAACCTGAATGTATTGTTTTCAAAACGTCTCATATAAAGTACGTTCTTTATTATCTTGTGCTGTGTGCTACATATGTAACGCTCCTTAATACCATTCCACTGCTTAAATTTGAGGGTGTTAAAGATTGGTATCAGAGCCAGGTTATAGAGAACTAGGTTTCATTTTAGGCCTAGACTATAACCACTATACCATGACACAATTATTAGGCGCACTTTCACTTACTTAGCTTATATGAGATATTGACCTTTATTTTATATCGGGTTATTACAAAGATACGTCTTCATCCTTATACGTTATCATCATTACCTCTGATTCCGAGATCGAGGATGCTTTTCCTCTACTATTGTCCTACCATCACCATTATCCACTTATCACCAGACTACGTCGCCATCAACACCTCTAGTATCATCTTTCCCGACACCTTTATTCATATCTCACCTTGGTTGATTTCGCCCTGATCCATTCTACCTTACACGTTGTGGTTGAGTATGTTGGGAAGTATTGTTACAACAATCTTACGGGCTCATTTCTGTTTGTATTTTAGAACATGCCTCCTCGAAGAGCCGCATCCAACCGTCGAGCTGCAGCTGCTTGCCCAATCGCACCAGTTTGCCAAGCTGCACCTGTTCAACGGGCCCCATCAGCTCACCGAGCTGCACCTACCCGACAAACTAAACCAGCACAACCAACAACACCTGTTGGAAATGCTGCCCCTACTCAGAGAACTCTTCTTGAACAGCTCGTGGCTGACGCACTTGCTGCCGCTGATGTAACCGGGTCAAGTTCCAATGATGATACTAACAGGCCTAGGAGCACAGTTCGTAGCTGCACATACAAGGAATTCAAAAACTGTGGGCCTGAAAGTTTCAGCGGAAAAGAAGGAGCAGTTGGACTCATGCACTGGATTGAGAAGTTGGAAACAATCTTTTGCATTTGTGAATGTGAAGAAGGCAGTAAGGTCAAGTATGCGTCTTATAAACTAAAAGAAGGAGCTTTAACTTGGTAGCTTATGCGATGCCTTGGGCTGAGTTCAAGGGATTGCTAATCAATGATTACTGCCCTCACAACGAAGTGCAGAAGATGGAAACAAAATTGTGGAATCTGGAAGTGAAAGGTGTTGAGATTGCTGCTTATACCCACAGATTCTAGGAGTTAGCATTACTATGTCCGGAGATGGTCACCCCTGAATCTCGAAAGATCGAGCGCTATGTAGGGGGATTTCCTCTGAACATCAAGGGAAATGTAACTGCTTCCAAGACAACTAACATTCATGAGACTATTCAGATGTCCCATGGTCTCATGGATCAAGTGGTATTGGATATGAAGAAAAAGGCTGTGGATAACAAAAGGAAACGTGACGGTAACCAAGGAAACAATAACTTCACTCAGAACAAACGCCAAGAAGTGGCAAAAGTTTACACTGCTGGTCCCAGTGACAAGAGCAAGTATGCTGGAGATCTTCCTCTCTGCGACAAGTGTAACAAACACCATTATGAAGCTTGTCCACCCACTTGCAAGAACTGCAACAAACTTGGCCATCTTGCCAAGGATTGTAGAGCCCCTACTCGAGGAGTTAACAAGAGAGCCCAGAACCAGCAAAACAACCAAGAAAATCGGAACAACCAGGACTAAACCCCTACTTGTTTCGGTTGTGGAGAGAAAGGACATTACAGGAACAAATGTCCTAAGGCTGGGAATCAGAATCAGGGAAATAAAGGTCGTGGTAACCAGATCCGAGGAAATCAGAATCGAGGAAACCAGAACCAGGGTAACCAAGGCGGAGGAAACAACAATGGAGGAAATAACCAGAATGGGAATGGAGCACGGGCCAAAGTGTATGCCCTGAATGCTGAGGAGGCTATGCTGGATTACAACGTTGTCACGGGTATGTTCCTCGTCAATAACCATTATGCTTCAGTTTTGTTTGATTCAGGTGCCGATAGGAGTTTTGCTTTGCATGCCTTTAGTGCCCTTCTTAATATCACACCTATTACCCTCGATACCAAATACAGTGTTGAGTTAGCCAACGGAAAAACCGAAATCACCAATACCATTTTACGAGGTTGTACTCTTAACCTACAAAACTATCTTTTCAACATTGACCTAATGCCTATTGAACTCGGAAGCTTCGACGTCATAATTGGAATGGATTGGTTGTCAAAGCATCGAGCGGAGATTGTATGTCATCAGAAACTCGTCCGAATTCCGTATGGAAACAAAACCTTAATGATCCAAGGAGACAGAGTTACGTCAAAATTGGATCTAATCTCGTGTATCAAAACCCAGAAGTACATAGATAAGGGATGTCCTGTATTCTTAATCCAAGTAACGGAGAAGAAGTCAGAAGACAAGCTACTCAAAGATGTACCTGTCGTGAGAGAATTCCCGAAAGTCTTTCCCGAAGACTTGCCAGGACTGCCACCACCTCGTCAAGTAGAATTCCAAATTGAATTGGTGCCTGCAGCTGCACCAGTCGCATGAGCACCTTATAGGTTAGCACCGGCGGAGATGAAAGAATTATCCGACCAACTGAAGGAACTCCTAGACCAAGGATTTGTTAGACCAAGTTCCTCACCTTGGGGAGCTCCAGTCTTGTTTGTCAAGAAGAAAGATGGGTCCTTCAGAATGTGTATCGATTATCGCGAGTTGAACAAACTTACGGTGAAGAATCGATACCCACTACCTAGAATCGACGACTTGTTTGATCAGTTGCAAGGATCGAGTGTGTACTCGAAGATTGACTTGAGATCGGGCTATCATCAACTAAGAGTTAGGGAAGAAGATATCCCCAAGACAGCTTTTAGAACCCATTATGGCCACTATGAGTTTCAAGTGATGCCTTTCGGTTTGACCAATGCACCGACTGTGTTTATGGATCTCATGAACCGCGTGTGCAAGCCATACCTAGACAAATTAGTGATTGTGTTCATAGATGATATTCTCGTCTACTCTCGCAACAAAGAAGAACGCGAGAAGCACTTAAGGACTATCCTGGAGTTACTTAAGAAGGAGGAATTGTATGCGAAATTCTCCAAATGTGATTTCTGGATTCAGACTGTGCAATTCCTTGGGCACGTGATTGATAGTCAAGGCATTCACGTCGACCCTGCAAAAATCGAGGCCATCAAGGATTGGGCCGCTCCTACTTCAGCTACAGAGATTCGGCAATTCTTAGGTCTTGCTGGGTATTATCGCCGATTCATTGAAGGTTTCTCAAAGATTGCTAAATCTTTAACTGAGTTAACCCAGAAGAACAAGAAGTTCGTATGGGGAGAAGATCACGAAACCACATTTCAACTCTTAAAACAGAAACTCTGCGATGCTCCAATTTTGGCATTACCAGATGGGAGCAATGACTTTGTAGTCTACTGTGATGCATCACACAAGGGTTTAGGTGCTGTGTTGATGCAACGAGAGAAAGTTATCGCCTACGCTTCTCGACAACTGAAGGTTCACGAGAAGAATTATACAACCCATGATCTATAATTAGGAGCAGTAGTATTTGCTCTTAAGATTTTGGAGACACTATCTATACGGTACGAAATGTACAGTGTACACGGATCACAGGAGTCTTCAACACATTCTTGATCAGAAGGAGCTGAACATGAGGCAACGATGATGGATTGAGTTGCTCAGTGATTAGGACTGTGAGATTCGCTATCACTCAGGAAAAGCAAACGTAGTAGCAGATGCTCTTAGTAGAAAAGAGCGAATTAAACTGCTAAGAGTCAGATCCTTGGGAATGACTATTCATTCACCCCTTCCGTCTAAAATCGTTGAAGCTCAGGTGGAAGCACTTAAAGAGGAGAACCGGCCGAGCGAAAACCTCTACGGTATGCCTGAAAGTGAAAACGGTTTTGTAAAGAGATCAGATGGGATATTATGCTTCAAGGACAGAATTTGGATTCCACTTTGTGGAGGATTACGAGACTTGATCATGCACGAGTCGCATAAGTCGAAGTACTCCATTCATCCAGGCTCTGACAAGATGTACTAAGATCTCAAGAAACTTTATTGGTAGCCGAATATGAAGGCTGATATTGCCACCTATGTCAGCAAGTGCTTAACCTGTGCGAAGGTTAAAGTTGAGAACCAGAAGCCATCCGGACTATTGGTATAACCCGAGCTACCTCAATGGAAATGGGAAAGAATCACCATGGACTTTATCACTAAGCTACCCAAGACATCAAAAGGTCACGATATGATTTGGGTAATCGTTGACCGACTCACTAAATCTGCTCACTTCCTACCAATCAAAGAGACCGACAAGATGAATAAGTTGACCGAAATCTACCTCAAGGAAATAGTTACGAGACACGGAGTGCCAGTCTCGATTATTTCTGACCGAGACGGTCGATTCACCTCTAGATTTTGGCAATCGCTTCAGGACGCCTTGGGAACACGTCTAGATATGAGTACCGCATACCAACCTTAAACCGACGGTCAAAGTGAGAGAACCATACAGACTTTGGAAGACATGTTGCGAGCATGTGTGATTGACTTTGGTAAGGCATGGGATAGACACCTACCTTTGATAGAATTCTCATATAACAATAGTTATCACTCAAGCATTAAGGCCGCACCATCCGAGGCACTTTATGGACGAAAGTGTCGATCACCCGTTTGTTGGGCCGAAGTTGGAGAAGCTCAACTTACTGGACCAGAAATCATCCAGGAGACAACCGATAAGATCGTCCAAATCAAGCAATGCTTACAAGCCGCAAGAGATCGTCAGAAGAGTTACGCAGATGTAAGGCGTAAACCTATGGAATTCCAAGTTGGAGATAAAGTATTGCTGAAAGTATCGCCATGGAAAGGTGTTGTTCGTTTTGGAAAACGAGGAAAACTTAACCCGAGGTACATTAGACCATTCAAGATTCTTGCTAGAGTTGGTCCCGTAGCTTACAAGCTTGAGCTACCACCAGAGCTCAGTAGCGTACACAGTACGTTCCACGTCTCAAATTTGAAGAAGTGTCTATCGGACGAAACTCAAGTCATTCCGCTAGAAGAAATACAAATCGAAGACAAGTTAAACGTCATCGAGGAACCAATCGAAATCATGGATCGCGAAGTTAAACAATTGAGACGAAGCCGCTTTCCTATCGTCAAAGTTAAATGGAACTCTCAGAGAGGACCAAAGTTTACTTGGGAATGTGAAGACCAATTTCTTTCAAAATACCCACATATTTTCACCGATACCACTCCTACACCCAACTCAGATTGAATTCCGAGGACGAAATTCTTTTAAGGATGGCAGACTATCGCAACCCGTAATTTCCAGGTCAATACTCATAGCTAAAATATTTATTTTTACCAAATAATGCAAGTTATTCATTTACTGATAAACAAAACACGACAACGAGAGGCTATCTCGATAAACGAGTCCACACTCGTACCGACATGGCAGTATATATAATTTAAGTCGAATAATTATTAATGCGAGTTAATTATTTTTATTCTACCTAACATTTATTAAAACGGTTCCAAAAATATAATCCGGACATTTGTTCGAGATAAAATACAGTATTTATGTTATGTTACAGCGAAACACGGGGTACACAATATACTGTTAATAATAATAATAATAATACTAATAAACATAAAATACTTTCTAACCTACCCTATCCTAAAAGTGCCGCCCCCTTTTCTCCTCTTTTTCTCAGAAAATGTTTCTTCTTCTTTTGGTAATCAAACACACGCCTTCTTCCTCTCAAAAACTTCCCAACCCCGTTTTGATGATAAAAAACTTTGTCCCTCATATGTCCCTTTCATCCAAGGTCAAGCAAGAAGGGTAGGGATCAGTCACCATCATCTTTTCTCTCTTCTGTCCATAAGCAACGACATAATCGATCCATAGCAGAGAGGAGATAGCAACTTTTCTTCAAAAGGAGTGGCATCAAAATCGATTCAAGAAAAGTAGGAGTCAAAGTATCTATTTTATTTCTTTCTAATCCTACCGATTCACAAAGTAACACCACACTTTCAACCAAAAATTAAAAAGGGTATTTGGAGTGTTGGTGGTGCCTGTGGAATTCGGCTTGGTTAATTTCTTTGGTTTTTTGTTTTCATTTCAATCGATTTCTAAGCTGTAAGATTCATGAATCTTTCTTTCTTGTATTTTGATGTTAATTCTTGATAAAGATGTTGGTTTGGAGTATTGTCATGAATCTGTTATGATAGAAAAGTACTAGTCTATTTCAAATATATATATTTTTTCTTTTTCTTGAGAATCGATTGACCTGCTTGTTAACAAACTGGTATATATAAGATGTGAAACTCTTTGTTAATGTTAATCTAAATCTGGTATAATTCTTTTTTTAGACTAATCGGTTTATTGGTAGGTTGTGCTTAAGTGATTTGCTTGTTTGTGAGTTTTGGTTAGTTTTGATTTTCCTTGCTCCTGCGACAGCCCACACCACTGAGATCTCAGTTTCGAGTCTGAATGTGGCCAAACACACCCTTTAATATCTTGCGTTTTGAAGTTGTTAGGATGAGAGTGTTTTTATTTCTTGTCGAATGCCCCTTCTTCTTGACGACACTCCGAGAGGTCTCGAGCTCGAGCTACATCATGGCCAAACTCACTTCTAATATTTTGTTTCTGTTTTGGTTTGATTGCCAGGACTAAGCTACCCATGTATTTTTTTTGTATTCAAAGAGATGATCAGTTACTAAGTACTTTTTGGTAAACTGTCTCACCATTTGTTTTTCAATGGTAACATCTTGATTGGGCTTGGGTGGGTATAACGAGCCCAACATGCCACCAAAAAGGGTGCGTTGGGTTATTTACAAATCTGGCCACAAGCCCATTTCATATTAATAAGGGTGCGTTTGAGCTGAAAGTGCACAAACAAAAATGTGTATAAAACTTTAGCGCAATATGAAACCTTTTGGAAAATAAAATAACATACGAAGTGTGAGTCAAGTAAAATGAGGTGGTATAACATATTCACAAATCGTCATTCCAATCGAGTCGCGACTACTTGTTTTCCCGGTCTATCTCGCGTTTTGTACTCAACCCGTTCATTCCCGACATAAAACTTAAAACCTATTACACATGTGTCATAATCATAACATAAGCCATAACTATAATTATAACATAAGTTTTTATTTAAATTATTAATCTGTAATTCAATTAATGTAATATTCGAACTAAACGAAAACTCATTTTATATAATAACGGCTTATGACACTTAGCCACCACATAAAACTTAAAACCTATATACGGGTCATACCCAATTTTCTAAAAGTTATTATAACTTTTAAACGTAATTTATGTAGACTTTTATAATAAAACTAATACTTTTATACTTTTCTTATTAACTAATATTATATATATATATATATATATATATATATATATATATATATATATATATATATATATATATATATATATATACTTTAAGCAGCATTTCAACAATTTAAATACGTTTACTTATCGTTTGTGATAATTTCTATTATATGTACATATATACTTAAGCACTTCCGAAAGCCAAATTTAGCCAATATTTGCAAAAACTATTTCAACTTAAATACTCTAAACTCAATTAAACTACGAGCTAAGACTTGCCATGTCATTATAGGTCGCGTGTCGGTACTTCACAATACTACTAGTTGACTTTACTCGATTGCAGACTACTTCATTAAGGTGAGTTTCATAGCCCCTATTTTACTTGTTTTCAAATACTTTTGGGGGAGAATACATGCTTATTTTACGATTGAACGCAAGTACAAAATTACTGTTGCATACTGGTCTATGTCCCGATAACCCAATTATTATTATTACGCCCATTATCATGAACCGTTAGTTACTCTTTTGTGAGTAAGCGCAAATGCTATGAATAGATCTATTGGGGTTGACTCCTCCGTCCATAGTAGGATAAGCTCTACTGACCATTAGTACGAGTCGGACGGACGCATATTATTTGAGTACGTCACAAGTGTGTGGGTTATGCACTTGTATTTGGGCATTCATTTCGTTAACGTTTCGGTGTCATGAGCTTAGACCGTATAATACTTTATTTCATGCCATTGGATTACATTGGTCACACCTTGCAAATCTTGTGGTTCAATAAATTACTAAACCTATGATCTCACCAACATATTTGTTGACAAATTTTAGCATGTTATTCTCAGGTAACTAAGATGGAAGTATATGTAGCACCACTCACGGTGATCACTTGCATGGAAACTCCTTTTCAAGACTTTATTATGTTCGAGTACATTCAGTGGAACTACTTAATTAATGCTTTAGTTTATGATGTGTAACTTGACAATGTTGAACTATTTTATTTCAAAAACCTGAATGTACTGTTTTCAAAACGTCTCATATAGAGTACGTTCTTTATTATCTTGTGTTGTGCGCTACATATGTAACGCTCCTCAATACCATTCCGCTGCGTAAATTTGAGGGTGTTAAAGATTGGTTCCATCGTTCCCAACATAAGACTAGCCACATCGTTATGACGCTTATACTCAATTTTCCAAGAAGCCTTTTCCGCTTCAGGTGCGGCAGGTGCTGGTTCAACAGGGCAAGGCGTGTACAGATAATCCAACCGATCAACAACTCTACAGACAATTCTCAAAGAGCGGTGCCAATCATTGAAATTCTTAGAGCCAATCAACTTTTCTCGATCAAAAAAGCTTTTGAACGCAGAACTCAGTGCAGTGTTAGTGTTATCGTTATTTTGAGCCATTTCTACAGAAAAAAATTCAAGTATTAGTATTTTCGATAATTTAACTTTTCAAGAAAATAAAATATACCCAAGGTAATATAAACATATAACCATATAATTTTCTCGAAAACTAGGATCCAAATTATCATACGTTCATTACATCAGTTGATCTGCTAGTAACGAAAGCATATAATAAGGTAATATGTCGAACATTAATTGGCAAACAATTTCCAATTCCTAGATCATTTTGGGATTTATATTTTCCAACGCTATTACAAATATAAACATGTTTTATCCCATCTTATGCCTTGAGTCCAGGTCTCACTTCCAACTCAATTTAAGTGTCTAACTTAAAGAACTGCAAATATGTTCATGTAAGGTCTGACTTTACATAAAGATTTACCTTTCCATCACAATCTCGCCAAGTTCTGACATGACGTAAATTGCAACTTCAAGTGTTCCTTTAACTAGATGGCACAAACATAATTTATAAAGGGTACTAGTTTTGATTTTATGTGGTCTAATTAAAATGTACAAAGATGTCATGCATTCATCTTGTAGCATAAATTTTAATAAAAAACTTTTTATTACCAATTCATAAAGATCAAATTATCAAAGTTTTGATTGAGGTATTGGTTCGCCAATCAAGGAATTTACCTTTAATTATCGTCCATTATACCGTACTTTTGCATAAGTCTAAAGACTTAGTGTTTTGGGTAATTACCACAAGAGTGGCGCATGGAATCAAAGCTAATTCGCCCTTAAGATGATTTTGTACGCATAGCCTACTTGGTAACTCCAATTTGACTCGCAAGCAAGCGGAGAATTTGGTCAGCGCTGAAGCAATAACCTCATTCTTTAGGGTCACAATTTAATGCGCTCTCCTCCTAATACTTCCCACACAGTCCGTCAAATTGGGTGAGCCATTCTCACTTTTTGTACCAAAATCATCAATCAATTAAACTATTGAAAACTTAACTCTTAAAAAACAAATCAAATTTCACCATTGTTTAGTCCGTATTATTTTTCTATTCAAAATTACCCTTTGCTTAAAACCTGTCACACATAATAAACAAACAAGTAAACAAGCAAAAATAAATAACTAAAAACAATGCGCACATAACTAACCATTAATTGTGTAAACAAGTAGCCACATGCAACTTATTTGATAAAACCTATTAATAATCAATGTCTGGGTTAATTAATATATATATTAATTAGGGCTTTTACTTTCTCAATTGAAAGTGAGCCACATACATCGACGAATCGATTGCGTAAACCCTTAATTAAAATATACCAAATTGCACATAATTGATTCATTAATATATATAATTGGAGTCTTCCCCAATTCAAGATTTATCAAAAATAAACATGTGATAAAATATTTTAACAATTAAACAATAATACAAGCAACTATCCATGACAAACATGCATGTATCATCATGGATATAACATAACAATTATTCAATTAAGTCACAAGATCGCATACAATTCCATGTCACATAACATATTATTCATGAATTAATCACGTAACACATATATTAATTCTATGTTTCGATAAGGTTAACATAACAATTAAAACCCTAAAAATTTTTAAATAGTGATCGACCAAAAAATTAAGGGGTACGCCCCATATAAAAAAAAATTAATCGACCCATAAAAAAATAAACGAAAACCCTAGAATAATCATATCAAATAACATACAATATTCGTTTTTTACGCGTTTAGTAATTAATTACTCATTAAAACCAATGACTCGTGATGCCACTGTTGGAATTATATATCATGACAATCAATAATAAAACACAAAACATCAAAGAATACATGCGGAAGCGTATAGGAAAGATTAATGAATAATTAATTAACATAAACAAGAATATGCGTACCTTTCTTGATTCTAGCCGAACAAGAATCAAATCCACAAAACTAGCAATTGGATGAACCCTAATTAGGGTTTATAGGATTATTAGAATTACCCCTTACCGATTTTGTAATTCAATCCAAGAATACTAACAATAATGTGTTAGTACCATTTTCTTGTACACACGTACTATACCGAATTAAAGCAATGCTAGTTTTAATTAAACAAAATAACTTTGATTTGGAAAAGCAATGTGTCGACACCTTTGGGAGGTGGTTGACCGGTTTTAAACACAAAAACACACAAACACTTTTGGTTTTAGGTTATGAGTACAAGAGATGCAAAAACCAAGACCCCTAGTCTTGTATATACTCAACTAAACTTGGAGAACAAGTTGAGTTTGAGTTGGGTTGGGTTTTCCTCCTTTGGCCGATCGGTATTGTATCCCCAAAGGGATTCCGGGACCTTCCCAATATTAATTTGCAATCTAGTCATTTCCAATTACATTTAACGACCGTTATAATTATTTCGTTTAATTAATAAATAAATACAACATTTATATTTAATTATTAACTTTAATCCTCATACTCAAAGTGTGCAATCCCGTGGTCTCGAGTTCGATTATAGCTCACGTCTACTAATTTATATCCATAAAACCAACAGATTAAACGGTTCATTTTTTGCATCTTACTGTTACAAACTTGTAAAATTTGATCGATTATTTATTCACAAAACTGGGTCAGAGCGAATCGTACATATCTCTAACTCCACATATATTGTGTATAATTTTTTTTATATAAATAATTACGAATGATGTGTCAACGTTAAGAAGACATGCCTTCATATATGTGACATGAACTACACATACCTATGAAGGAGCCCATTTCATAATGCATGCAGCCGGCATTAATGTCTCACATGAACATGTTTTAAAATAAGACATCACACGATCGCTTAGTTTAACACTTTAACGTACGGGTGCAACCGAGTCAAGATCTTTTTGAGTAACACAAGCTCAAGCTCGACCGGAGCTCGTTCAAGTTGAGTTTTATCGAAATGTTTAACTAGTCGCTCTCAAGCTTACAAAGGTTGGCCTCAAATTATTATTGAACTTTTTGAGCTTTCTAGTAAAACCAAATTACCAAACTAAACCAATAACATAAATTCTATTACCAAAATCTACACTTACATATTAAAATAACCAAAATCTACACAAATTCTTTTCATTGCCAAAATCTGCACTATACCACAGGTGCACAAACCCATCTGCGCATACAATCCTACACTATGCGCATGTGCGCAAACCAATCCACGCATACAGTGGTCCCCATCGTTCACTTCAAACACTTGGTCGCCAGGTTGAATTTGGCATGATAAAGGGACCATCCCGGTCATATCCAAACCGAACTTATTTCCAACATATTATGTGAAACTTTTGCAACTATTTTTTCAACCAAAGAACTTTACTACGATGGCCACCATTATCAATGCATACAGGAAACTTCCTTTGAGAAAAACTCATAGTTTATATTTTCTCTGTTTCTTAGTCTCTTTAAAAATTTTAGTGTGATCATGTCTCATTTTATACAATTTTTGAACGGATTTCATATTTTGAGGATGCGCAAAGGAGGGGGGTGGGGAGGCACAAAGGAGGGGGGTGCGTAAGAAGTTTTGCTTGCACTTGTTTACGTGTCACTATATCAACCGTTCAGAAGTGTATGTCCAAAGGAGGGAGATGCGCAAGTTAATTTGCGCACACATATTACGTGTCACTTTGTAAGGATGCTCAAAGGAGGGGGATGCGCAAGACGTTTTGCTTGCACTTGTCTACATGTCACTATATCAATGGATGCAAAGTAGAGGGTGTGCAAAGGAGGATGCGCAAGTTAATTTACACGCCGTGTAAATTTTGGTAAAAGACTCAAAAATTCTATTTTGGTAACATGGTTATCAAATGGTCTATACCATAAATTTCCATATGATATAAACCTCTCATCCCGCACCACTATATATCATGGTGTTTCTTCTCTATACCCTTACATCTTTCAATGCTGTACTTACATACACTTTGATATATATTCACCTGTCTTGCATACTTATACATACTTGTTAATTAACTTACATTTAACTTGCTTCAACTTTAAAATAAAATATTCACCCGTCTAGGGTTCTATAATTGCAATAAAAAATCCCACCATAAAAGTTGGTGTGCGATGGTATCAAACAGATAAACAGAGCAACAAGTTCCTCTTTATTCAAGAATCAAAGTACAATAGTCGGCACAGTTTGAACAATAATAATCAAACTGTTACAAGACTTGGAGAAGATCAAATGATCAAAGATACAAGACAGAAATGGATCAACAGATCCTAGAACATAATATATTTGGAGGGAGAGAGATATAGCAGTCAAGAGAAGACTGCGTATCTTAGATGATTATAACCCTAGACAGGGACCACTCATATATAGCCAACAAAGAGACAAGAAGCCCCCTCTAACTTTCTACCATTCTTCATAAGGAGCACATCTTTAGAATTCTTCATAAACAAGAATAGAGAATGTCCACAATAAGTCCCTCATAATAATCCTGCACAAACAACACTAAGTGAGAGAGTAATAAGGACATATTTGGACATAGATTACTTAGGTGTTTTGGAACATTCCCCCTTAATCTGTTTCCCAGATATGTCAAATAGTTTCAGTTTTTCACAAAGGAATTTGTGTTGATACACAGGAAGATGCTTGGTAAGAATGTCTGCAGTTTGGTTTGAGGAGCCAATTTTGATGGCACTCAAGACACCTTTTGCAATTTTTTCTCTGATAAAATGGACATCAATTTCAAAGTGTTTGGATCTCTCATGGAAAACAGGGTTGACAGCAAGCTGTAAAGCAGATTTTTATCACAAAACAAGTTAACAGGAAGATTAAGATCAACATTTAGATCCTTTAGGATTTTTTGAACCCAAATGATTTCACAGGCAGAGAGAGTGTTTTGTTTTTTGCTTTTCCATGATATCAAACACTTATTAAAGAAAACACAATATCCAGTAACAGATTTCTTGGTTTTAATACATTTTGCCCAATCTGCATCACTATACCCTTCAAGAACATTATTAAGACTGCTATGATCATACCTTAGACCTTTACCAGGAGCACCTTTTAAGTATCTTAGCACATTTAAAGCAGAATCCAAATGAGACCTTAAGGGAGTATGCATATGCTGTGTTAGACAGTGAACTGAATATGATATGTCAGGTCTGGTATGAGTAAGATAAATCAGTTTTCCAAGCAGTTTTTGATACCCAGTTATGTTATCAAGCAATGGGTCATCTTGGGTTGGAATAAAAGGAAGAACAGAGTTTGGTTCCATGGGTGTAGAGACAGGTTTACACCTAAGGAGACCAAATTCTTTCAGCACTTCAAGACAGTATTTTCTCTGGGAGAGACAGATGTCATCCCTAGTCTTTATCACCTCAATACCTAGAAATAATTTGAGAGTACCCAAGTCTTTTATGTTGAATTTAGTTTTAAGAAAGACTTTGAATTGTTCAATTTCCTCAACACAGTTACTAGTAAGAACAATATCATCAACATAGACAAGTAAAGCAATAAACTTGTTATCTTTGTTTTTAGTAAATAAAGAATGATCACTCACAGACTGAACAAAGCCATGTTCTTTGAGAACACCAACAAGTTTTTCATTCCATTTTCTGGGAGCTTGCTTGAGACCATATAATGATTTGGTAAGTTTGCAGACCATGTTTTTGTTGTTTTCATCAGAAAAACCTTTTGGAATAGTCATGTATATGTCCTCATCAAGCTCATCATAAAGGAAAGCATTATTAACATCAAGTTGGAAAAAAGGCCGTTTATTCTTAACAGCTAAGGCAATAAGAATTCTAACAGTAGACATTTTCACAACAGGGGAAAAAGTTTCATTGTAATCTATCCCTTCTCTTTGGTTAAAGCCTTTGGCAAAAAGCCTGGCTTTATATCTGTCCACTTCACCATTGGATTTGTATTTGATTTTCCAAATACATTTGTAACCAATGGGTTTCCTGTTAGCAGGTAAAGTGGTTATGATCTAGGACTTGTTAGTATTTAAGGCCTCAATTTCAGCATTCATAGCATCAACCCAGTTAGGATCAAGGATAGCTTCCTCATAACAAGTAGGTTCAACAATTTTATTTAAGTTGGAAGTAAAACAGTAATTCTCAGAATCAAGATTAGATAATTCACCACTTTTTCTATACCATATTTAACTTTGCCTTCAACAATAAAGTCATTAAGATTTTTAGGCAATCTAGTGGGTCTGGTTGACCTTCCTGTGGTGATGGCTGGAAAGCCTCCTTGTTCAGGGATGGACTCATTAGAGTCAGAATCAGAGTCAACATCAGAGTTGATGTCATTGGAGTTTGTTTTTTATGAAACAGTGCCCTCAGGGTGTGTATTTTCTTCTATGGAAGTTGCAACTGAGTTACCATCCTCATTAAGAGAATTCAACTCAGTGCCATCATCATTGGAAGACACTCTCCCTTCATCATTGGGTCTTTTAGGGTTGTCAGAGTCAAAAAAGTTTTTGTGGTTTAAATCTTTTGACACATCAGTTTCAAATACTTGTTTTTGAAGATTGTTTTTCATTTTGAAAGGGAAAACAGTTTCATAAAACTTGACATCTCTTGAGTAAAAAACATTTTTTGTTTCTAAACTTAGAAGTTTGTAGCCTTTTTTCTCATTAGAGTAACCAATAAAGACACTTTTCTCAGATCTGCTATCAAATTTGTCAGTGTTATTAAGGATAGTAGCATAGCAAAGACAACCAAAAACCCTAATATGAGAGAGTGTAGGGTCATGCCCATACACAAGAGAGAAAGGAGATTTGCCAGACAACACAGAAGAAGGTAACCTGTTGATAAGGTAAACGGCAGTGAGAACACATTCAGGCCATAAGTAAAGAGGTAATTCCCCCTGAAACATAAGAGATCTAGCAACATTGAGAAGATGTCTATGTTTCCTTTCTGCTATTCCATTTTGTTGTGGTGTGTAGACACAAGAGGTCTGATGTAGAATTCCTTTGTTATGAAAAAATTGTTGCATTCTGTTGTTGAAAAATTCAGTACCATTGTCACTTCTAAATTTTTTTATATTACTTTCAAATTGATTTGACATCATTTGAGAAAAATTGACAATGGAATCATAGACTTCTTCTTTGCTTTTAAGCATATAAACCCAGACAGACCTTGAGTAATTATCAACAATAGTTAAAAAATATTTGTAGCCATCTCTGCTAGTGATTTTATAAGGACCCCAAACATCTAGGTGTACAAGTTGACCAATTTTAGTTGATTTATGTTCACTTAAGGGAAAAGGTTCCCTGGTTTGTTTTGCCTTGTTGCAAGTATCACAGAGATGGTTAGGGTCAGTTGGCTTATCAAGGTTAAGACTGGGTTTAAGGACTTGCAAGACTTGATCAGAGGGATGACCAAGCCTTTGGTGCCAAAGGTTTCTGGAAACAAAGCATGAAGAGATGCAGTTATTAGAGACAATCTTACAATCAGAGTCTACATCAAACAAGTACATGCCATTAGATTGATTACCAATCCCCACAATCCTTTTTGTTGCAAAGTCCTGAATATAACATTTAGATTCATCAAAGCCAACAAATAGTTTGCTATCTCTAGCAAGTTTGTGAACAGATAGCAGACTGACAGTGTACTCAGGTACAACTAAGACATCATGTAAGGTAATGTTGTTGTTGATTTTTAGGTCACCAATCTCAGTGATAAGTGCCTGAGTACCATTTGGGTGTCCAACAGTAAGACCAAGTTTGGAAACATCAATAGTATTGATTAAAGATTTTGAAGACAAAGTCATGTGTTGGTTTGCTCCAGAGTCAACAATCCAACCAAGACTGATTTTTCCTTTTAAAAGGTTTGTGTTTCCATTAAAATATTTTTCAAATTTTAGATTGAATTTGACACTTGCATTAAAAAAAGTTCCTGAAAAACATTTACCTGCCATATTGGAATTGACAGGACTATCATTGAGAAGACTCATGAGTCTGGCCATCTGTTCATTAGACAAAGAAACAGGAGAGTTGCTAGTTCTAGTTTCAAGATTGGCATCAGAAGAAGAAGAAGCATTGTTACTAGCAGGTTTAATATTAGAATTAAAGTTCCTTTTTCCATATCCAGCAGGATAACCAACAATATCATAACATATATCAATGGTGTGACCAGGTTTGTTGCAGTTAGAGCATTTCAGATTAAGGTTGGGTCCTCTATTGTTAGAGTTGTTACCAGAGGTATTATTCCCAGAGGTGGGATTTGAGATTTTGTAATTGTTGTTTCCTTTTTTTTTGTTATCAAAAATTTTTGAAGCAAAAGCAGACACATTTAGTTTAATGGATCCAGTTCCAGAGGAGAAGTTCCTATGGGATTCTTCCCCTGACACAATAGAAAAAGCAGTCTTGACAGATGGTAAAGGATCCCTGGTTAAAATATTGCTTCTGATGGGCACATAAGTGTCATCAAGACCCATTAAAAACTGCATTAACTTGATTAGCTAGTTATGTTTTTCAAAATGTTTTCCAGCATCACAAGTACATGTAGGAAGACTGATCATGGAGTCAAATTGTTTCCATAATGAGTTAAGATTATTGTAGTAATCAGCAAGAGAGGACCCATTTTGACCCAAAGAGTTGATATTTTTATGTATATTAAAGACAACAGATCCATCAACTTTGTCATAGGTTTCTTTTAAGTCATTCCACATTTCATAAGCAGTTTTAGAGTATATAGCACTAGCAAATAGCTCAGGACTTAAAGAGTTTAGAATCCAAGTAAGAACAACAGAGTCACACATATCCCATTGATTATCAAGACTAGCATTAGAGACATCTTTTCTACAAGTTCCATCAACAAAGCAAAGTTTATTATGATTTCTTAAGGCAAATGTCATGGCAATGCTCCATATTTTATAATTTTCTGAGCCAGTTAATTTCACAGATATAATGGGATTACCACTGGTGTCACTAGGATGCAAGTAGAGAGTATCACCAAATGTAAGTTTTAATTCAGAAGAAGAGTTAATCACAGATTCATTAAGCATAGATTCATTAAACCTGAATTCATTATTAGCACGTTCATCATCACCCTCAACCATGGTGACAGCACAGAGACAGACAAATAAATAAGGAAAGCAATAACAACAATCTCCATCAATAAGAGCAACAATCCCAAATTAACCTCCAACCTAACTAGACCTATCCTCCTTCAACTAGAAGAGAAAAAAAAAATGCAAGTAAATAAATAACTCACACCCACGGTTCAACAAGTACCAAGCCTTTGGACTGGGGTAGGCCAGAGCAGGTATTCACACCACTCAGAGGTGGCAGATCAAGGTGTTAACCTACCCGTTTGCACCCACTCAGCTTGAATACTGTTAAACAAGAAAGGGAGAAGTACTTACAGTGCTTTGTGCAGCGGAAGAAGTGAAGACCAATCACAATCACCCTAGATTCACTTAGTCTAGGATGATTATGATCAATTAGAACCAGATTAATTAGGGTTTTGGAACAAACCCTAATTTGTTTCGATTGAGCACCAATAGAATCAGAAACACCAATCCAAGCACTCTAAGAGCAAAACCCCCAATTCAAAATTAATTAGGGTTTTGGAACAAACCCTAATTTGTTTCGATTGAGCACCAATAGGATCAGAAACACCAATCCAATTACCACATACGTCCCAGAACACAAATAAGTACCACCGGAGATATCAAGATCAAGAGCCCCCAATATTGAAAACCCTGGAGATCAGGATTTAAAGATAATCAGTAGCCTATAGCTCTGAAACCATGTGCGATGGTATCAAACAGATAAACAGAGCAACAAGTTCCTCTTTATTCAAGAATCAAAGTACAATAGTCGGCACATTTTGAACAATAATAATCAAACTGTTACAAGACTTGGAGAAGATCAAATGATCAAAGATACAAGACAGAAATGGATCAACAGATCCTAGAACATAATATATTTGGAGGGAGAGAGATATAGCAGTCAAGAGAAGACTGCTTATCTTGGATGATTATAACCTTAGACAAGGACCACTCAAATATAGCCAACAAAGAGACAAGAAGCCCCCTCTAACTTTCTACCATTCTTCATAAGGAGCATGATAACGCTCAGATTGTGCATGTTTTAAGTAGCGTTATGTGTATTTTTATATCTGTTATTTGGTTATATTTGCGTGATTTTAGTACTTAATCGTATCTAGAGATGTTTGTCGAGTGTTTATAACCAAGTGCAGGGAAATGGAGGAAAATGTAGAAATATGCAGCAAATCGAAGATTCCCGTTTCAGTAAATCTAAATCTCAAGGACCTTTGAAGACCTTAGTGATTGAAGAACCAAGTTCTACAAGACATAGTGAAGATAAAGATCAAGTTTTGTATCTCAGAAGATCCAACCGGATCCGGTTACACCCTCAACCGGATCGGTTGGAAGTTGGTCAGAATAAGTGTTTTTACCATAGCCAACCGATCGGTCGCAACCCGCAACCGGATCGGTCGGTTTGTTGTTATTGAAGACCAGCCGGATCGGTTGGTCATATGACCGATCCGGTTGGAGAAACTGCAGTTGCCAAATCTTCATCACTAAGCTTCCCCTTTGCATCCAAACGATTCTAGGTCTTTCTCTTGGTGTATTCTAGTCCCTTCCTTACTCCTTGGAGGCCAAGTTAAGCATTTAACACCCTAGGCCTTGGAATTAGTATAAATAGAGGCTAATTGTGAGCATATGAGACACACTTCAATTACAAATCTCTCTACTCATCAAACCAAGCCTTAAGCTCTTAAAATTCGTCCTTAGAAATCCAGAGAAGTTTGGAGTTTCAGAAGTTCCACATTTGGAGGCCAAAACACCAAGAAGTCCACCACGATCCTTTGGGAATCATTACTTCATCATTTGTAATCTTATTCCAAGCATTGTAAGACTTTTAATCATGTTTTCTAATGATCAAAGTTATGAGTTTATGTTCATGTTTGCTATGAGTGGCTAGTTTCTTTATACACTTGCTTAAATGATGTTGATTACCATATGATTAGTTAGTGATTGTGTTAACATGTTTTAATTCAATTTCAAGTTAATTCTAAGACCCAATCGTGCTAAAGTTTCATAGTGATATTTGTTAATTAAGTTTGGCTGATTGATAATAATCGTTGGGGTCGAAAGAACTTCGTGTTATTCAACTAGTCATAATCATTTTGTCTAGGGATGATTGTTTTTACCCATTATTCTTGATTACACAAAGGAACTAAGGTGTGGTTGTAATAGAAACACTTTTTGATTATCAAATTGGATTGGTTGGAAACATCTAAATGGTCGTAAGATTAGTTGTTGAGAATCAATTGTAGCCTTTTGTCTATGATCGGTTACCTTTTGTATTGACCATTTCTTAAGCAATTTGATGAACAAGTGGATGTTTTTGTGTTTAAGTTTATATAGGTAAACTTATGAAACTTGAATTGATCTTGAATTGATTGGTTAAACTTAAAGCTTGTTTTTATGAACTAAAATCTTGACGAAGGTTTAACTTGTAAGAACAATAGATTAGTTTTCAACTAATTATCACAACCAACATGTTAAGAGGTTAACACAATCACATTAATCTATGATATGAAGCTAGTTTAAGCAAGTGTGGTTTTTAATCATCTGAATTTCATTATATCTATTTGCTTTGTTATATGTTTTGGATAGACTCCGTTAATTCAAACTTGTGTTTAGATTCACTCAAATCCCTGCGAACGATCCCGACTTACGTTCATAATCTTGCTATAACGGACGAGTATACTTGCTCGTATGTGTTATTGGTAATATTGGTAATTCACCTTTTATAAATTTAAAACTTGCACCAACCGGGCACATCAGAGCACATCTTTAGAATTCTTCATAAACAAGAATAGAGAATGTCCACAATAAGTCCCTCATAATAATCCTACACAAACAACACTAAGTGAGAGAGTAATAAGGACATATTTGGACATAGATTACTTAGGTGTTTTGGAACAGTTGGTACAGCACATCATGTTACCAGTGACTTTAACTAGTTAAGCATTGCATTTGCAAACGTAGGCAATATGTTTTTGATGAAATTTATCGATGGCGACTCGAAGAAACTTCCAATGTTTGGACAAATAATAGAAACCACTTTGCACCCACCATCGCGGCACAGTGACAAACTAGTCCTTTCAATTCCTATTTTCCTGTGATTCTCTAGCAAGCCCCAACGGACCCTACGAAAAAGCTAGACTATTCTATCCCTAAGATAAATGTTTATACACAATTTGGGTATTTTCTTAAGGTTGTTATTTCTTAGTGAAACAAGTCAATAATCAGTAACTTACATGTTACAGAATCTGACCCAGGGGAAATGTACATGTCTTTATCTTGCTATAAATAATGCAGTAGTGTGGATCATATTTAAATTCAAGAATGCCCAATCATTGTCATTATGGATGCTCAGCAAGAAGAAGCTGCAATGACCACAGCCCTTAACATTATGCCTGCTAAGAAAAAAGAACTAATGTACAACATTGCCATGAAGAGGACTAGTGAATGGTTTGCTATAAGTCTTTTTTTTCGATTTTCGTTTATGTTTATGCTTTTGAGTTAGTTGATTTTAAAATGTTACCTTTTCTTTTGCAGGATTTTCTCCCAGGATATCCCGAGTGATGTTACAATTCACGTACGTGGCGTATCATTTTCATTACATAAGGTACATTAACTTAATGTCTTTTATAGATTTCAAATAAAGTTATGTGGAAACTGATGTTTTTAAACATGTATATTGCTGCAGTTTCCATTAGTGTCAAAGTGTGGGTATATGAGGAAACTGATATCAAACTCCAAGAAGGCTGCTTATGTAGTCAAAATCAATGATGTCCCAGGAGGGCCTGAGGGATTCGAACTTGCTGCAAAGTTTTGTTATGGAATAAACTTCAAACTATCCACTGAGAACATTGCGATGGCAAGATGCGTGGCTGAGTATCTTGAAATGACAGAAGACTATGCAGTCGGAAACCTTGTAGCAAGAACTGAGGCCTATCTAAAGGAAGTAGGACTCAATTCGTTGGCTTGTGCAGTATCTATCTTGAAGTCATCAGAAAGCCTTTTACCTGTAGCTGAAAACGTGAAGCTGATCACTCGTTGTGTAGACACTATAGCGTTTATAGTGACCAAAGAAAGCCAGTATTCTTTTTCAACTAGTATAGAATCCAGCAGTGAAGGTTTAGATTCTTCTTCATCATCTTTTGGTCATATAAAAGAAGTAGTCGATTGGTGGGCTGAAGACTTGATTGTGCTTAGCATCCATACTTTTCAAAGGGTTCTTCTTGCAATGATCTCAAGGGGATTCAACAAGTATGCAATTGGTCCAATATTGACACTTTACGCCAACAACTGTTTTCAAGATCTGGTAAGATCACTTATACTCACTACTTTACACAATGTCACACATTTAATTAGAGCTGAAAATGTCGACCAGATTACGCATAAAAGAGTTGATCTGGGTTATATATGATATATAAATATGGTCAATGAGTAAACTTAAAGATTTAACCAAAAATGAAACATGTCAAATGGGTTGAAAATCATCGGATTGTATACAATAACTAAAAAGTTACCCGTTTTGACCCATACCCTTTTTTACTGTTTTCAAACCCGTTCAACTCGATCATTTTCCACCTCTACTTTTTTAGATGAAGATGTAAACAGACCCTTAAAGTCTTTTTCAGCTGTTTAATCTGTTCTGTATCATTTTAACTGATCTATGTATTTCTGTTGATCAAATAGGAGATATTAGGAAAGGGGAAGAACGTAAGTGATCCAAAGCAAGAAAATGAGAAGAGGGTTGTTTTAGAAACATTAGTTAGTCTATTGCCAAGGGAAAAGAATGCACTCTCAATTAGTTTCCTTTCAATGCTACTTCGATCTGCGATACACCTTGAGACCACTGTTGCATGTAGGCTAGATTTGGAGAAACGAATGGGGTTACAGCTCGGACAATCTGAATTGGATGATATTTTGATTCCTTCTTTTCGCTTTGATGGTGACACATTGTTTGATGTTGATACCGTGCAGCGCATCTTGGTAAATTATGGTGAGTTTGAGGGCACTCGTGAGGATATGGAGAAGGTTGGGAAGCTTATGGAGAACTATCTTGCTGAAATAGCTTCTGATTGTAACTTGTCATCGTTGAAATTTATAAATCTCGCTGAACATATACCAGATCAAGAAAGGGTAACAGACGATGGAATGTATAAAGCCATTGATATATACTTAAAGGTACAATCTTTTTCAGGTTAATTGCATAAAATATAACATGTCAACCTTAAAATTTTTATATATTAGGTAACAAGCAGCAAAATTTTTTTTTTTTTTTTTTTAAATCATTTATTTATTTTTAATCTTTTCCATCACGAAGAACTGATTCTTGATTGTTTTCTAGTTTGGTAACTATTTTTTTTTTTTTTTTTTTCTAAATTAGGCGAGTGGGTGATGCCAAAAATGGTTATTTCCGCTCTTGAGTCCAATTTACTGCTTGCGTGAGTCAAGTTTACATGTTAACCGAACTAGAAGTTTCTTGAAGTTTGTACTCTATTATGATAGAAAATATACGCTACATTACTAATAATAGAATAGGAAAATGGTTACTTTAACATGTAATTAGTCCATTTTTTTTTTTAATTTGAAATAAATGTTCCATAAAGATTAGCAATTGGAATTAAGAAATAGAAGCTATGATCAAGCATTTGTTTTTTGGATCATGCAGGCTCATCCTGTTATTGATGATAAAGGAAGAAAGAAGCTTTGCAGTTTAATAAACTGTCAAAAGCTAACCCCCGAGGCATGTGCTCATGCTACACGGAATGGCAGGCTTTCTGCAGAAATGATGGTTCAAGTTCTTTACTATGAACAGCAGCGGTTAAGAGAGATCGTGGATGATGCATCTAGACTGAATCCATTACCAGATGACCTGCCAAGCTTACAAAAAGAAAACCAAGATCTTAAATTCGAGCTTCTAAAAATGAAAATGAGACTTAAAGACGTTGAAAAATCAGCTACTGATAAGTCAACATCGCGTAGAAGATCATTCATTAGCACTGTGTCGAGAAAACTTGCAAAATTTACTCCATTTCCTTGGTCAGATCAAGGGGCATCACCTTCTATTACCAGAAGCAGTAGTAAGCTAAGTAAAAACAGAAGACATTCTATTTCTTGAATGTGACCCCTGTGCACCAACACCTACTTTTTCGGTCATCGAGCTTGTCATCTTCTTCAAGTTATAAGGAAATTATCTTGTAGGTTGATTCAAGGCTCATACTCACAGTTGTATCTTAAAACTTGTATCTCAAGTCTTCAAGGTGCTTTGTATCTCGAACGGTATCATGTTAGTTCTTCACGAAATAAATAAGTTACCGAGTAATATGAATGAGGGAGTACCTTTGTAATGCTAGAACAAACACATGCCTTAAAAAGAAGAATACGTACGGGTATGGATCCAATGAGAAGAAAACATAAAATGAGAAGGATGAGAAATAACTATAACCACACATTTGAGATGCATCGACTTGAATCAAATGCATCTCTATTCATTTAGATGCATCCTAATTAGTTTCGAAAGTGATTTTGAAGTAAACACGATGCAAAGAAGTACTACCAACAAATTTGACCCGCAGGGGATGAAAAATACATATGATTTTCCTAACTTGATGAAATGCATCTAATATATGTATATGCATCTAATTTTTTGCTAGAAAATATATTAGGATGCATCTAAAAGATTAGGGGTGCATCTAATTCAAGTTGATGCATCTCTAATGTATAGTTATAGTTATTTCTCATCCTTCTTATTTTAAGGTTTCTTTTCATTTGATCCTAAGTCTACGTACATCGTACACCTGAAGACATTGTAATATGAATGAAGGAGTACCTTTGTAATGCTAGAACAAACACATGCCTTAGAAAGAAGAATACGTACACCTGAAGCCATTGATGTAACATGTATATCATATATGAGCTTAGATAATTTTACATATATACAGTGACGGATCTAGAATTTTAGAGAAAGGTATGCACTTTAGCAATAAACTTATTTGATAAATATAGTTTTTTTATTCGGGTTTTATCGGGTCGGGTTATTTGAAATTCAAGTTAGGCACAACTGTTTCATTTTTACAATCCAAGTTCTATGAGTTAATTTGGTTTATCAAGCTTGGGTTATTAACTAGTTACTAACATCCGAGTATATTTATTGAATAATGGTTAACCACAATAAAGTTATATTGTTAAATCTAATTCTAAGATCCTATTAGTATGTAAGAGTTGTAAATTGTAAATTTGAGTGGTGGGCCTTCGGGAAGAGAAAATGGTGGACTCACTTGGGCCAGGAAAAAAACAAAACTTACGGAGTATTACAATTTGACCTACGGCTTCTCTTTCTTCTTCAAGCCGCTAACCAGGTTCTCAGGTTCTCCTGCTGCTGCTCTTTTATACAAAATCCATCTATTTTGTCACATTGAAGAATTAAAAAATCGCAAGTTGAATTTGGGTATGCACTCATATTTTTTCTATGTTCCAAAGGGTGTGCAGTCTTAACTTCTTAATGTATTTAGTAGTGGCTTTTAAGAAAAAACAAATTTTTTTACACAAATTTTACACATGGTATGCACGTGCATACCCAGTGTTGCATGTAGATCCACCCATGCATATTTACGACGACGTAAGGATTCACCCTACAAAAAGAACCAAATTACTGCAAATAGAAATGAAGTAGACGTTGACATTGAGAAATTTTTAAATGCTTATTCTTATTTTGGTGCTTACCAAGAGACAAATCCCCATCATCCATCTAGTTTGATCTAATGGTGGGGATAAACGATTTAATATGAAAACCTAAGTCCATGTTTTTTTTCTCCTTTTTCTTTTTGTCTTTCTTATTTTTTTATTTTTTATTTTTATATATAAATCTTTTTTGTGGAATTCACGTTTTTATTTTAAATTCATATATATATTTTTATTTTTTTTAGTTCTCGTTTTTTTAATTTTAAATTCACGTTTTTTTTATTCAATTTTTTTTCGCTTTCATACGTTTTCATCTGTATTCATACGTTTTCGTTCGTTTTTATACGTTTTCGTCAGTGTTCATATGTTTTCGTCCGTTTTTTACGTTTTCGTCTGATTTCAGACGTTTTCATCCGTTTTCGTACATTTACATCCGTTTTCTGTCGTTTTCGTACGTTTTCATACGTATATATACGTTTTCGTCTGTTTTTAGACGTTTTTGTCCGTTTTCATACGTTTCTACGTTTTCGTCCATTTTTAGACATTTTTGTCTGTTTTCAGACGTTTTCGTTCATTTTTATATGTTTTCGTCTGTTTTCATACGTTTTTGTATGTTTTCTTACGTTTTTGCCCGTTTACGACCGTTTTCATACGTTTTCGTCTGTTTTCTTACATTTTCGTTTGTTTTCATACGTTTTTGTCCATTTTCTTACGTTTTCGTTCGTTTTCATACGTTTTCGTTCGTTTTCTTTCATTTTCGTCCATTTTTCATACGTTTTCAGACGTGTTTTTACGCTTTCATACGTTTTCGTCTGTTTTCTTAAGTTTTCGTCCGTTTTCTTACGTTTTCGGCCATTTTCATACATTTTTGTCTGTTTTCTTAGGTTTTCATGTATTTTTGTCCGTTTTTACACGTTTTCGTCTGTTTTTTTACGTTTTCATGTATTTCGTCCGTTTTTATACGTTTTCGTCCGTTTTCAGACGTTTTCATACGTTGTCATCATTTTTTTACGTTTTCATCCATTTTTAGACGTTTTCGTCTGTTTTCAGACATTTTCATCTGTTTTATACGTTTTCGTCCATTTCCATACGTTTTCATCCGTTTTTTTACGTATTTGTCCATTTTCAGACGTTTTTGTCCGTTTTCATACGTTTTAATACGTTTTTCATTCGATTTTGTACGGTTTTGTCCTTTTTCATTTTGATATTTGTAAGTGACACTTATTTATCTCTTGTGATATAACACTGTAAGGAAGATGAAAAGTATTACATTCTTCATTATGTATGTGTTATCAATTGTGATACTCAACTAAGAATGTGATGGTTGTGTTTTTGAAAATATTGAGGAAGATTTTTGTGTTTTATGATATTATGAAATATTAGAAAAGTTGTTCAACTGAAACCAAGAGATGTTATGAAACTTTTGTTAGACTTGTGGTAGGTTTTTCTATTTAATGGATACATTGTGCATGTTTCGATATGTTTTATAGCGGGATTCGAAAATATCTATGGTTGAATCAGCAAACTAAATAAGTTATGGTTGAAGATAGCACATATCTTTATAAACAAACTGATGAAGCTCAAACACTTGTGATATCACAAGGGATATCACCTCACTTGTGATATCACACATGATATCATGTGTGATAACACCGTTGATATCACCTGTGATATCATGTATGATGTTACCGGTGATAGCATGTGTGATATCATAGTTTTTATCACTTGTGATATCACCTGTGATATCATGTGATATCACAAGTGAGGTGATATCACTTGTGATATCATGTGTGATATCACAGGTGTTTGAGCTTACTCAGTTTGTTTATAAAGATGTGTAGTTTGCTGATTCAACCATAACTTCTTTAGTTTGCTGATTCAACCATAGATATTTTTAAATTCCACTATAAAATCTATCGAAACATGCACAATGTATCCATTAAATAGAAAAACCCACCACAAGTCTAACAAAAGTTTCATAACATCTCTTGTTTTCAGTTAAACACCTTTTCTAATATTTCATATTATCATAAAACACAAAAAACTTCCTAAATATTTTCAAAAACACAAATAAGAAAAATGAAGAGAATCATCACACTAATATAATAAGTGATGTTTATTATCATTTCTTTTATATATACTTGGTAAAATACTAAATTCTTATCACATTTGGTATGAATTTAATATTTCACATTCTTAGTTGAATATCGCAACTGATAACACATATATGATGAAGAGTGTAATACTCTTCATATTTTTTACAGTGTTATATCACAAGAGATAAATAAGTGTCACTTAAAAAATATCAAAATGAATAAAAAGGATGCAAACTATGAAAATAGAGACTTGACATATTCTCAAAATCAAACAAGTGTTGCATTAAATTAGCAGTTTTTTGAACAAAATAAGAATTCACTTAAAGAGACTTTAACCATTTTATTTCTACTAAGAGTATAATATCACAAGTGATAAATAACATTGGTTGCATTAAAAAAATATGCGCTTGTCAATTGGGATGAAAGGCACAAAAACTATCTTGTAACTGAAAATTATAAAAATATTAGAAAACACATAGGTGATAATATATAAAAATATACAGAGCAATGAAATATCTCAGGTGATATTAAATGTTAAAAACATACTTGTTTGTTTATGAAATATCACAAGTGATATTAGACATTAACTTTTTTATAATAAAATTTCACAATTAATAATATACATGTAATATAATAAAGTTTAATAATAAGCATGAAAACATATGAAAATAGACGAAAACATATAAAAACTGCAAAATACGGACGAAAACGTATGAAACGGACAAAAACGTATAAAAACGAATGAAAACCGTATAAAAACGTATGAAAACGAAAAAAAGCGTTTAAATACGGACGAAAAACGTATAAAAACAGATGAAAATGGACGAAAACGTATGAAAACGGAAGAGAAAACGTTTGAAAACAGACGAAAGCGTCTAAAATTGGATGTAAACGTAAAAAACGGGCGAAAGCGTATATAAACCTATGAAAACGTAAGAAAACGGACAAAAACGTAAGAAAACAGGCGAAAACGTATTAAAACGGACGAAAACGTAAGAAAACGAACGAAAACATAGGAAAACGGACAAAAATGTAAGAAAACAGGCGAAAACGTAAGAAAACGGTCGAAAACGTATGAAAACGGACAAAAACGCAAGAAAACGGACGAAAACGTATGAAAATGGACGAAAACATAAGAAAACGGACGAAAACGTTTGAAAATGGACGAAAACATAAGAAAACGGACAAAAACGTAAGAAAACAGAAGAAAAGGTAAGAAAACAGACGAAAACGAACGAAAACGTAAGAAACAGACAAAAACGTATGAAAACGGACGAAAATATAAGAAAACAGACCAAAACGTATGAAAACGGACGAAAACGTAAGAAAACGGACGAAAACGTATGTAAACAGACGAAAACGTATGAAAACGGACAAAAACGTAAGAAAACGGACGAAAACGTAACAAGACTGACGAAAACGTAACAAAACGGACGAAAACGTAAGAAAATAGATGAAAACGTAAGAAAACGGACGAAAACGTATGAAAACGAAAGAAAACAGACGAAAACGTTAGAAAACGGACGAAAACATATGAAAACGGACGAAAACGTATGAAAACAGGCGAAAACATATAAAAAGCGGAAAAACGGACAAAAACGTATGAAAACTGACGAAAACGGAAAAAAAAAACGTGAAATTAAAGAAAGTGGTTAAGAAAATACAAATAATGAGAAAATAAATAAGAAAGATAAAAAGAAAAGAGAAAGACAAGAAAAAAACATGGACTTAGGTTTAGACATATTAAATCTTAGGTTAATCATCACCATTAGATCAAACTAGATAGAAGATGGGGATTTATCACTTAATATGCAAGGATTTTTGAGTATGCAAAATAAAGTGACTCATTCTCTGATGACAAAAAAGTTGTACAAAGCAATTTTCTGTTGGTCAACTTTTTTGTTCTTCACTTACTTTTTTCATTAAAAAAAAAACCGTAAAATACATTTAATTATTCTTAGAACATGTCTTAGAAAACATAGTATTATATATTTTTTTAACCAGTAGACACCCAGCGGTAAGAATACCGGTCTTTCAAAGATGTGGTCAAGGGTTTGAATTAAAACGGGAGAAAATTAATCCCTTTGTGGCCATGACGATTCACTTGCGCCGACTCCCAAGCTATTCAAAAGAGTAGCCGCCTTTTAATTAGTTGGCTCACAATGTCAAGTTGGAAATTTAGGTTTAAAAAAAGGAAAAAGGAAAAAAGAAAATAATATAACTATTGAGGCTGTTTTTATTAACGGCAATTTTTCATATCTTATACCATATACGTTACAATACGAGGTTTCGAGCCCGCGCGTTGCTGCGGGTGTTTTCGTTAAATATGGAGCGACCAGTTTGTCGAAGATAGCAACGGTAAAAGGCATAAGATTGCAAGGATGGCTGCTGCAAGAATGTGCAGCATAAAAAACTGGCCAAACCTTCTAAAGCATACATGAGATTTATATGCACTGACTGCTATAAGAGTAGCATTTTTGTATGCTATTGCTTAGCACAAAATAGGAGTATCTTGGTACGTAAACATGCCATAGTTTTTGTCTGAGTTTGACACAAAAGAACACAATGTTTTGGCGCACATTTGTTGGAATCGCTCCTAACTCGTAAATGGAACGACATTGACGGGATTACATTTTCTATCTTTGTTACCTTAAACACATGGGCTTGTTATGTCAATTTCCCATTGTTGTATGTGTTTGGGTATATATAGCCCTCCATACTTCCATGGAGGGGTGAGTCTCATGAGTGTAAGCTTTCATCTTTCATAAATAAAACACACTAGTTTCTCCCTTCTCTCTAGTTTCTCTCTCTAACTTGAAGATGGTGTTCTTCCATCTTCCAAGACCTCCCGATTCACCATATCACCCATTAATTCGATCCAACATTGGTATCAAGAGCAAGGTCGGATTTTTTTATTTATGGTTGATTTTGGTGATGTTATCTTGTCAAAATTTGATCTTGTAAAATATGTTTTTAACAAAGTCTCAACCTTTCACATTTGTTTGTTAGTTTTTAATAGATTTCTTACAAGTTATGTATTTCTTGGTCAAAAAGGTCTAAATTTTTTGCATATCTGTTTTGTGTCATCATAATGTCCAAACAGTGTCTATTTAGACTTATTTTCTGTCCATCTCGTGAATCTGTGGTCAAGGGTCAAACTGGTCTGATTATAAGGTCAAAATGGGTCAAAAGGAGTGATATTTATACCATCTTTTTCTGGGATTATAAGTATGAACGGAAAAATGGTCGGAAAAGTACGCCAGAAAAATGGTCAAATGGTCAAAACCCTACTTTTACGCCTAAGGACTCATCTACATGTTGTTTACGAGTAGCTTGGAAAGTTACTCGTAAGAATGCTTACGCCTAAGTCTTACGCGTAAAGATTTACGCATAAGATATGCTTACGCGTAAAGATCTACGCATAAGATACGTTTACGCGTAAAGGGTTACGCTTAAGGATTTTTGAACCATGACTTTACGCATAAGGTTTTCTCTTTACGCATAAGTCTTTCTAAACTGTTTACGCATAAGATTTTTTTTTCGACAAAAATGTTCTTACGCCTAAGACAGAAAATCAAGATGAAGATGAAGACCTTGACTCAAAACAAAATACAAAAGACTTTGTGTCTGACTTCAGTGTTAACCATCAATAGTCTCACACCAACATCAAGTCTTGACTAATGATGGCCTCGAAGCATCAACAACCATGCCCAAGACCATAAACCAACTTCAAATCCTAACTAATCACTTCCAAGACTCTTACTTCCCTTTGACCAAAACGAAAAAAAAAAAAACTAAACGATCTCAGATTACTCCTCTTTGGTATATAAAAGTTTCGAACAAAATCAAAAACCAAAAGGAGTTTATCATCATCGATGCTTATTAATTAATCTTCTATCCGAATGTAAAAGAAAGTTTTATAACAATTATGTTACAAACTTTTCTTTAATTCGTTCAAACCAAAACAAAAAATTGAACCTACCCGAGACCATATTTCAGATCTTGAAGCCAAATCGTGTGATTTACAAGAACCGAGCATGAACTTGAAAAAATAAATAGCGGATGAATGTTTTTTAATTGCTTGTGTTTCGAAGTAAAATAAATGAAGATGAAAGGTTCTCGTGTGGTTCGTGTTTGTGTGTTGATGATTGATTAACTCTGGTTTTGTATTTGGGAGATTTGAGAAATGGGTTTGTTAGTTTTTTGTTGAAGACGGTTTGGTAAGAGATGAAGGATGTGGGAGGCGTATACTTTCAGTATATGTTTTATAGTTAGTGTAGGTTTAGGTCAAAATGTATAAGGTCTTATATCCGGTCTAAGTTAGGTTAATTCTTTTTTGGATCGGGCAGTAATGGCCCTTGTTAGGCGTTGATTGACTTATTGGGCTGCACGTACTATTATTTGGTGTTGGGCTTGCAAAGGGCTGAATATACTAACGTTTGGGCCCGGTTTTTTTATATCATGGACAATATTTAATGATTCATGGACTTTCCCTAGGTGGTTTCTATCCGAAAATTATACCAATATTTTTGAGATCAAATTTAATCATTCAAATGTATTTTAATACATTGAGATAATTGTTGGTATAATTCTTTGGCGAAACGGAGTGGTATTTTGGTATGTTAAATTTTTCACGAGGATACAAGTTTTTTACAAGATCGAAAAACCATTATCACTTTCATTTTAACCGTTAATGAAGGCTAATTTTGGGCATTTAACCATAAGATGTGACTACGGCGTGAATTCTTTATCATTTATTTGAGGTTGAAGTGGGATATAACGGATGCGTGTACTTAGTATCTGAAGATATCGGGGTTGGTTGGATGCATGATTCTTCGAGATCCTTGTTCGAGCTTTAACCGTTACGAATGACAAAGACTTGAGTTGTCCAGTTATACCTGATGTAAGGAGTTACGTTGTTGTGCTTACAGCGTATAACTATCACTTTTAAGGAGTTACGTTGTTGTGCTCAAGTGTCACAAAAAGCTGTGGATAATTCTAGAAAATTTAAGTTTACCTTTTTTCGATGATGGTAAGAAAAAGGGTTCTTCGTCTGACAATAGTGCAAGTTTAAGTCACAAGTTCGGGTTATTTTACTTTAGTCTCAAGTTCGTCATATTGGGTTTTCTCCATTAGTAGTCGCTACAAAAAGTCGTCAGAATGATAATGGGGTCGGTAAAGAGTTAGCTGAGAAGAGTATACACGAGTAGAGAAGTCTTATCAGCAATTGATTCTCACAAGATATTTATGGTACTTCACAATTGTTCGATTACTTGGACATACATGGATGGTTTCGCTGTCTCCAATTCATTATCAACATACGTGGTGTATGATTCTGATTCATTGAAAACATCTGGGGGAAGAGAGTATAGGTGTTCATTGCTTCTTTGATGTTTTTGGATTTTTTTCGAAAACCCGTTTCCCTTCAGGAATCTCTTCAATCAGGGGGAAGAAATGAGACGATCTGTGGTACAAATTTCTCAAGTTGGTGTTATCGTCTCACTTTCACAGAGTTATCGTGTGTGAAGTCACCTAAATATGATGTTGTGATGCCTCACACAAGGTCATTTTATCGAGTAATTGCAGATTCACAGGTTACTATTATTCCGATAGGCCGCAACATTCATGGGGAAGTTATTTCATTTCGTCTTTCGTGGTTTGTTTGGTGTGAATCATCTACATACGTGAGAAGATCTTGTTGATTTCTTGCATGTTACCCCCGAACGGATTTTCCGAAACAAGTCAGATTTACCTTGTGTGGTTTACTGCTCATCTACAAATTCCGCTGCGTACTGAAAATTTCAAAAGTTAGAGGAAATGTTCACTACATCAAAGTTTCGAATCTGCTGAAGACGGTTGTCAATTTGGGGGGAAGCTGATTCAGAAACTTCGCCAAAAAAGGAGTGTACGGAGAAGCTGCTAAAGACATGCGGCATGAATTGGGGGGAAGTTAATCCAATTTATGCATATTACATCATTTGCCTACAAGTGAAGAAAACGGTTCTCAAGTCAAGGTACAAGAAGAAGACAAAGAGCGTAAACTTTCATCATACTCAACACTTGAAGAGCTTATGATGACCTTTCTTTATTTGTTTTTCTATATTTGTAGTAAATGTTGTAAGTAATCCCTTATGTCATCCCATTGGGGGAAGATTTTTGGAATCGCTCCTAACTCGTAAATGGAACGACATTGACGGGATTACATTTTTTATCTTTGTTACCTTAAACACATGGGCTTGTTATGTCAATTTCCCATTTTTGTATGTGTTTGGGTATATATACCCCTACATACTTCCATGGAGGGGTGAGTCTCATTAGTGTAAGCTTTCATCTTTCATAAATAAAACACACTAGTTTCTCCCTTCTCTCTAGTTTCTCTCTCTAACTTGAAGATGGTGTTCTTCCATCTTCCAAGACCTCCCGATTCACCATATCACCCATTAATTCGATCCTAACAACATTTCTACAGCTAGAAAGCCATAAGATTGCAAGGATACTTGTTGCAAGAATGCGTAGCATAAAAAACTAGCCAAACCTTCTAAAAAGGGCTGATCGAGACCACAATAAGCAAATTACAACCACGATAATTATTGCACCAAACACATGTGTAACTGCAACTTTGCAGCACACTAAACCAAACAACATTTGGATAAAGTACATCTGGGATGATACGCGTAACAACACATGCAATTTTCAGCGACAATATGATACTACAGCTTCCCACAGTTTTATTCAAAGGCATTTAAGCCACTGAGAAACTACCAATACACATCATATTTGAGTAACGGCTAAATTTTTTTCCCTTTCCCTTTTGACCCATCTTTGGCAAATGGTTTCATACCTATCTCTTGACAAAAATGATCACTGGGAAGGCCAAGGACTTTGAGCCTGGATTTAAAAGCCTCTTTTCGCAATCTGCTTTGCAGTTTTTACCATGGTATTATCATTTCTTTGGGCAACCTGTTTTGGAGGTTTAACCTTCCTAACATCTTCTTTTTTAGATCCTGAACCACAATAACCATGCGGAAAGTAGCTGTTCCATTCCAGAGGAAGGTCAACTGCTTCTGAGCTTGATTCAGTGTTTGAAATGTACATGGTACCTGCACATTTAAAAAATGAAAAAGTGAGTCTATGTGGTAATGCTTTGTCTTTTTTATATCAAGATTCAGATGGAAAAGATAAACCTTCTTTCTTGCCAAAATCCATGTTGTGGTTTCTTTTAGATTATTGTTTGGTGAATCAATGTTTGGTGAAGCTGTTTTTATAGGTGGAATTTCAAATGAACATGTGCTTTATAAATGGAATATGTGCAGGCAATGTGCAGGTTTCAAAAAATGAACAGCTGATTAAAGTAGTCAATGCATACATTGTTGATGTCATTAAAGTAGAGAATATACATGTTACATTTGAGCTTTTTGTATCAGTAGTCTTTAATATTGGAATATGCACAGATTTACAGTCAATGTTTGAAGAAAAAAACCGTGAACCAAAGATTCATATTTCATTAAAAAAAAGTCACCACATATATGATGGTGGCACAAAAGATTTTGCAGTTTCATCCCTACAACTATTATGATTACCTGAATTGCAGTCTCAACGACGTTGGCCTTTCATAGATGATCTCCGGTTGTTGTATGAAATTGGCACGAAAACAAACCAAAATCTGAACACAAATTTAGAACCGTAAATTAGATTTTCCAACCATAGCGGTGTTACTTACAGGCCAAAAATATAATTGGAATACCAATATTAAGATGGCTACACAAACTTGTAATTACCGGGTGTATTTGCTACTGGTGCAAACTGTTGCACTGGCTACTTTCACATATCTCTGACCTCCCTTCTTTTGCCCATTCCAACATTTACATTCATGCTAATGAGTCGTCAAGCGATGCTGACAAACTGGGATAGAGTTATGTCCGTGCTGCCACATAAAGACCGCTATTCTCAGACACTGATTTTACCTAAATGGTCTATAAAAATGAACTATCAAGTAGCGTGTAACAAAGAACAAACCTTATTCTTGATGCAGTAGAAAATATGTTGTTCGTCATGCCATACCAAGATTATAAGTATACTTACCAAAACATTTATCTAAATCTATAAGTAAGTATGGCAAAATCTGCTGAATTTTGGTCATACCCATATACCAAAAGGAAGTGTAAAAATGTATTCATCGATTATCACTAGCAATGTGAACAGATTATAGATAAAGGTCACTCACCGCAGCAACCAACTTGAAATGTAGGAAGCTTTAGCATCCTAGCGTCTTCTTTTTTTGAGCCTGACCTGGAGTAAGTAACTGTAAAGCAGCTTTTCCATGGCATAGGATGGCTAGGGGTTTCTGAGCTTGATTGGCTGCTTGAAATGTGTCACACCCTCGCCGGAGGCGGAAACACGAGGTGTAACGGAAGGGAACATAAGCACAAGATAATAGAACATACCAACGTTAATATTTAAAAGAAAGAGTACACCATTACAATACCAGTTTAGCCGTCATCGGCAAATATATTACAAAGTTTAGATTCCAAAATATTTCGTTCTATTACATAACGATTTGTAGTGACAAGTGAAAACTTCATTATGCAAGACCTGGTAGAAAAAGCTTACTAACGATCACCTGAAATGCATGAGAGAAAAACGGGTCAACTATGAAAATAGTTGGTGAGTAAACATGTTTAGTAAAATAAGAAAACTCGTATGAAAGAGTCCAAGGTTTCGGTCATCGGAAATAGTCCACAAAGCAAAGGCATTGTAAATCCACTCAGTTCCAAGTTCCGCCCATACAAAACTTGCAACCTGTGTGTTCACAACCCACTGCCAAAATATAGCGTATCAAATAGTCAAGTATAAGCGGTCATAATAGTTCACAATATAGTACCACGAATATAATAATTCAGGGATGCTCCTGATGAAACCAAATTATGCTGGGTGCCACTACCCAAAGTTATGTTGGGTGCCTCTTCCCAAAGATATACTGGGTGCCTCTTCCCAAAGATATACTGGGTGCCTCTTCCCAAAGATATATTGGGTGCCTCTTCCCAAAGATATACTCCGAACATAGGAGTCTTTATAGTGATGCTCCGAACATAGGAGACTTTATAGTGATGCTCCGAACATAGGAGACTTTAGGTCAAGGTCATAACATGTACGGTTCAATAAATTCCAACAAGTCATAAATTCGTAATTAAGTTCAAGGATTTGATTCAAGTTCACAAGTTCTAGTCAAAAGAGTTCACAAAAGTAAGAATCAATTTAATTCAAGTATGGTTCATGCATTTCGCCCCAAAATATAGTAAAACGGTAAAAAGGGGATGTGATTACTCACTTGATGAATAGATGCGATGACAAAAGTGGTTACACCGAAATGTAGCGTGAATCTCGAAACTGACCTATTATGAATGATATGATATGCAATAAGTCATGATGTAATGTTATGCACGCAATTCGGATGATATTTATACCACTTATGTATTTTTGAAAACAATACTTCTCGTCGAAAATATAATCTTTTAACGTCTTGCCCATTTTTAAATTACTTCACATGTATTTACATTGAAATGATATCCGACAATAATCATTTAGTGATTAATTGTGAAATTATAACTTTTCGTCGTAAAATAATGTCATTGAAATTTCCATGAAAGTGACTAAAACGGCCTCTAAAAGCTAGTCGTAAAATGGTGCACGTCGAGCGTTAGGAAACAAACTCAACGGTTTTGGGAAGCTTGTATCATTATCTCAAAGTTTTAGCATTTAATTTTTCATCCTAGAGGTCTCGATCTTAGAGAAAAATATAGGTTAAGTATGGTACTTGTGTGTTTAAGAGTGGTTTTCGGTAAACTTTGAGCGACTATATTTTATTCATTACAACTCCGCTTGACGAACGGTTGGATATTTTGGAAAATATGGTTGGCGAACTTGATTTTACTAGAAGACATCTTTTTATAAAGAGTATCCTATCAATGTTAAAAACGACCCTCAACATGGCCCCTAGTTGCCGTAGTATATGTTTAATAGAAAATATATTAATGTTGCTAATAGAATAAAGTTACGGCAACTTTGTTTATCGCGTGTAATTTACTCGTTACAAGTCCGTTTTCTACGTTTTCTATACCCTTAGCTTCGTGTCAAAGTATACTAATATATTTTCGATAAGTCGACACAATTTATAAAGCTTAAGACTCATTTTTGACTCGTAAAGAGTGACATTTTTATGCTGAATTTCCAGAAATTATTAGTTTTCGACGTCTAACTTGAAAAATTCATATCTTCTTCGTTATAACTCCGTTTTAATCCGTTCAAGCGGCCACGGTTTCGTTTTAAAGTATATTTTCTAAATATCTAGGCCAAATATTTTTGTTCACTGTCGGATTTTCCAGAATTTAATTTTAAGGACAGACCCTTTTTCAAAACGTGTCGAAATGAGTTTTTCTCGCGCCAAACTTATTCTAACCCATTCAAAACAACTCCGAAGCTATTCTAATCCTACCATACACCTTCTTAGGGTGTCATGGGTTCCTAGACATCACCAAAACTAAAATATAACAAGGAGTAATTATAGGATGGATTATATATATATAACATATAAAAACCTTAAAAACCTTTAAAAATGGTATAAACATCATGAGACTTGTATGTTTCTCAAATAAAATGATATGACCATAAAAATGAATGTGAAATAAAAATATGAATATGAATGCTTACTAGTGATATGATGAGGTTTAAGGACAAAAGGTTTTTCCTAATCACTTGAGGTTTGTATTACAAAACCTTTGCAACAAATGATACTAGTGTTTAATTATACTTGTCTTGAAAACTTGGAGATGATCCTCCTTTTGGTCCCTTGGCTGCCGAATATTTTGAGAGAAAAGAGATGAGCTTTGATCTTGTTTTGGTTTACAAATGAATAAATGAAGTGAAAGTATTTTGTATAATACTTGTATTGAGATATTTTGCAAATATCAACTTGTGACTCATCCCCCTTGTCGACAAGGGGGGTTTGTCATCTTTTATTTATGTTTTTTTTTTTTTTTTTTTAAATTGTATAAGTGTAGATGTATGTAAGTAAAGTGAAGACTTGTAATAAGTTGTAGTCATTTGTAAATATTTAGGGTAGCGTTGGATAAAAATAAATTTTAACGGGCCAAGATAAAATATATTGAGGTCCTAAAAATTATAAAAATACATTTCTTGCAAAATTTGAGTGATATAATAATAATCGTGTAGTATTTAATAAAATCGTCGTAATTATATAAATATAACCATTTATATACAAAATAAATTTAAAACACTGGGTAAACTCATAATATTATTTTTATAAACTTAATATGAGTATAAAAATATATTGAAATAATTTTCGGAAGTAATGGATCAATTGTTCAAAATAAATAAATTACGCGATAACGTTTATTTAATAAAAGTTATACGTTTAACGTGAAATGCAAAACCATGCATGAACTAATATGATGAATATTGAGTTTGAGAAATGACCGGAAATTGAGAATTGTGACATTCTTCCCATGTCAGCGGAATCACGTCCTCGTGATTCGATTAATGATACTATGGTCCGAACCTCGACAAGGATTTTAAAAGTTTATGCTCGCACGAACAGTCTAAATGATCATATCAATGCCCATGCGTACAGGTTCCCCATTCAACTAAGTACGTGCCCGTGATTAGATTGGATAGGGTAAACTTACCCAATATCGAACGTAGCCCTCAAAAGACCTTTAGATAGTGACTTGAGTAAACTTGTTTCTTAGCTTGACTTTCGCAACTCATCAAACAAGAACTGTCACTAGATCAAGCTAGGAAACAAGTCTTTTGAATGAAGTCTTTTGAAAGATTCGCTCGATATTGGATTTGCTTACACAAATCAAATCAAATCAACAAAATATAATACAACTAAGGTCGATATCAATGGGTCACAAATTAATCAATGCCGTGAACATGGTAAAAATTGGAAGGAAGTTATGCACTCAAAATCATGTCGTACAGAAATAAGGTAGTTGTTCGAAAGAATGTACCCATTACGCTTTGCGGGCTTCCTCGGTACCCAGATAGAATGCTCGACCACGTGCGGGAGGAACTTCAATGTTCTGATCTTGTGGGCCTTCTATTGCCAATGCCAGGTTTGGACGATTACCTCCTTGATTGGGAGTTCTTTTCAGTTTTGGACAGGTATTGCGAAGGTGATCTAGACTTCCACACTCGTAACATGCTTTTCTCTGTCCTTGATTCCCAGTCCTGTTTGAGCAATTTTGCGCGAAGTGGCCCGTCTGTCCACATTTGTCGCACCTTGGGCAGTCTCCCGAGTGGTGATAGCTACATCGAGGGCACAAAGGATGTGGACCTGCGTATCTTTTGCGCTCCTGAGTAGTCGCTCCATAGTTCCTGGTTATTCGTTGCCTCTTGTCTTGCTGACCCTGGTCTCGGCTTCCCTGGTGATCCTCCTGTCGCTTTCGTCCATTGTCATTCGCTTTTGCTAGTCCTCCAGACCTGATCACATCATTTGTCAAGCGATACGCCATACCCACAGCGGCTTGCAGAGTGGTTGGGTTTGATGAGGTGACGTCCCTCCTAATTTCCGGTATCAATCCCCATATATATCGGTCGATCAACTTCTCCACAGTGGAAACCATGTGAGGAACCATCCTAGTTAACTCGTGAAAACGGATAGTGTACTTGTCGACCTCTACTCCTACCATCAAGTGATTCCAAAATTCCGCTTCCAGCTTTTGCACTTCATCTTTTCTGCAGTACTCATCAGTTAATAGTTTCTTAAATACTTCCCAAGATAACGCATTTGCAGCCCCTCTTCCTCTAGTCTGCAGTTGGTTGTTCCACCAGGTCAATGCTCGACCCTGTAGTAGACCAGCAGAGAACTCAACCTTGTTTCCTTCAATACATTTCGTGATACTAAGTTTCGACTCAACATTCTCGAACCAGGTTAGCAGTCCAATGGCACCCTCAGTACCATGAAATTCCATTGGCTTGCATGTCATGAAAGTTTTGTAGCTGCATCCTTGACCAGCGTTTGAAGTACCTTCTCCGGCATTGGTTCGTCTAGCATCGAGATGTGTTATAATTTGGGTGAGTAGATCCGCTATTCCAGTCGCGTTGTTGTTTGGATTGTCATTGTTGTTTGGGTTGCCGTTGTTGTTGACTCCTGAGCGTGTGTTTCTAGCAGCCATGATCTTGCAATGGACCAAAATATCGGGTTGAGTAAATGACACTCGGACGAAGGCAGATGAGGTTTAGAACGGTGGTAATGTGTTATAGTGATCGAAACATGACAGGAACAGAGACATGCTATGTCTAACAAGTCGAAAGATGGAAAAGAGGGGGTATAAATAAGATACGGTAATGTAGACGTGAACGTAAAAACATGCTATGCATACCCACCCGACCAATGCAACTTCAGGTGACCAGACTCAAAAGACTCGACTAAACATGATTTAAAATTACCCTTCTTATCATTGCATGGTTCTTCATAAATTAGACATAGTTGATCAGGCTATGTATAATTTATGATTAACGATGCAACGATAGGACTAGATGACTCGGATGATGTTCAATGTTTAGATTTTTTTTTTTTTTTTTTTTTTTTTTTTTTTTTTTTTTTTTTTTTTTTTTCCCGGTTATAGCTGTGATTTTTTTTTTTGAAAAATCGGCATTCTCTATAACCTTT
The DNA here is from genome assembly GCA_019973895.1 of Chrysanthemum seticuspe. Lineage (NCBI taxonomy): Eukaryota > Viridiplantae > Streptophyta > Magnoliopsida > Asterales > Asteraceae > Chrysanthemum > Chrysanthemum seticuspe. Next base: position 112,923,303 of record BPTQ01000003.1, on the reverse strand, counting down.
GGCTCTGATACCAATCTGTCACACCCTCGCCGGAGGCGGAAACACGAGGTGTAACGGAAGGGAACATAAGCACAAGATAATAGAACATACCAACGTTAATATTTAAAAGAAAGAGTACACCATTACAATACCAGTTTAGCCGTCATCGGCAAATATATTACAAAGTTTAGATTCCAAAATATTTCGTTCTATTACATAACGATTTGTAGTGACAAGTGAAAACTTCATTATGCAAGACCTGGTAGAAAAAGCTTACTAACGATCACCTGAAATGCATGAGAGAAAAACGGGTCAACTATGAAAATAGTTGGTGAGTAAACATGTTTAGTAAAATAAGAAAACTCGTATGAAAGAGTCCAAGGTTTCGGTCATCGGAAATAGTCCACAAAGCAAAGGCATTGTAAATCCACTCAGTTCCAAGTTCCGCCCATACAAAACTTGCAACCTGTGTGTTCACAACCCACTGCCAAAATATAGCGTATCAAATAGTCAAGTATAAGCGGTCATAATAGTTCACAATATAGTACCACGAATATAATAATTCAGGGATGCTCCTGATGAAACCAAATTATGCTGGGTGCCACTACCCAAAGTTATGTTGGGTGCCTCTTCCCAAAGATATACTGGGTGCCTCTTCCCAAAGATATACTGGGTGCCTCTTCCCAAAGATATATTGGGTGCCTCTTCCCAAAGATATACTCCGAACATAGGAGTCTTTATAGTGATGCTCCGAACATAGGAGACTTTATAGTGATGCTCCGAACATAGGAGACTTTAGGTCAAGGTCATAACATGTACGGTTCAATAAATTCCAACAAGTCATAAATTCGTAATTAAGTTCAAGGATTTGATTCGAGTTCACAAGTTCTAGTCAAAAGAGTTCACAAAAGTAAGAATCAATTTAATTCAAGTATGGTTCATGCATTTCGCCCCAAAATATAGTAAAACGGTAAAAAGGGGATGTGATTACTCACTTGATGAATAGATGCGATGACAAAAGTGGTTACACCGAAATGTAGCGTGAATCTCGAAACTGACCTATTATGAATGATATGATATGCAATAAGTCATGATGTAATGTTATGCACGCAATTCGGATGATATTTATACCACTTATGTATTTTTGAAAACAATACTTCTCGTCGAAAATATAATCTTTTAACGTCTTGCCCATTTTTAAATTACTTCACATGTATTTACATTGAAATGATATCCGACGATAATCATTTAGTGATTAATTGTGAAATTATAACTTTTCGTCGTAAAATAATGTCATTGAAATTTCCATGAAAGTGACTAAAACGGCCTCTAAAAGCTAGTCGTAAAATGGTGCACGTCGAGCGTTAGGAAACAAACTCAACGGTTTTGGGAAGCTTGTATCATTATCTCAAAGTTTTAGCATTTAATTTTTCATCCTAGAGGTCTCGATCTTAGAGAAAAATATAGGTTAAGTATGGTACTTGTGTGTTTAAGAGTGGTTTTCGGTAAACTTTGAGCGACTATATTTTATTCATTACAACTCCGCTTGACGAACGGTTGGATATTTTGGAAAATATGGTTGGCGAACTTGATTTTACTAGAAGACATCTTTTTATAAAGAGTATCCTATCAATGTTAAAAACGACCCTCAACATGGCCCCTAGTTGCCGTAGTATATGTTTAATAGAAAATATATTAATGTTGCTAATAGAATAAAGTTACGGCAACTTTGTTTATCGCGTGTAATTTACTCGTTACAAGTCCGTTTTCTACGTTTTCTATACCCTTAGCTTCGTGTCAAAGTATACTAATATATTTTCGATAAGTCGACACAATTTATAAAGCTTAAGACTCATTTTTGACTCGTAAAGAGTGACATTTTTATGCTGAATTTCCAGAAATTATTAGTTTTCGACGTCTAACTTGAAAAATTCATATCTTCTTCGTTATAACTCCGTTTTAATCCGTTCAAGCGGCCACGGTTTCGTTTTAAAGTATATTTTCTAAATATCTAGGCCAAATATTTTTGTTCACTGTCGGATTTTCCAGAATTAATTTTAAGGACAGACCCTTTTCAAAACGTGTCGAAATGAGTTTTTCTCGCGCCAAACTTATTCTAACCCATTCAAAACAACTCCGAAGCTATTCTAATCCTACCATACACCTTCTTAGGGTGTCATGGGTTCCTAGACATCACCAAAACTAAAATATAACAAGGAGTAATTATAGGATGGATTATATATATATAACATATAAAAACCTTAAAAACCTTTAAAAATGGTATAAACATCATGAGACTTGTATGTTTCTCAAATAAAATGATATGACCATAAAAATGAATGTGAAATAAAAATATGAATATGAATGCTTACTAGTGATATGATGAGGTTTAAGGACAAAAGGTTTTTCCTAATCACTTGAGGTTTGTATTACAAAACCTTTGCAACAAATGATACTAGTGTTTAATTATACTTGTCTTGAAAACTTGGAGATGATCCTCCTTTTGGTCCCTTGGCTGCCGAATATTTTGAGAGAAAAGAGATGAAGCTTTGATCTTGTATTGGTTACAATGAATAAATGAAGTGAAAAGTATTTGTATAATACTTGTATTGAGATATTATGCAATATCAACTTGTGACTCATCCCCCTTGTCGACAAGGGGGGTTTGTCATCTTTTAATTTTTTTTTTTTTTTTTTTTTTTTTTTTTTTTTTTTTTTTTTTAAATTGTATAAGTGTAGATGTACTGTAAGTAAAGTGAAGACTTGTAATAAGTTGTAGTCATTTGTAAATATTTAGGGTAGCGTTGGATAAAAATAAATTTTAACGGGCCAAGATAAAATATATTGAGGTCCTAAAAATTATAAAAATACATTTCTTGCAAAATTTGAGTGATATAATAATAATCGTGTAGTATTTAATAAAATCGTCGTAATTATATAAATATAACCATTTATATACAAAATAAATTTAAAACACTGGGTAAACTCATAATATTATTTTTATAAACTTAATATGAGTATAAAAATATATTGAAATAATTTTCGGAAGTAATGGATCAATTGTTCAAAATAAATAAATTACGCGATAACGTTTATTTAATAAAAGTTATACGTTTAACGTGAAATGCAAAACCATGCATGAACTAATATGATGAATATTGAGTTTGAGAAATGACCGGAAATTGAGAATTGTGACATTCTTCCCATGTCAGCGGAATCACGTCCTCGTGATTCGATTAATGATACTATGGTCCGAACCTCGACAAGGATTCTAAAAGTTTATGCTCGCTACGAACAGTCTAAATGATCATATCAATGCCCATGCGTACAGGTTCCCCATTCAACTAAGTACGTGCCCGTGATTAGATTGGATAGGGTAAACTTACCCAATATCGAACGTAGCCCTCAAAAGACCTTTAGATAGTGACTTGAGTAAACTTGTTTCTTAGCTTGACTTTCGCAACTCATCAAACAAGAACTGTCACTAGATCAAGCTAGGAAACAAGTCTTTTGAATGAAGTCTTTTGAAAGATTCGCTCGATATTGGATTTGCTTACACAAATCAAATCAAATCAACAAAATATAATACAACTAAGGTCGATATCGATGGGTCACAAATTAATCAATGCCGTGAACGTGGTAAAAATTGGAAGGAAGTTATGCACTCAAAATCATGTCGTACAGAAATAAGGTAGTTGTTCGAAAGAATGTACCCGTTACGCGTTGCGGGCTTCCTCGGTACCCAGATAGAATGCTCGACCACGTGCGGGGGGAACTTCAATGTTCTGATCTTGTGGGCCTTCTATTGCCAATGCCAGGTTTGGACGATTACCTCCTTGATTGGGAGTTCTTTTCAGCTTTGGACAGGTATTGCGAAGGTGATCTAGACTTCCACACTCGTAACATGCTTTTCTCTGTCCTTGATTCCCAGTCCTGTTTGAGCAATTTTGCGCGAAGTGGCCCGTCTGTCCACATTTGTCGCACCTTGGGCAGTCTCCCGAGTGGTGATAGTTACATCGAGTGCACAAAGGATGTGGACCTGCGTATCTTTTGCGCTCCTGAGTAGTCGCTCCATAGTTCCTGGTTATTCGTTGCCTCTTGTCTTGCTGACCCTGGTCTCGGCTTCCCTGGTGATCCTCCTGTCGCTTTCGTCCATTGTCATTCGCTTTTGCTAGTCCTCCAGACCTGATCACATCATTTGTCAAGCGATACGCCATACCCACAGCGGCTTGCAGAGTGGTTGGGTTTGATGAGGTGACGTCCCTCCTAATTTCCGGTATCAATCCCCATATATATCGGTCGATCAACTTCTCCACAGTGGAAACCATGTGAGGAACCATCCTAGTTAACTCGTGGAAACGGATCGTGTACTTGTCGACCTTCTACTCCTACCATCAAGTGATTCCAAAATTCCGCTTCTAGCTTCTGCACTTCATCTTTTCTGCAGTACTCATCAGTTAGTAGTTTCTTAAATGCTTCCCAAGATAACGCATTTGCAGCCCCTCTTCCTCTAGTCTGCAGTTGGTTGTTCCACCAGGTCAATGCTCGACCCTGTAGTAGACCAGCAGAGAACTCAACCTTGTTTCCTTCAATACATTTCGTGATACTAAGTTTCGACTCAACATTCTCGAACCAGGTTAGCAGTCCAATGGCACCCTCAGTACCATGAAATTCCATTGGCTTGCATGTCATGAAAGTTTTGTAGCTGCATCCTTGACCAGCGTTTGAAGTACCTTCTCCGGCAGTTGGTTCGTCTAGCATCGAGATGTGTTATAATTTGGGTGAGTAGATCCGCTATTCCAGTCGCGTTGTTGTTTGGATTGTCATTGTTGTTTGGGTTGCCGTTGTTGTTGACTCCTGAGCGTGTGTTTCTAGCAGCCATGATCTTACAGTGGACCAAAATATCGGGTTGAGTAAATGACACTCGGACGAAGGCAGATGAGGTTTAGAACGGTGGTAATGTGTTATAGTGATCGAAATATGACAGGAACAGAGACATGCTATGTCTAACAAGTCGAAAGATGGAAAAGAGGGGGTATAAATAAGATACGGTAATGTAGACGTGAACGTAAAAACATGCTATGCATACCCACCCGACCAATGCAACTTCAGGTGACCAGACTCAAAAGACTCGACTAAACATGATTTAAAATTACCCTTCTTATCATTGCATGGTTCTTCATAAATTAGACATAGTTGATCAGGCTATGTATAATTTATGATTAACGATGCAACGATAGGACTAGATGACTCGGATGATGTTCAATGTTTAATAAAAAAAATTTTTTTTTTTTTTTTCCCGGTTATAGCTGTGATTTTTATTTTTGAAAAATCGGCATTCTCTATAACCTTTGGCTCTGATACCAATCTGTCACACCCTCGCCGGAGGCGGAAACACGAGGTGTAACGGAAGGGAACATAAGCACAAGATAATAGAACATACCAACGTTAATATTTAAAAGAAAGAGTACACCATTACAATACCAGTTTAGCCGTCATCGGCAAATATATTACAAAGTTTAGATTCCAAAATATTTCGTTCTATTACATAACGATTTGTAGTGACAAGTGAAAACTTCATTATGCAAGACCTGGTAGAAAAAGCTTACTAACGATCACCTGAAATGCATGAGAGAAAAACGGGTCAACTATGAAAATAGTTGGTGAGTAAACATGTTTAGTAAAATAAGAAAACTCGTATGAAAGAGTCCAAGGTTTCGGTCATCGGAAATAGTCCACAAAGCAAAGGCATTGTAAATCCACTCAGTTCCAAGTTCCGCCCATACAAAACTTGCAACCTGTGTGTTCACAACCCACTGCCAAAATATAGCGTATCAAATAGTCAAGTATAAGCGGTCATAATAGTTCACAATATAGTACCACGAATATAATAATTCAGGGATGCTCCTGATGAAACCAAATTATGCTGGGTGCCACTACCCAAAGTTATGTTGGGTGCCTCTTCCCAAAGATATACTGGGTGCCTCTTCCCAAAGATATACTGGGTGCCTCTTCCCAAAGATATATTGGGTGCCTCTTCCCAAAGATATACTCCGAACATAGGAGTCTTTATAGTGATGCTCCGAACATAGGAGACTTTATAGTGATGCTCCGAACATAGGAGACTTTAGGTCAAGGTCATAACATGTACGGTTCAATAAATTCCAACAAGTCATAAATTCGTAATTAAGTTCAAGGATTTGATTCGAGTTCACAAGTTCTAGTCAAAAGAGTTCACAAAAGTAAGAATCAATTTAATTCAAGTATGGTTCATGCATTCAGCCCCAAAATATAGTAAAACGGTAAAAAGGGGATGTGATTACTCACTTGATGAATAGATGCGATGACAAAAGTGGTTACACCGAAATGTAGCGTGAATCTCGAAACTGACCTATTATGAATGATATGATATGCAATAAGTCATGATGTAATGTTATGCACGCAATTCGGATGATATTTATACCACTTATGTATTTTTGAAAACAATACTTCTCGTCGAAAATATAATCTTTTAACGTCTTGACCATTTTTAAATTACTTCACATGTATTTACATTGAAATGATATCCGACGATAATCATTTAGTGATTAATTGTGAAATTATAACTTTTCGTCGTAAAATAATGTCATTGAAATTTCCATGAAAGTGACTAAAACGGCCTCTAAAAGCTAGTCGTAAAATGGTGCACGTCGAGCGTTAGGAAACAAACTCAACGGTTTTGGGAAGCTTGTATCATTATCTCAAAGTTTTAGCATTTAATTTTTCATCCTAGAGGTCTCGATCTTAGAGAAAAATATAGGTTAAGTATGGTACTTGTGTGTTTAAGAGTGGTTTTCGGTAAACTTTGAGCGACTATATTTTATTCATTACAACTCCGCTTGACGAACGGTTGGATATTTTGGAAAATATGGTTGGCGAACTTGATTTTACTAGAAGACATCTTTTTATAAAGAGTATCCTATCAATGTTAAAAACGACCCTCAACATGGCCCCTAGTTGCCGTAGTATATGTTTAATAGAAAATATATTAATGTTGCTAATAGAATAAAGTTACGGCAACTTTGTTTATCGCGTGTAATTTACTCGTTACAAGTCCGTTTTCTACGTTTTCTATACCCTTAGCTTCGTGTCAAAGTATACTAATATATTTTCGATAAGTCGACACAATTTATAAAGCTTAAGACTCATTTTTGACTCGTAAAGAGTGACATTTTTATGCTGAATTTCCAGAAATTATTAGTTTTCGACGTCTAACTTGAAAAATTCATATCTTCTTCGTTATAACTCCGTTTTAATCCGTTCAAGCGGCCACGGTTTCGTTTTAAAGTATATTTTCTAAATATCTAGGCCAAATATTTTTGTTCACTGTCGGATTTTCCAGAATTTAATTTTAAGGACAGACCCTTTTCAAAACGTGTCGAAATGAGTTTTTCTCGCGCCAAACTTATTCTAACCCATTCAAAACAACTCCGAAGCTATTCTAATCCTACCATACACCTTCTTAGGGTGTCATGGGTTCCTAGACATCACCAAAACTAAAATATAACAAGGAGTAATTATAGGATGGATTATATATATATAACATATAAAAACCTTAAAAACCTTTAAAAATGGTATAAACATCATGAGACTTGTATGTTTCTCAAATAAAATGATATGACCATAAAAATGAATGTGAAATAAAAATATGAATATGAATGCTTACTAGTGATATGATGAGGTTTAAGGACAAAAGGTTTTTCCTAATCACTTGAGGTTTGTATTACAAAACCTTTGCAACAAATGATACTAGTGTTTAATTATACTTGTCTTGAAAACTTGGAGATGATCCTCCTTTTGGTCCCTTGGCTGCCGAATATTTTGAGAGAAAAGAGATGAGCTTTGATCTTGTTTTGGTTTACAAATGAATAAATGAAGTGAAAGTATTTTGTATAATACTTGTATTGAGATATTTTGCAAATATCAACTTGTGACTCATCCCCCTTGTCGACAAGGGGGGTTTGTCATCTTTTTTTTTTTTTTTTTTTTTTTTTTTTTTTTTTTTTTTTTTTTTAATTGTATAAGTGTAGATGTATGTAAGTAAAGTGAAGACTTGTAATAAGTTGTAGTCATTTGTAAATATTTAGGGTAGCGTTGGATAAAAATAAATTTTAACGGGCCAAGATAAAATATATTGAGGTCCTAAAAATTATAAAAATACATTTCTTGCAAAATTTGAGTGATATAATAATAATCGTGTAGTATTTAATAAAATCGTCGTAATTATATAAATATAACCATTTATATACAAAATAAATTTAAAACACTGGGTAAACTCATAATATTATTTTTATAAACTTAATATGAGTATAAAAATATATTGAAATAATTTTCGGAAGTAATGGATCAATTGTTCAAAATAAATAAATTACGCGATAACGTTTATTTAATAAAAGTTATACGTTTAACGTGAAATGCAAAACCATGCATGAACTAATATGATGAATATTGAGTTTGAGAAATGACCGGAAATTGAGAATTGTGACAAAATGTAGGTGGTTTCTGCAAATAAAATGAAAAAAAAAAAAATTAGGATGTGTTGTTTGCATATAAAGATGGAAGTGAAAGCAATAAACCTTTTTCCTTGCTGGAGTTCATGCTGCAATCTGCTTTAGATTACTGTTTCGTCAGCTGCTGTTTAGTGGAAAAGTTCTCTATTAATGAAATTTTAGATTAGTGGTTGGTTCATGAAGGGAATCTGTGCAGATAAAATGATTAAAGTAGACAACATACAGGTTGCACTTTAGTATGCAGTGCTGAAATCTTAGATTAGTGGTTGATTCATGAACTATTCAAAGATGCTTTTAGGTCAGGCTAGCTTCTATGTTGGCTTGTTTGGAAACCTGTCATTGGAATGATAAGTAATGATATACTGTATCAATTAGGTTACACCAACTTAGTGCTACAGGTTTTTTTGCCTATAAAAGGTGGTTTTTTTTCTAGCTTAATATACTTGCCTTTGTACCTTGTGAGTTTTTGTGAAAATCTGTTAAGAAAATGGTGTCTACCCCAAACATTGATCAGCTTAAAGCAGCATGTGGTTCTTATGAGCTACATCATGCCTTTGAGTACCTGTTTCTACAGGAGCAAGGTGAGAATGAGGGGTTCATCATGCTGCTTGGAGAGAAATACGACGATGTTCGTCGTCGTCTGCAGAGGAGGACTGAACTGCTGGAAGAGGGACGCAAGTTGAATCCTTTTGATGATGTTGCAAATGACGGTCTTGAATGATTGGAGGAGGCACAGGATAGGGACCATCAAATTCTTGCTGCACTGATTCAGGTCCTTGATTTGGCTAGGGAAGCGCGTATTGAGAAAAGCCGCCATGTGTTTACAATGGAGTTGGATGATTAGGGTAGATTAACAGGGTGTTGTTAATCTATATTGGTATGCCTGTAACTTATGTCGCCTATGAATAAAAGTTACGTTTGTTTGTGGTTCAATAATTTTGTTGATATCTGTCTTGTTATGTGATGGAGAAAAGCAATGATATGGTTGACTCAATTGTGTTTTATTTGGATAATGCGTAGAGGCAGTTGTTGGGTTTCTTTTATGGGATACTGAATATTTTGCAAGTACAAATTATTTATGTTTTTTTATGAATGATATATGTAGAAAGTTAGTGACAATAAGGTGACGATAAAAATTTATTAGCAAAGACGGTTTTACTGATTGGATTTAATATGAATATGTATTATCAATTAACAAAAGAATTCTGAAACTGTGCATGTGTATCATAGTTTAGCACTAAAAGTATTGAACATTTTTTAAAATTCAGAAACTGCTCGATTCTTTAAATAAAGGTTGGGTGGAAAAACAAAGCATGGCAAAATTTGATGGTTGTTGGTCATAAGTAGACACTGAAAAGAAGCATCAGAATGCACTCATCGACCATGGTCAATAGTATGAATAGATTTTGAAGACAAATTACTCACCGCAGCAGTGAAAGACCTTGCTATGTGATAAGGAAGCCTATGTGCAGGAGCCATTTCGATGTGAGCATCTTCAGGCACCTCAAAAATCTTAGTAGCCTCAGCTTCAGAACCAATGCGAGTGGCCTTGATTGATGAGCATTCATTGGTATTCATAGTACGATGGATAGTGTCTTTCTGAATTTAAAAAAAAGGAGCACACAATCACTAAAAAAATAACCCAAGAAACTTAACATGTGCTGATAAAACAATTGCACACTGATAAACAGCTAACCATTGTTACTTTTGTAAATTATAGGATAATGGTATGTATGATAATTTACTTACTATGTTAAATTGTTGATCCAATACATATTTCTACAAATGCCATTTTTCTTTTTGTTTTCACCGTCCTCCTGCAATGAAAAAGTGAGTATAAACTGTTATCCATATGACACAGTATATATTCATACGTGAAAGCTGTGATGTAATGACACATATCAAGCAGCCAACTATAGACCGTTTGTCCACTTGCAATGTAGGTTTGTTGATTGAATGTCATGCCAGATCTAGGATCCTAGGTTTGACGTGCCATTCAATCAACAAAGCTGGATTGCAAGCAAATAAATGATCTGAACTTGTTTGAGTGTCGTGCATTTAAGCTATACCAGTTTTTATTCTCTACCTACAATGGTTTAATTTTGTAACCTTCATGTTTTTAGTTTTTTGCCTTCTGTCTCCCACTTTTTTTCCCCGTAATTTTATATCTATAAATATATTTTTTTTTAATCTGGTTTTTTTTCTTTTTATTTTTATTTTTATAAGACCAGATTCATTTTTTGTGGCAATTCATCTGTGAAAAAATGTTAAGTATACCAAAAAATGCCTAATTGATGGTTGTTTATGGGGAATCAAAACTCATAATTACTTTCCATTGTATTTGGAGGCTCTATAGTGGCAGTCAAATCAAAAGTCTAATAAGCCATGTACTATGACATCATAGCAATAATAACCCACCTCTAATTTGCCCTTTAAAAGACACACATACCAACCAAAAAACACACACCAAAGAAAACCTGGCCTAAACCTCAAATAAAAAAACAGGAAAAAAAAAATGCAGACACCTATGCCTTTTTGCGAAGAGCTTGCTGCAGCCGCTGGGTCTAGCTTTGTGAGGGATATGATGGTTGTTCGATTCGGAAGAGAGGTGACCATGACTATGGTGGATGAAGCAGAACTGATGAAAAAGGCTCAAGACATTAGGGCTCGCGTAGCTGAGCGGGACTATGTGATTGGAGAGTTGGAACTCTTGTATCCGTTTGATTCTTCTGTGCAAAGTATCTCAGAGCTGAATAAGTTGCAAACTGAAGATTTAAGCGAAGCTGCAGCGATCCTGGTCAATGTGATGAAGAAGCAAAAGCGAGCACATGAGATTTTGTCGTTTATCGAGAAGTTGAAGGGGATGGTGTACTGACATCCTTTATTTTGGTGTTTCTGAAGTGTTTTTTGGGTTTAAATGATGGTGTGAATGGGTAGGATCGCTAGTATGTGTTCACCAAGACTCGCTAATGTTCATGTTTTTTGTCTTTGAACAATTTATCTGTTTTTTTTATGTTTCAGAAGTCAATGCATTAAACTTTTATGTTGTTATATTAATCTTGCTTGAACATACCTGTGTTTGCTATATCGCATAGCTGGCTGCCTTGCTATGATGGCGCCGTAAACATGTACTTTTAAACTGATTTTGTGACACTTGGCCTTGTTCCATAAGTGGCTAGCTCTAGTGGGCTTGCTCCATAAGTGGTTCGTTCCGCTCGTAGTGCAATTCGCAACCTGTTATAATAAGATTATTGTTAGTGCATGAGCAACAAAGCTAAATATTAAAAGTTTTAAAATTATGGCAGTTGAACCTGCAGTTTAAATGTAAAGGGTAGAGGAATCCAAATCAAAATAGCAAACATAATATATACTATAGTCATACTTCATCGGCGCCACATTACTGGGATAAACTCACCAGCTAGCCATACCCGCTCTTTTCCGAGTTTGCTATGACCATCTGCTATCATGTACAGTTGAGCATGGCCTAGTTTAAAAAATAGCATGAGAATCTCATTGATCGACACTATAGTAATGTGCAAAAACAAACCACATGAACGGATCTCCCGTTGGTGGAAACCGGGTGCTGCAGACTAACGGTGGACACTTCCGTCGGTAATCGTGGTAGAGGTGTCCTTTCTCCCTGCACCTTCTCTGGAACAGTGAAGATGGTGTTTCACATTTGGCTTACCATGTTCATAAGCAAGGATGCCTACATTGAAGGGAAAAAAAAGCATCAGAAAAACGTGCACTCAACTTTGCATCCAAACACTTGGAGAAAAATAAAAGCCAAAAAAAAAAAAAAAAAAAAAAAAAAAAAAAAACGCAGCTGCTTTAAAAATCATCGCAAACTTCAGGTCGAAAGAATTACCTACTGCCACACAGAGTCCACTGATATGACCATCTTTGTCTGAATCTATGTGGCTCCCCGTAATCTGGACGTGTCACTTGTCAACAACACCCACAAAAAAACGTGCGGCATTAGCATTTGGATGTTTGTACGGTAAAAATCACAATAAGTATAAGCACATCGAGAATGAGGAAAAAAAAGAGAACCAACCTTTGCGAATAACTAGATATGCGGCGCAGGCTAACTGAGTTCCTGGCCATCTGTTTTTCTGGGCTGCCTCTTTTTCTAGGATGGCATGAAGATGTGATATCATATATAGGCTCTCCTGTTCCAGTAAAAAAAATAGCATGACAATGTGCTTTGGTGATCCGAAAGTGTTATGAAAAAAACAAATAGGCCAATCAAATTTTACAAACTGAATTTGAAAAGAGAAGAGAAAAAGCAACTTTCCATTGTATCAGCACTTATCGGTCGACCAATGATGCCTTTTCCACCGGATCTATGGAACAAAGTTTGAAAAAACTGCAACAATACACGTATGGGTGCTTGAGTAGGTGCAACAGTAATAAGAAACCCAAAACATAACATGTACAATAATACATTGAAAGACAGTGTAATGGCTGTAGTGAAGTGCAAGGACATACCTCAATTGGAAAAAAAATGAATGTTCAGTTTTGAATGCTAAGATGAAATACTGTATAAGCAAAGTGCATACACTCACAGGACCACATGCTAGCAAAGCCGGCTTCATCTGTGGAGAAGTGGCTTTTAAAGAAGAAAACACTAATTGATTTATCGTGTCTTTTAAAAACTGTCTACTGACATGGCATGACCTGAAAACGACAACGTTTATTATGCCCTTTAATATCTATATAGCCTCAGACCTGCGAATATGGGAGTGGTACTAGAGACTCAGTATGGCTACAACCACAATTTGGATTAGGGTGCCTTGCCAAAACATGGGAGTCGATGAAGCACGCTTACCAAATACATAAATGCAGGAAACTATCATCATCGGCGTTCTCACCTTACAATACACGCATAAGCGTCACAACATGAAGAACATCCAATCGCATCTGACTTTAACATTAAACCCCAAACCAAAGTATGAAGCTCATTTATTGGCCCCAAAATCTAACCATAAGTAACATTTCAACAACCATAAGCAACATCTAATTATTCTAACACCTAAAATAAGGATGCACCAGTTTGTTGAAGGTAGCAATGGCGACAATCATAAGATTGCAAAGATAGCTGATGCAAGAGTTTGCAACATAAAAAACTGGCCAAACCTTCTAAAACATTCATTAGCTTCATATGTAGTAACTGTTGGAATGGTGTGCAAAATAAGTTGTATCCACCCTTTGGCTATTTTTACAGCTATACTGAAAGTTTGGCATATCAAAGAGTAGGAGTTTTGTATGCTATTGCATACTTTTACAGCCAGGCTGCAGGCGCAGCACAAAATAGGAGTATCTTGGTCTGCAAACATGCTACACCTTCTGTCTAAGTTTGAAAGAAAAGAATACCAATGTTTTAGCCTGAAACTTTTAACCGATTCTTAAAAATAGCAAATTTGCAGCTCTCTTTTTTTGATAATCAATGGTTGAAATACGTAACCTTAATCTGAGATTGACCAAACCCACAAACCGGTATAAGCACAAAAAAAGGGCATTATTTTGAATCAAAGCATGCCAGGTCTTTCCTCCGGAGATATACCCAGGTGTATCTTTTAAAAAAAAGAGGCAATGTGAGTAAGGATGAATAGAACGGGACGGTTAACCTAATGGGCCTCCACCCAAACAGGCTTGGGAAAAAGATTCATCGGGAAAACACTATTAATAAGGTATAGAGACACTCAGGACTGCGAACATCGCAGCGGCATCAGAAGCCTGTCGTGGCTGCAACCGCAATGTGGATGTGGGTGCCATGCCAACAGAAACGAGGTGCTAAAGCACGCTAACGAAGCAGATCAATGGAGAAACCCATCATCATTGCGTCATTAACCTTATGACATGGTATATGTTACTTGTATATTATATACTCTTACATTTGTTGGGTTTGCTTTTTCAGCCAGGTGTGAGAATTTAGCTGGACATACGGCTCAGATGGGTGAATATTCAAGCAAAGAGGATACACCCGCCATGGCTGCAACAGCTGCCTGTCACCCTGCCAAGATACGCACCATCTCACGTTTACCGAATAAACCCCAATTCATCACAGCCTCGAAAAAGGAATACAAAGGTCGACCACTTAGCATTGCATGAACGGCAAAAACTGGAATCACAGAAATCAACATTCATGGGAGCCTTGCCTCTATCTGTAATCTGCAATAATGAAATGAAAGTTTCAGACAATCACATTTAACCAACTCCAACGCAAAAGGCCAACTGACAGAAACAAAAGCACGGAACATAATTTCTATTATGCTCATACCTCATCGGCGCAACATAACTGTCATAAAAGCACCAGCATGCTGAATTTGTTTTGGCTGCCTGAGGCATGGCTCACACGGGTCGTTTACCTTTTAGATCTAACCAGGTATATCTCTAGAAAATTATTCGACAATATAATGATCCAAACATAGGTGCAGTGACGTACTAAAAACAATGGTCATAGTTATAGCAGCTGTAGCCTCAAACAGCCACAAAAGCAACATGTTAAGAAAAAGAACGCATCAACCGTTCTCGCAACCATGATGGGTTGGCCCGCCAACATGCATTGCACCTCATCTTCTTCAAAGGCACCCCCACCCATGAGAACAAATACCAATAGCCACTAATTGCAAGCGGAATAAGCAACCAATAAACCCGATAACTATTATATCAAACAGCCGCGTAACTGCAGGTGTCACCAGATTATGCGACCAAAAATCCAGCTGAATACAACCATGACTGTTGGCTTAAAAAAACACTTTTATTATGTACTGGTCCCAAGCAAATGTAAAATTGCACATTTTGATTTGTGGGCAGCCAGCTCAGATGGGCGAATCTCTAAGCAAACAGGATACACTCGCCATGGTTGCAACAGTTGCCTGCCACCCTGCCAAGATACGGGCGATCTCACATTCACCAAAGAAACCCCAAATCATCACAACCTCAAAAAAGGAATACAAAGGGTCAGCATTTAGCACCGCGGGTCGATTACGATAACCGGCCAACTGTGTTCATTCCCACTCATATCGTACCTTTATTCTGTAATCCACAATCATGAAATCCAATTTTTAGATAATGATATTTCACCAAGAGCAACATAAAAACGAACGCCAAGGAAGAGCTAATTTGCAGAAAAGCTCATGGCCGGCAAATTGGATTGGCACTCGAACAACAGTATGGCTGCAACCATCTGGTTACCCTGCCAAGACATGCTTTCTGGCCAACTTAAGTTATCAATACAAAGCAAAGATATTTTTTTACCCAGCCTGTTTGGGTGGAAGGCCATTAGGTTAACTAACCCGTTCTATTCATCCCTACTCACAGCACCTCGTCTTTGTTTATCCAAATGGTGGTCGCACTAAAAAAACAGTATGGCTGCAACCGTATGGTTACCCTGCCAAGCCATGTTTTTCGGCCAAGTTAAGTTACCACCGAAAACATGTTTTCCGGCCAAGTTAAGTATGGCAAAAATGTGTGATTTCTTAGGAACAGTGTTTAAAATTGATGCAACCTCAACAAACCTACTCCGCGACAGCAAGACCTGAAAGCATTGCAAACCCACAAAATCTTTTTAGAAGTTATACTATTTAAGCAAAATCTAATCCGCATAAAGTGTTTAACCATAAGATATGACATCCCATTCGACCAACATGAAGAGACGTTTTTTTTTACACTGACTAAATCAACATGAATTATTAAAGGAGGACGTAATTCTATGATCACTAAACTGATATACAAACTTTAAATTAGAAAACGCTCAGCATAGTTTAAAAAAATAGAAAGAAGTAAATGAAACATAAACCCTCATTAGTATAAACTGTTTAACACAAAAAAAAAAAACCTAAACCCTCACCACAACAAACCTAGGCAGAAAGTGAAGGCAAAACATCACACCCAGTATCCAATCTTCAAAAAACAATGAAAGCTAAACACAACATAGCCCACAAAGCATAAAGAACAGAGAAAATAGGCAAAAAAGAAAAGTGAAAAACATGACTCCTTGTATCAATTCTTAAAAATCTAAAAGCCACAGAGATTTTTGATGACTGATAATCGACATACGTAACCCTCATCTAAGACATGGCAAGCAGAAACATCAAACCCTAAATAAACCTAAAATAACCCACAACCAAACATAAACAAAGCATACCATAACCACCATAAAGATCAATGAAAATAAGCCCCAAACGAAGTAAAAAAACATCAAACCTTTAATCGTTTCTTCAAAATAGCAAATATGCCATTAGGGTTTTTGATAATCAATAATTGAAATTGGTAACCTTACCGTCAGATTTACCAAACACACAAAATATATGGACCAAAAGAGAGTTACCACTGTAGCCAGAACCATGTGGCTAACGCAGATCCACAAAAACGATAAAAATATTGTTTCCATAGTACAGATCACTGTACCCCTCTCACCAACCAGTGTGCCAACACGCAAAAGTGTTTCTCTGGATCAAGGCACGCCGGGTTTTTTCCCTGGAGATATACCCAGGCGGATCTAACATGAAAAGGGAGATGTGAGTAGGGATGAATAGAACGGGCGGGTTAACAAAATGGGCGTCGACCCAAAAGGCCGGGTAGAAAAAACCACGCATTTAAACATTGTTCCTAAGAAATCCCAACAAATGTAAAGTATACTAATATCTTACAATATTTAGAGATGCTTGAACTCACAATCTCTAGGTGTAGGTGAGCAATTCACGTATCACTAGACCAAAGACCTTGGTTTATGAATTTCCAACAATGATCAAGAAGATATACATTTTTTCCCCGAAAACATGTTTTAGTTTGATCCAGTTGATGTAGGGTACATTTTTTCTCTTACGATGTCGGGTGCATTATTTTCATACAGGGTAGACATATATTATAACCATTCGTCTGAGTTAATGTGGGGTTACAAATGAAGAGCAACTTGATTGGAACTTTCGAAAAATCTACAAATTCGGGTTTTGTTTTGGTATTGTCATGTCCACACAAGATTTATGCAAAACATTGAAGAATTTAGAAAACATTTGTTCTTTTTTTCGACAAGACAAGTTTAAGATTCTCTTCTTTGTTTTAATCATTTGATCTTTATACTTTTTTTTTAGTGTGTATATATAATGGCCTATAGTTAGATATGTGTTTATCTACTAATCGTTTTGATATCTTGGTAGCTAACTTGTTAAGGTTTTCATTGCAATTTTTAATTTGAAGCTAACAAAAAAATGCACGTGTTCTTTAGGAAGGTTAACATAGTGAACACATAATCTTAAGAATTCTGAGGATTAACATTCTTTTTAGCAGACACATATCCATAATACACAGACGTTGATATTTGAGTGTAGGTGTAGTCTGTCGGTGTAGATTATTTAGCCTAGTCTTAAATTGCATCAAAAATGTGTTATAGATTTAGGGATAATTAACTAAATTGTGTTTAACTTCTCTTTTATTTATTTATTTATTTTTTTTTTTAATTTTTTTAATTATATACCACAAACTTTTGATTTCGACTTTTGTGTGTATTTTGTTCATGTAAAATGATCATTTTACTCTTCGTTGCCAATACTAATCACTATTGGCAGCGAATGGTAAAATGATGATTTTACATGAGCAAATACACACAAAGGTCGAAATTCAAAAGTTTGAAGTACATAATAGCAAAAACGAAAGAAGGTTACACACAATTATGAAAAATGACAACTTATATACATTTCTAGGTAATTATCCCTATATATTTACCTCACGTATAACAGTTCTAACTTTTGACTACATGAACGAAAAGTTGTGGAAAACTTAGAGCCTGATAGGATTTAATCACAACTCAAACAAGAAGATTCTAAACCACAAACCCTACTATACGGCGGCTAATGATCAAATATAAAAGATATCAACATAATTTGCATTTGTTTTTTGGTGTAGGCGTTCTCCGGGTCACTGCAAGAAAAAAGGGATATAGTAACGACTAAAATTTGTCACTAATTGTGAAAAATTCGTCACTAAACCGGTTTAGTCACGAAAATCGAGGTCGTCCCTTGTCATCACAATTTCTCCGTCACAAAGTTAAAAAGTGACGAAGATGTGGAACTATATTATAACAACTTTTTCCGTCACTGAAATTATCACCAATATTATGAAAGTTGATCACCACTACTAACGGTACGATTAACTTCCGTTAGTGAGTTTAGGGACGAAAGATCTCGTCACTCACTGTTAGAGAAGAAAAAAGGTTGTCACTATCACATGATATTGTAGAAAACAAATGCTTAATTTATACTATAACAACCTTTCAAATAACTGAAAAAACTAATAAATTGCTATGAAAATCCAAAACACTAATTCCATGCATGTAGTGTAATACTATTTGATCTGAACTTACAATCACTACAAAAAAAAAGAACTTTCAGTGACACCATTTTTAATGACACACAAAAAAAAGTGTAAGTGAAAGTACATGTTTACTTACACTTTAAAAAAAAATGTAAGCAAAAGTTTAGTTTCGCCCACACTTTTCAATAAGTGTAAACAAAAGTATAATTTTTACCCACACTTTACATAAAATGTAAGCAAAAGTCTAGTTCTGCCTACACTTTTAGAAAAGTGTGAGCAAAAGTCTAATTTATACACACACTTTACATAAAGTGTAAGCAGAAGTCTAGTTATGCCTACACTTTTAGAAAAGTGTGAGCAAAAGTCTAATTTATACACACACTTTACATGAAATGTGAGAAAAAGTGTAGTTTTACTCACATTTTTTCTAAAAAGTGTAAGTAATAGTTTTATTTTTACCCACACTTTTTAAAAAGTGTAAGTAATAGTTTCATTTTTACTTACAATTTTTAAAAGTGTAAGTAATAGTCTTACTTTTACCCACACTTTTCTAAAAGTGTGAGCAAAAGTGTAGTTTTTATTTAAAAAAAATGTTATGAAAAGTCTACCTTGTATCTGTACTTGTTGAAAAATGTAAATACGAGGCTCGTTTTTGTTTACAAGATCGTTAAATTTTAAATGTATTAAAGTAAAGTTTGCTTTTACCATTGTTTAAAAACCCGGGTTGACCCGGCCGGTTGAACCGCGAACCGGTTGAATGACCGGAAGGCGGTTTGAGAGAACAAACCGGTTGAACTGTGACTGACCCGATGGCTCGGGCAGATCAATTAAAAACCGGTTTCTAAAACATTGGCTTTTGCTCTTCAAATTTTTTAACTAAATATTTTATAAAAACTTTACTGCTTGTAATTAGGGTTGCTCATCCTTTATTATTTTGTAAATGATAAGTTTAAACGGTTACAATGACAAGTTTTACATTTTTTAATATTTAATAGTTACGGTCTTTCTACTTTTTGAAATGCTATATAGTTTGAACATTTTTAAACTTTACTATATACTTGTCACTATCATATTTGTGACACTCTTTATTAGTATATAATAAAAATAATAATAATAATGAAATAGAGGGTATTCTGTCAAACTAACAGTCACATATTACAACCGTTTGCAATTATATATTAATCTTTTCACGTTTTATTTTGAATTTTATACGAAACACTTGTCACAATATAGCATATCGTTAATTGTCTGCCGCTAGGAACCGCCGCCGCCAAACACAGGTACTCGCCTAATATTAAAAAAAAATAATAATAATAAAAATAAAATAAAATTAATAGCTTATTTTTCTCCAAAAGTGTATTATAAACATATCTTTCTCCCCCAAAATTATTTCACTTTCACTTCCTGGCAGGAACTAATTTTTCCCCAAATTTACACACACTACACACACTCAAAACACACACAGTTAAACAATTTCACGAATCAATGGAAGAAGAACATGAAATCACCGATCAAAACGTTCACAGATCGGTTAGTTACACTTTCCGTTAACAATTAACCGTTTTTAGCCCTAATTTCATAACCTAGGGTTTCAATTTTTTACTTCTATAATTATGTGTTTTAACTGTGTGTGTGTTTTATGATGATAGAAACGACTTAGGGTTCCGACGAAAGCTTTCGACGGGATGTTGAGTCGAATTAGGGACGGATTTGAGTCTGATGATGATTTCGTTGCCGAATTGGAGCCGAGTCGGTGCAAAGTGAACCGGAGTCGGCCTGCGGATGGTGCGAAGGAGGCTGCTGCTGCTGCGGCGAGTCTTAGTTTCGAGAATTTAATCGGTATAGTGTTTATTCTTATTTACAGTGGCTTTCGCTATTGTATGCGGTGTTAATCGTAGCTGTGGTGTTGCGTTAATGAATACGGAATGGCGTACATTTTGTCTGTTGTTTTTTGCTGCAATAATTTATTAGGTTAAGAGGTTGTTTATTAGGCAGGTATACTTCGTTATTATATGTGCTGTTAATGGTAGCTGTAACGCTGCGTTAGTGGATACGGGATGAAGTATGTTTGTGTGCGGACATTTCGTGTAAAATGTATAGATTGGTTCAAAATTGGATGTTTTGTAAGTTGAGGAGTACAAAGTTACCGTGATTAAATTAGATTGGTGTGACATGTAATGTTATTAGGTTTGCGGGTTATTTGTGTGTGTTGTTAGTGGTAGCTGTACTGTTGCGTTATTGGATACGGGATGTTTGTTTGTGTTGATATTTTGATGGTGCGAACCTTTCGTGTAAAGGTTGTTTTATTTTTGTATAGTTGTAGGTTCTAGTAAAGTGTATAGATTGGTTCTAATTTTAAATAAATGATAGTAATGTAGTTTTGCAACACTACACCTAGCAAGTTCTTCTGTAAGGGTCTGAATTTCTTTTTACTGGAACCTTATATTTATTCTTGTGAAGCCATTCAATATTCTTGTGTAAAACATCTATTGGAACAGCCCATAGAAATGCATTCAAGCTGAAAATTTTAATGTTTATTAATATGTGGCTATTCTATGTATATAGATACGGGTGCAAGCAATTCGAGGACTTCCTTTTTTCTGCAAGGATACACCTGAACTTATTCCTAAGATTATTGACATTCTTGCTCAACTTCTCTTAGCTGGTAACTTAGTTTTCTATGCTTTGCTTTAGAGTCTTTGTAACATATATAGATATTAATGACTTGAAGTACTTTCTATCTTCAGAAGAAAACGTGGAACGTGATGCAGTGCATAAAGCTCTTCTGTCTTTGTTGAGGCAGGATGTTAAAGGTAATTCAGAGATCATCGTTAGCATTGTAGTTTGTGTGTTACTGTAATAAGGTCTGCGCTATTTAGACGATCCTTTTTAATCTAAATTTTGGCAAGAAGCAAAATAAAATGACTCTCTGCTGAACTATTGTTGAAAGTGGAAGCAGTTAGATTGACCAACATAAACAAAGCCTTAACTCTACTAAGGGGCTGAGTGGCCTTCTAGTATTTCATTTATTGCTTACGGAGGTGCCTAAGCAGAACTATTGACGGTTCATTCTTACAACTAATATTTTTGAACTGTTTGAAAAAGGAGCTATTGATGTTCTGATAATAAAAACTTTTCTGAAGGACAAACTTCATTGTTCAATCAATATGGTTACTTGATTAGATAATGAAGTGATCTCCAGGTAGAGAGAAATTAATTAATCCTAGCTTATTTTGAATGCTCAAGTTGGATTTTAGCTGGTACTCAAACTGATTGGGATCACCCAGGCAGCTCTAGGATAGCTTTAAAGCACAGCTATTACTGATTGACCTTACAGGACTCACTATTGGAAACATGGAGGTTTTTATAGCATATTTGATTGTAAACTTATTTTTCTCTAAATTTAAAGGTCTACAATCAGGAAAAAGAGGATATGAACTACTCGTGTGAGCATACCCATTAAGTCTGCAAAGAATTTAGTCTATATAATGTCTAGGAGTATACTGATAGAGTGATAGGTTTTGAATTGTATTTGTTGAAGGACTTTTATTTGGGACTGGGATTTGGGAGGATAGTGCGTGCTAATATATGTTGCATCCTTTTTTAGGCAATATTTATTTGGGACCGAAAAAGTTTTCCACTCAATTAAATACAAATCAACAAAACATTATCTTTATCCAAGTATAGATTGTTCGTAGAACTAAAAATGAGGTCAGTTTGCAAAATTTAAGCTGGGTAGCGTGAGAAGAATCTCCTGTTTCATTGTTCGCTATAAAAGTTTTCAGCATGTTTGGCATATATTTAATTCCAGTGAACTGCCACCAACTTGTGATATATTTACGGCCCCCGTTGTTGCTTAACATGCAGCTTTCTCGTAAAATTTAGGAAATTGTCAACATAATATATTTTGTTAAAGGTGAAAAGCATGTCTCTTTTGCAGGTATGAAAGACCTGAACCTTGAACATCACGTGCAAAACTTGTTTATGTCCCCTGTATCTTTTCATGGGTTCTCAATTGCAGTAACTTTTTAAGATTTTCACCCTGTAAGTTAACTCTTCAGTTTGCATGTGTACATTCAAATTCAGCATCAATAATCATATGTATGCATACATTTGGTTATATGCGTATATAAGTGTGATTGATTAGTTTTTCTGGATCGTTGTCATAACAGGTTGGAGTTGCAAAAGCATATGAGACAGGAGGAGCAACATGCCTCAGTGTTTTGACCGATTCAAAATATTTTCACAGGACGTCTTACTTCAGGTACTGAAAATTTATATACGTGCAGTTTCTTTAGCAAACGGTAAATAATACGTGCAGTTTAGTCAACCAATCAGACGCATGTTGTCTTAACACATCAGGTAGTTGTTTAGTTCAAAAGTTTATATGTGCATCAATAAACTTTAAACTTACCAGTGGCAAATGGGTCGGTTTTGGGTCAATGGGTCATTCATCAAACATGTCATCCTTTAGAAATGGGTCAAAAGGGTCGGGTCAAACGGGTTGGGTCAGGTTGGCCAGGTTTACGGCTTAAAAAGTTATGTAGTTTTTATGTGTGCAATCCTTTGAGTTGTTTTGTACGTGCAATATTTACAGGAAACAATGAAGAATTGCGATATGGTACCTTAAACACAGTTATCCGATTCTTCTAATAAGCAACATGAGCAATGCGAAGACCAAGCATGATTATTTTCTTCTTTTTCTTAGCTCAGTCAGTTAGTTGGATTGCGATAATCATTGTACTTGCATTTCATACATGAGAAAGATGTTCGTTTCTTGTTTGTTGTTGTCTATATCGATTTATGGTTGAAACAATAAATAGGTTTCAATAGCAGTTTTTTGTTAATAAATAGGTTTCAATAGCAGTTTTTTGTTATTAATACTAGTAATTCATGTGCTATTTTTCTGTAAATATAGCAGGCTAAGATGTATGTACAAAGAGTACATGACCAGTTGCTTTACTAGTAGCCTATAGTGACACATGTATGTGTCAGAATGTTCTCAACCTTTCCTGACACTATTAAGTGTCAGAAAACTGTGTCACTATATACTTTTACCGCCTGGACTTTTAATGACACTTTTTACAAGTGAAGGTGAAAATGTTTTTTATTTAGTGACACTTTTTTTGACATTTTCTGACACTTTTTGTGTGTCACTAAAAGACTTTTTTCTTGTAATGAATACATTATAAGTATGTCCACAATCTATCAATAAAAATAGAGCAAAAAGAAACTCATTTATAACATACTAAAAATAAAAGCTGGCAATCTTCACAAGAAACTAAGTGGAGAAATGAGAAGGCTCATGACGAGCACCCAAACAAGATGCCTTCTAGATTACTGAAGCATGTTTCATTCTATTGCTGTTTCTTCTAAGTAAATATTTGAGGTGTTGCAACATATCATTTATGACTTTTAGACGCATTCGTCAACATTTTTGTGAAATTGAAAGGAAGATCGAAATTGCAAAATAATACTCACGAAACTTGACCAACTACCTGAAACATAAAAAATGCATGTAAAAGTACTACCATGCACAAAAAGGTGACTACAAACATAAAGAGCATTCTAAAACTGCCCAACATTGCTAAAACGTTACCACCAAACATGAAAACTTATTCATCTTGCGCTTTCAGCATAACACTAGCAAAGATATGTGCCTCACGTGGCCTGCTACCTAACCCAAACGACTAACGTGTTGCTATCTCCATAAAAACTACATATGTGATGTTTACTGGTCTATAGGAAAGAGATACATACCTTTCTTGAGGTCACTTATTGGTGTTGTTCACTCATCACTTTCGCCTTCTGCCATCCTCTTGTGACACAATTACTTACTAAAATAAACATGGGGACACCAACTAACGTTTATAACAACTAATGTTTCCTCCCAAGATTTAACAGCCCAACTTAACGCATTTAAGTTCCTTCAAAATTTTCACCAATAATATACTAAACGGGAACCTACTATATAGACAGTTCAAAAAGCCTTTTGAGCAACGGCCCAGTCGGATGCCCCCCACAATCAACACAAAAAGATACTGCTTTGATGTCACGACTGTTAGTGATACTAAACTGTTAATATGATATTATTAATATTAATTTAGATAATCAGTAGGGACTCAGATCTCAGAAAAGAGTGTAACAAATTTGCAAGTATCTACCATAATCAAAAGATCCTATTGAATGACTATAAGTAAAGAAGTATGGATACTTATGTTAGCATCGTTTCATCCACAATTAGAATAAGAACATCAACTAAACAAGCGAGGGTGTTTTCAAGCAATGTCTCTTCCTTGTTTTTGAAAGGCTAAGTTAAATAAGCAACATGCAAACTACGAAGCAATTTCGAATTAGATAAATAATAAAAAAAGAAGTCCGCCATAAATCATACCAGACCAAGTTTTGTCCATTAGATTAACACTCACGAAGAAGCATCGATTCTTCAAGACATCAAAACGAGATGACTTTTCATTGAAGCAAGTAAATCTATGACTTAAAGGTAACCGAAGTCAACTTCTGGGAGCTGCAAAACCAACAATGTAAAACAAGTGAAATTCTAGATACAGTGACCTGACGGCATCGCTAGCAAAAGGCGACGCCGTCGCGATTGTAAATCTATATATAGAATTTGATTTTTCTGTATTTTAAGAGGTAGAATTTTGGAGAGAGATATGCGTACAACGCGCGTTCGGGGTCAAATGAAACTTCCTTTTCTTCGAGCAAGTTTTTCAACCACCTAGGCAGTGAACCTAATCGTTGTAGTTTAGTATTAGGGTAAGCCTCGGGATTGATATCGTTCTCTAGGGGAATAAGAATACT
The DNA here is from genome assembly GCA_019973895.1 of Chrysanthemum seticuspe. Classification (NCBI taxonomy): domain Eukaryota; kingdom Viridiplantae; phylum Streptophyta; class Magnoliopsida; order Asterales; family Asteraceae; genus Chrysanthemum; species Chrysanthemum seticuspe. The sequence goes on along the minus strand of BPTQ01000003.1, from coordinate 112,897,636 downwards.
AGTGAGAAATTACTACGCTAAGGTTGGGGTTGAGGAAGATTATTTTTTATATTTTTTAGAAAATTAAAGGTACGATCTCGGGGTTTGGATTTGGGGGTTGGTACTTCTACCGATTACTCTACTATCTAATTATCTAATTAACTAAGCTAAGGGATAGTCTATGTCTATTGATGTGTGCTTGTATGATGATTAAAAATGTGTTTACCTAGATACTATTACTCCCTAGTTATCTTTTATTGGTGGTTGAATTGTCACGTCCTTATTCTTAACGCGTTGTGTTTTCTAAGGTCGTAGGGTGTGCATTCCCTAACTCTTTGAGGTTACCTTTAAGTGTAGTAAACGAAATCCACTAAGTCATTTATAAACTAACTTTGAGGTTATCTTTGGGGTGAGTAAACGAAATCCACTAAGTCATTCATAAACTATCAAAGATTTATCAAGCATTAAACATGACAATAGCCTAGTCGCACTTCTAAGCCAATTACAATTTAAGATAAGAGAAAACCTAACAATAATTAACAACTAGGTTTCATAGATCTAAGCAAACTCACAAGAAATTTAGCCGGACATGTTAAACAAGCAAGCATACACACAATCAATCAAACATGGGGTAGACATAATGATAAATTGAAGATATGGATTAAGATATAATCAACAAACCATTACAAGATGTTTATAGAGTGATTGAAACCTTCAAAGTTGCTGGAAAAACACCTATCTAATCCCTGGAATCGGAGTTAGGGTTTAGAGCCTTCAAAAATTGAAGTTATAATGTTTTATTTATAGGCCGATTTTCTGTCACAAAGACTTTTTCACATCTATAGAATGACGGTGTCACAAAGACTTTTTCACCAAACTGTAGATTTTCTCGTTCCGATCGCGTGGGCTTTTGAATCACCTAAATCCGAGTTCGTATGCAAAAGTTATGGCCAAAACAATATCAGCTACTTCGCGCGCATGTTGTGATAGTCTTGATCAGCTTGTGACGGCGTCAGTTGAGATGTGTGACGCCGTCGTTCTTCAGTAGTGACGTCGTCAGAAAGTCTACTGAGCCGTCACAAATATAGGGACGGCTTCGCTCTTTGTTTGTGACGCCATCGGGTGCACTTCCAGCAGCTTGAGTGTCTTGATCTTGACTTTAGCCATTTTCTTCACATATTCACGCCTTTTCGTCCAAATAAGCATCATTCCAGCATTTTGCCTTCAAGAGACCTAAAAAGTGAAAAGGAACGAAATTAAGCAGTAACGGATATAAAAGTGGTCGATTAAGGGCTTAAATGACCCCTCAAAAGTGTACCTTTTAAATCCTTATCATATATCCCTACACTTGGTATTTGCTTGTCCTCAAGCAAATGTGCTTTTGGCCAATTAATTTATAAGTTAGGGGGCATAAAGCATTGGTTTAGAACAATTCACAACAAGTATAAGCCCCGCAAAAGTCATAACAAGCACGGAAATTACATACTAGCACCTCACAAGTGGTGTTTGGATACTCTCATCTCTCGGGTGTATATGAAATATATCAAATTAGAAATGAAAGATAAACACTCGTTAACCGGTCCTAGTACATAGATTACCATATGCTTGAGACTAGATCAAACCTCCCTCGCTTTGGCGTAAGTACCTAGGAAAAAACTATCTAAGAGGTCTTTTAAAGGGTTGTAACGTTAGGCTTACGGTAGGGAAACAAAGGGTTTGGTTGGATAGACGATTTAGTTGTGGCAAGTCAAAAATCTTTATGTTACAAGCATGAGAAGAATGGCGTTGCTAAGCCAAGAATCGACACTCTAAACTCTGGATAACTTTGAAACAAACAAACATAAATTTAAAGATAGATGTAGGATGGTAGCCCGTATGTTTTTTCAATTTTTTTCATTTTTTTAACACTCTCTTTTTTTCGATTTTTTTTTACACTTTTTACTCTACCATCCTCTATGATAACATCAAAATAATAGGGATTTATAGGCACATCCCTACACTTGAGTTTTTATTACCTAACACTAATTTGACCCGAATTGAAAAGATCAAAACACTTGGAGTACATTATTACGTAAATAAAGGGAATTTGAATTTAACGTTCCTTCCCGTTACTTCATAAAATTTAACTTTTCCCATGAGTCTCAATCGTCCCAAAACTGTATACAAAGGATATGACTCGACTTAGCAACTTATGCAAGTAACTAGATAATTGAACTAAGGGTTTAGTATGATAACAATAATGCACTAAAAGTCAGTGCATACAAGGTAGGCTAAGGCGATTTGGGTGTACATTTGGGGGTGGATTATAAACAATGCTCTTCATTGATATTCCGAAAAACCGAAACATCACGAGAACCGCGAAAAGGATAGGCTCTGAGGGGTTAACTAGGGGTATCGTGTACTAAAGATGAGTACATCGCAAGGGTGTGGGGGAATTACTCAACCGATGTGGAAGAAGTAATTATAATACGGGTATCAAACAAGGGTTATTCTAATGCCTCTTATCATTTAGTTATTCCTAACTACACAAGTGTAGTCTCACTAGCAATCTCAGGATGCATCACAAAACAAGTTCTAGAATCTATTATACTACCGGTACACTCTCGAAGCATTAAATATGAATGCTTTAATTCCTACAAATCTAGGGGCGAACCTCACATTTTTGGGGTGGAATTTGAGTGGTAAAGGGTTTTGTGCTAGTCATATAACTTTCTATCCATGAGACGCTTTATTAAGACTAATGGCCCACTCCTACATGTCATGAAAAATTTTAAATTTGGTGCCAAAATTACCCTAACCGATATTTCTCATGGTTTATTACACAAATGAGATTGGACAAGACAAATAATCAAGGATAAGTATAGTTTCAAAGTTCCCGTTTTATTCTCCCTCCCTACCCTTAAACTGAACATTGTCCCCAATGTTCTCCGAAATTATCAAAGTTATGATAATGGAAGGTAATTAAAAGCGAAAGAAACTAATACTCCCCTGATTAGCTCGGTAGGATCCGTGTGAAGTAGTGGTTAAATTCTTCTTCAAGAAGAATATATGCGTGAAAAGCTCCATCCAATCTTATGTATCTTGTTCTTGATTAATTAAACCTGCACACTCATAAGAAAACGACAACCCAAAGCATCAAGCCGAACAAATAAAAATCACAACAAGATGTAATTCCAGACTTAAATAAGATATAATGCTTGTGGAATAGTTGTTTGCAGTTTTTTCTGGAAAATTAAGACCTGAGAATTTCTAAAAATTTATAAGTAGCATAGAAAACGAGAAAAAGTTAGATAAGCTGTTTCTGCTCCTCCTGACGCCGTCAGGTTGCAATCCTGACACCGTCAGGTTATCTAGACAAAAACTGGTCTGCGATTTTCTGGAAAAATTCTGTAAAATTTACATCTTTAGAATCTGGAAAAATTCCTGCAAAACATCCATTATGACTCGATACAAGCATTTGACTCTAACAAACACACATATATATCTTTTTCAAGAATTGTAATTCTCATGTTCACGTTCTTTTGAAAACGTGTGTAATCCTCCCTACACTTATCCTTTTTGTAAAATACCTTTATATGTAATTAAGACGAGGTTAAAGACAAAATAAAGCATTTTCACAAATTCAAACATGAGAATAAACAATTAATGAAAAGATATATGACACTCAAACAAGCAAACAATTAAGCATGGGTTGCCTCCCACGAAGCGCTTTTCTTTATTTATGAGTCTTGTAGCTAGACTCGAAGTCGTGCCCCTACGTGACTTCATTACCGTTCTTTTTTTCTTTCACCAAGCCTTCATCAAAAGGTTGTAGACGTTGTATGCTTACCGTGAACTCTTTCCCAACGTCGTCTATTATGATAACGGTTTTATTTTTTAGATTAGTTTCTTTCACTGTATAAGGTCCAAACCATCTTGGCTTATTCCTTCCTCTTAATGCTTTTATTCTCGATTTAATTTTTAGATTAATCCCATTCAGCAATTTTCTTTTTAACGGCATTATTGGAGACCTGCGAATTCTTATCTTTTACCTTCTCCATAATCTTCAAAGGATATCTCGGAACAATAGGTATCCTAACTTTTCCTTTTCCACTTTTGAGTATCATAATCCCTTCACCGCGTTTGATGGTTGCCTTGGCGGTGGCCAGGAAAGGTGTTCCCAGGATTAATGGCATGTTTTTATGTTCCTCAATGTCTACAAATGCGAAGTCCACCGGATAGACAATATTGGCAACCTCAATTAAGACATCCTCCGCTATTCCAATGGGATAAACATATGAATGATTTGCTATGGAAAGTCTAAGATTGGTCTTGGTCGGTTCCTCCTTAGTCAACTTATTATAGACTGACAGCGGCATTATATTTACATTGGATCCCTGGTCGGCCAAGGCATTTATGTTCTCTAAGTCACCTATGCTACATGGAATTACAAAGTCCCCAGAGATCTCTTGCTTCTTAGTTACTGGCTTTCTTAGAATTGATTCGTACATAGGTTCCATAGGCATGGTGTCATACTCTTCCTCTCCTATTTCACCTAAGAGGGCTTTCTTAAGAACATCATTGCACCTAAAGTTGTTCACTTGGTTAACAATTGTTTTCTTATTGGTCTCATGCTTAAGGTAGTGCTTGATGAATTTGGGTTCATCATCAGTCCGAGCCTCATTCTTATCCTTACTATCCATGCGGCTCTCAGGCTCCTTCTTCTCAACTGCTCCATCCTCATCGGAAACAATGGAAATGACGTTAACAAACAAAGTGGGGGTGGCGTGCTCATCGTTTCTCACTAACACCTTCTTGGGAATCTTTGCCTTAGTGTACTCTTTCACTAAGTCCATCATCTCCGCCATTTTTGCCTGTATTTCATCCCTTTGTCCATTGAAGGCTTTTAAGAGGGTGTCGAGCTTGGTTGTCATCTCGCTTTGTTGTTGCTTGAAATCGGCTTCAAGTTGCGTCAATCGAGCTTCTTAAGATGACATGAATTTGGACACCATTCCCTCAAGACTAGTGGAAGTTCCGGTGTTTGGAGGGTTGGTGTAGGATTTTCCTAAGTTATTTGGCTCGACCTTAGGATTCTCGTAGGAGCTCATTAGTAATTTGAATTGATCTTCAAGTTCGAGCATCCTACGATTGGAAGGTGGTGAGTCAATGGGAGTCAAGGAGACTGCCTTAACGGTTTTGGGCAACTCACGGGTTCATTCCAACATTCATTTTCATAAAGGGCAAGGTCCTCTATTGTACCCCACGATTCTTCCACGGTGAGTTCACTAAGTTTGCCACCGGCCGCTTGGTCGATGGATTGCTTAGTTGAGAAGTTGACACGATCGTAAAAGATTTGGACTTGAAGCCAAAGATCGATGACGTGATGAGGGACTTTGTGGAGCAAGTCCTTAAATCGAGTCCACGCCTCGTAGAGAGTTTCACCTTGACGTTGTTGAAACATCAAGATGTCATTCCTAAGTTTGGTAGTTCTCCCCGGTGGGAAAAATTGGGCGAGGAAACGAGTGGTGAGATCATCCCAACTTGAGATGGATCCGGCGGAAAGTCGGTTAAGCCAATTACTAGCTTGGTCCCGTAGAGAGAATTGGAAGAGACGCAAGTGCGTGGTCTCCTGAGTAGTAGCATCAAGGTCGATGGAATCAACTATTTTAAGGAAATCCTTAAGATGCTGATTAGGATCTTTGGAACGAAATCCATGGAATGTACATCCGTTTTGCACCAACTGATGGTGTCGGATAGCAAGGCCGTAGTTTGAGCTTGATCGGGGAGCTCAATGGTGTTCCTATATCCTAGGTTTCTTGGTCTAGAGTATTCACCAAGAGTGCGGCCTCTTGGTGGGTCATTTGGTGGTGGGTTGATGAGTGGTGGTTGATTATCACCTTCCATGATGATAAGTGATAGGATTACAAACAAAGGTCACGAAGAAGGGGGATAGACTACGAAGAAGCTAAAAATGAGAAAAATCTTACTTGATAGGAATCAAGCAAGGGAACCTAAATGAGGTGGAAATCTAACTAGCTATTCTATTCTCCGGCAGCGGCGCCAAAAACTTGATACGCGTACAACGCGCGTTGGGGGTCAAAGGAAACTTCCTTTTCTTCGAGCAAGTTTTTCAACCACCTAGGCAGTGAACCTAATCATTGTAGTATAGTATTAGGGTAAGCCTCGGGATTGATATCGTTCTCTAGGGGAATAGGAATGCTAGTGAGAAATTACTACGCGAAGGTTTGGGTTGAGGAAGATTATTTTTTATATTTTTTAAAAAATTAAAGGTATGATCTCGGGGGTTTAGATTTGGGGGTTGGTACTTCTACCGATTACTCTACTATCTAATTATATAATTAACTAAGCTAAGGGGTAGTCTATGTCTATTGATGTGTGCTCGTATGTTGATTAAAAATGTGTTTACCTAGATACTATTACTCCCTAGTTATCTTTTATTGGTGGTTGAATTGTCACGTCCTTATTCTTAACGCGTTGTGTTTTCTAAGGTCGTAGGGTGTGCATTCCCTAACTCTTTGAGGTCACCTTTAAGTGTAGTAAACGAAATCCACTAAGTCATTCATAAACTAACTTTGAGGTTATCTTTGGGTTGAGTAAACGAAATCCACTAAGTCATTCATAAACTATCAAAGATTTATCAAGCATTAAACACAACGATAGCCTAGTCGCACTCCTAAGCCAATTACAATTAAGATAAAAGACAACCTAACAATAATTAACAACTAGGTTTCATAGATCTAAGCAAACACACAAGAAATTTAGCCGTACATGTTAAACAAGCAAGCATATACACAATCAATCAAACATGGGGTAGACATAATGATAAATTGAAGATATGGATTAAGATAATCAACAAACCATTACAAGATGTTTTTGCAGTGATTGAAACCTTCAAAGTTGCTAGAAAAACACCTATCTAAGCCCTGGAATCAGAGTTAGGGTTTAGAGCCTACAAAAAGTGAAGTTATAATGTTCTATTTATAGGCAGATTTTCTGTCGGCAAAGGGTGACGGCGTCACATCTATAAAATGATGGTGTCACAAAGACTTTTTCACCAACTGTAGATTTTCTTGTTCTGGTCGGGTGGGCTTTTGAATCACCTAAATCCGAGTTCGTATGCAAAAGTTATGGCCAAAACAGTATTATCTACTTCGCGCGCATGTTGTAATAGTCTTGATCAGCTTGTGACGGCGTCAGTTGAGATGTGTGACGCCGTCGTTCTTCATTAGTGACGTCGTCAGAAAGTCTACTGAGCCGTCACAAATATAGAGACGGTGTCGCTCTTTGTTTGTGACGCTGTTGGGTGCACTTCCAACAGCTTGAGTGTCTTGATCTTGAATTTAGCCATTTTCTTCACATATTCACGCCTTTTCGTCCAAATAAGCATCATTCCAGCATTTTGCCTTCAAGAGACCTAAAAAGTGAAAAGGAATGAAATTAAGCAGTAACGGATATAAAAGTGGTCTATTAAGGGCTTAAATGACCCCTCAAAAGTGTACCTTTTAAATCCTTGTTAGGATTTATAAATCCAGTTATTAAAGAGTCGGTCACCTCAAGTATATGTAATCATTAGAAAGCTCGTAGTCGTAGATTATTACATGTTAAGTAGTATTTAGTTAAGTAACACCGTGGAGGACGGACGGGTCTTTACCTACTATATGCCTGATCCACAGCCTGTAGGTGGCGATTTATGTAAGTACTATAAATACTCTCTACCTTCCAAGGTAGAGAGTTGGAGCTCATAATAAGATTTTTCTTTCTCTCACTAAAGTTCCCAAACCTCTAACTTTCTCTCTCTAAAACCATAGTATACGCCTACTTATGTTTGTGTTATGATGTGTATGTGAAATCCAATATGTTACAAATGGTATCAAGAGCCATGGTTAGATCATCTCTTACATATCCTTGGATTTCTAGTGGTTTTTAGATGGTTTTTGAGTTTGAAAAAGTTTAGTAGTTTTTGCATCATTTGGATCATCTCTAGTGTTAAAGTTTGAATTTTGGGTGTACTTTTGTGTTTAGGATCATTGTATGTGCTTGGGTTTGATTTGGTAAGCTTGAATCACTGTGGTTGAGCTTGTTTTGGATTAAAAAGTGTGTTTTTGAAGTTTTTCTTGGTAGCGACTTGGTTCTCGTTGTGATATTCATCGTAGCGACTTGCTTCAGTAAAAGGTAGCGAGTTATAGTGGTTTTTGATAGCGACTTGGTCCTAGCGACTTGTCTATTGAGACAAGCCGACAAACAGTACACTTAGTGGATTCTCCACTAGGCGTAGCGACTTGGTGAAGGTAGCGATTTTCTTTCAATTTTGTTAGCGACTTGTACTTAAGTTTTCTTAGCGACTTGGTGTTAGCGACTTGAACCTTAGCGAGTTGCTATTTAGCGACTTGACGACTTAGCGACTTGGTTCTTAGCGACTTGCTGTCAAAATTTGTAGCGACTTGGTACTTAGCGACTTATTGTCATAATTCTCAGCGACTTGGTGTTAGCGACTTGGATCTTAGCGAGTTGTTAATTTAGCAACTTGACTGTGACTTAGCGACTTGGCATTATAGCGACTTGATTTCAGAATACTTAGCAACTTGGTGCTTAGCGACTTGGTTCAAGGTTTCTTAGCGACTTGGTTGAACTTTTGGTTGTAATACGGTTTTCTCTTGATTTAGTAAAATCCCGTGAAAGAATCTATTTCCCGGTTTAATCATAGAGTTTTAAAATCCAGTGTAATCTGTTAACATGTCTACCAACGTACCTACAATCATCTCCACTGTTGCTGAGGATGTTCAAGCAGCTGGTTCAAATACTCGTCCACTTATGCTTGACAAAACTGACTACGACTCTTGGGCACAACGAATCAGATTGTACTGTCTTGGAAAAGAAAACGGAGTCAACATTCTCAAGTCTATTGATGAAGGACCTTATCAGATTGAGACTACAAGAGACTTAATTGATACAGCTGCAGATGGAACAATGATCTATGGAATAGATAGACCAAAGACGTATGATGAGCTCAATGATAAGGAGAAAAAGAGGTTCGATGCTGATATCAGGGCCTCAAACATCATACTACAGGGTCTTCCAAAAGACATCTTGTTGGTCCAAATAATTGAGCAAATCTTGATAAAAATAAAGAAGAATTTCATTAAAAATGAAGAACAATTAATACAAGATTACTCAATACCAACTAGACTACATGATAACATCCTCAACTTTTTACGGGGATAATTTCGGTATATTATCCCCATTGAATGACAAATAAACTCTCATTGATCCAAGCTATGCTTGTGTTTCAATGAGAGGATGATCCTAACAACTAATACTATGTATTGTGTTTGTTTAGAATGCATACCTATCTATTACAATTTACAGACATTATATAGGAAAATACAAAGACATGTGATGATGTTGACATTGTTGTCCATCTTCATTATCCAGAAGACAAAGACTTGTATTGGTCCTTCATGTGCTCCATCTTTGTCATAGAATATTCTCTTTGTGTCATAGAATATTCTCTTGTGTCATAGAATATTCTCTTGGAAGTTCCACCCATATTTTCAGTCTGTATGTAGAGATAGGTCTTCAGGATCACTGAGACATTTGTCAAAATCTCAGTGTCACTGGTATTGTTTGTAGCTCGTATATTTTTACTCACTGACACCGTATCAGTAGGTAAAGAGTAACAAACAACACTCACTGATTTCTTTTATCAGTGAGTCACTCACTATATTATTTAGTGAGTTAGGCTATTTTATTTTCAAATCTTGTTCAGGGTGATTGGGTCAATTTATTGGACCCAACAATCTCCCCCTATTTGAATATACAAATAGCCTAAGGTGATTGGGAAAAGGTATAAGACTGATGGTTCAGTCGGAGGGTTCAGGTTGTTCAGTGACCGGGGTTCAGTACCTAGGTTCGGCTGTATGATCCTTTAAGTCTCAGTGACCAGGTTCAGTGACAGGAGGTTCAATAACCAGGTTCAGTGGTCAGTGATCAGGTTCAGTGACCTTGGGGTTCAGTGACCAGAGGTTTGAAGGGTTCAGTGACCTGAGTTCACTACTCAGGTTCAGGAAGGTTCAAGGGGTTCAGTTTTGAGGGTTCAGTGTCCTCTTTTAGACCCTGAGGGACCTGGTTCATTTTGATTCATCAGTGTCCACCCTCTTACATGTTTTGATTCCAATAATACAATTAAGGACCTGGTTCAATTTGATACATCAGTGTCTATTTTCTTGTCACTTGACTTTGTAACAAGTACATTTATGAATGCAAAATACATTGGAACCAATACATCCTGATAAATTTAATTTATCAGTTACCCTAACACAACCATCAGTCTTGGATCTTTCTTTGAGTTTCAATGACTTCTTAGACCCATCATCATGTTTGAGACTCGGGTTCAGTCTCGTTTGTCTTCAGGTAGTGCGGTTGGGTTGTTTTTCAGTGACTCCGGTTTCAGTCACCAAGAGCTCAGTGGCTCGGGTTTCAGGGACTTGAATAGTTTTCAGACAGCATTTCGTGTTACTCCTTTTTGGTTCAGGTTCATTACGAACTCATAAACACTCGCTGTCACAACATTCATACCACTCCCTGATACAATCCATACCCAAATACACACTTATCATAACTCACTGGCTCAAGTCAGTCTCTCTCACCACTTCTTTCAGGTACAGGAAACCACTTTAGTGACTAAGGGGTATTTGTTGATTTCAGATTCAGTGAGAGGGTTCAGTTTGAGAGTTCAGTGACTGGTTCAGGGGATAGGTTTAAAGTACTGATGTTTGCCAACCACACAATGCACAACTTACTGAAATGTTTCAGGTCCTGATGTGAGTTTTCTTCAACCTTGAGTCACAATATCTGCCTACCCATTCCAACTGATAATTCCAATGATAGTACCCTCTGATAGTCATAGTTCCTGATAATATCACTCCCTAAGTCACAAGAGCTGCATACCATTTAATCATTAGCAACAAATCAGGGTCAACTTAGCACTCATTCAGCTCGTAAATAACACAACCTGACAGACCATACTTCAGCTTTATACTCACTGAGTCGCGCCAAGTACCCACTGATGTTAACAACCCAATATGAGTCGAATGCACCCTGATCAATCTCGCTCACTACACACAACAGTCTACCTAAATTTCTCAGCTACTTCACTGATTTTTCAGGGACACTGTTGGTTGTACCAAAACTAACACAGGAACTATTTCATTCTTAGCTCCCTGAGTTACAATCTTAGTGCCTGATTCTTATCAGACCCATGATCATAATATCATCAATACACAGCCCATACCACCTGATACTACTACCCCTGATCCTCAATTGCAAACTCCCTGATGTTGCAAAAGCTCGTCCCTACAACTTCATTGACCCACCACACTCCCTGATACACACTATCAGCCCCTCATGAGTTTTACCACGCCCTCCATTCAGGTTCAACCCGATTAAATTCTCACCACAGCCCCTTTTTCAGTCAGGCTCAGCCCACCATCTATCATACCAATTATCCATACCTACTACCTGATGCACACCATTCGCGTACTTCAGTGAACACCGAAAGTTCCATCAGTACCACCATAACACTCTCTTCTGAACTTAATCACACCTCTTCTTAGCACCATTAAATCGACCTGAAACACTTCAAATCCGATTTAACCTAATCTTTTTCTCTTCCAAACCACAAATCTGATTCAACCTAATCTTTTTATCTCAGCCTCTACAACAATAATCCTACATCATTCAAAAGAAATGAAACCCATATCACCATTACTTCCCTACTCTTCATCCTTGAAGCCGACAACCATTTTCAGTGATGGATATGTGAGGTTATAGTCGCCGTCGTGAGTGTAGGTTTGATAACCACATCTGTTGGTAGGGTTTCGATGAGGGTTTGAGATTTGGACCTCATGTTTCTTTAATCGATGTTTAGTCGGATTTTTGTTAGGTTGATTCATCTTGACTAGGTTGTTGTTTGTGATTTTTGTGTATGATTATTCTCGCATCTGTGATGTTTTCGGGTGATGATTTTTTTTGTAGATGATAGATTGATATGTGTTGGATCTGGATCTGATTTTTTTGTGCTCGGATTTTTTGTGTTTTTGTTTGTGTCGGTTTTCTTTTGTTTGACCAGATTTGAGAGAGATGATGATATTTTTTTTTGATGGTTGATAGATCCGGTTTTGATTGAGTTATTGTGAGGGTGGGTTTTTTTTGTGTTTGGATTTTGTTGTGAGGATAAGATTTATGTGGTGTTTGTTTAGATCCGGATATAAAATACAGATCTGGGTTTTTGTGTGTATCGATGTGTGTTGGGATGTGTGTGGATAAGATATGAGTGGTGGGTAAGGGTACCTTTTGACTGATTATTTCAATCAGTGAGGTTTTTGGGTTGGTTTTTGTCAAATAGTCAATATCAGTGTGTCTTTCTCCCCCTCAAAAATTGCTATGACAGTAGCAGTTTTTGAAGGTTCACACATGATTTTTTGACTATTAAGAATGTTATCAGCAGTCATGAACGGATCTGGATTAGAGAAAAATCCAACCTGGCTCTGATACCACTTGTTGGTCCAAATAATTGAGCAAATCTTGATAAAAATAAAGAAGAATTTCATTAAAAATGAAGAACAATTAATACAAGATTACTCAATACCAACTAGACTACATGATAACATCCTCAACTTTTTACGGGGATAATTTCGGTATATTATCCCCATTGAATGACAAATAAACTCTCATTGATCCAAGCTATGCTTGTGTTTCAATGAGAGGATGATCCTAACAACTAATACTATGTATTGTGTTTGTTTAGAATGCATACCTATCTATTACAATTTACAGACATTATATAGGAAAATACAAAGACATGTGATGATGTTGACATTGTTGTCCATCTTCATTATCCAGAAGACAAAGACTTGTATTGGTCCTTCATGTGCTCCATCTTTGTCATAGAATATTCTCTTTGTGTCATAGAATATTCTCTTGTGTCATAGAATATTCTCTTGGAAGTTCCACCCATATTTTCAGTCTGTATGTAGAGATAGGTCTTCAGGATCACTGAGACATTTGTCAAAATCTCAGTGTCACTGGTATTGTTTGTAGCTCGTATATTTTTACTCACTGACACCGTATCAGTAGGTAAAGAGTAACAAACAACACTCACTGATTTCTTTTATCAGTGAGTCACTCACTATATTATTTAGTGAGTTAGGCTATTTTATTTTCAAATCTTGTTCAGGGTGATTGGGTCAATTTATTGGACCCAACACATCTACAAACTGATCAATCACAACACTGAAGCCAAGGCAGTTTGGGATAATGTCAAGATGCTTCTCTCAGGTTCTGAATTAACTATAGAAGACAGAGAATCACAACTGTATGATGAATTTAAACACTTCAAGATGAAACCAGATGAGAGTGTATATGAGTACTACGTGAGATTCCATAAGCTTGTGAATGACATGAGGAACATCAAAATGACCATGCCAAACATTCAGCTGAATTCAAAGTTTGTTAACAACATGAATCCCGAGTGGCACAAATTTGTCACCTCTGTGAAGCTAACCAAAGGACTAAAGAATACAAACTATGAGCAATTGTATGCCTTCCTTCTTCAAAATGAGAGGCATGCAATGTTTGAAAAAAGGATTATGAATCAGGTCAAAACCAATCAGGGAGAAACAAGCTCACCAAATGATTCTACAGCCTTCTACACCAATATTGGTATTACCACCAAAGCTTCTCAAGTTATACCCATGGGTAATGGTAATCAAAAACTCATTCCCGATCCAATGTTCAAACAAGCTGATGCTGATGCAGCCGTGGGAAACTTCATTAATCAACTGGCTCTCATGATTAGTCAAAACATGAACTCTCTCCCACACACCAACAACAACCTCAGAACAGCATCCAATCCACACAATCAAGCCACTGTCAGATATGGGAAGGTTATGGTGCAGCTAGTTCAAGAAAGGAAGTACGAACAAGGAAGAGGTGGAGTTGGTAGAGGATATGTGGGAAATCAGAATCGGGGAAGGATTGGAAATCAAGGACAAGCAAAGCCAATCAAATGCTACAACTGTGGTGGTGAGGGACATATTGCAAGGAACTGTACATCGCCAAAACGCCCTCAGAATGCAGAGTACTTCAGGGATAAGATGTTACTTGTGCAAGCTCAGGATAATGGAGCAGCTTTGGATGAAGAAGAGTTATTGTTTCTTGCTAAAGGGAATGCCAAGACATATGATGCAGATGTGGATGAGCAACCAATTCAGGAAATAGGTCACAATCATCAGAATGCCTTTCAAGTAGCTGACTGTGATGCATTTGACTCTGATGTCGATGATGAACCTACTGCCCAGACAATCTTCATGGCTAGCATCTCACCTATGGTTTCTCCAAAGATCTCTCCACCACAACAAGCCGGTCCATCCAAAGACAACATCATTTCAGAGGTATTAAAACTATAAGATGATGTTGATGAGCAAAAGATACATGACAAAGTACAATCAACTGAAACTTTTGAGTCCGATATTGAAAATATGGGTAATATCAATGTTGTCCCATATGATCAATATGTGAAACAAAGTGAAAGTGAGACTGTACCAAGTGATGCATCTTCTGCAGTCAATGATGACTATATTTTTAATGAATACACTGCATGTGCTCATGATGATTCTGTTGTTTCTGAACTGAATGCCCATAAAGAACAAGTTGCTATTTATAAACAACGTGCTAAGTTTGAGTTAACCACCCGTGAGCAGGAAATGGATGACCAAATGCGTACAACTATTAGAAAAAGTAAGTTTAGAGAAGAAGTATTAAAACAAGAGTTAAACTCCTTACAAGAAAAGCTTTCTAAAACTGCTAAGCAAAAACAAGAACTTCAAGAAAATGTTAAAATGCTTAAGCAAGAATTCAGTGCTAAGGAATCAAAACTTTTGAATGATTTTTCTAATCTAAGAACCTTGAAAAACAAGCTTGAAAATAAGTTATACGTACAAGGGAATACCATTCAGACTGCTCACATGATCACGAAGCATAGAGTTCTCAGCGATAAGCATAGTATCCCCATTATAAAGGAATCCAACCCTGAGTATAGTAAGATAGCAAAAGCTGCTCAAAATGTTATCTATGATGGCAATGAAATCCTTAAACCTAGGCAGAAACCTAGTTGCGCTGAGTGCACTGAGGAAGATAAGAAATCAGATGAGGTCACTAGGGAGAAAATGGATAAAAAACTCAACAATCCTACATGTAAAGAGAAAAACATAATTACCAGACCCCATGACTACAAAAAGGAAAATTGGATTTCCTTGAACATGTTTAAGTCTCAAACGTTGTTAACACCCGAACAAGTGTTCTGGAAAAAGGATTTAGATAAGCAAAAGGCAGAGACTCTTGTTGTAACAAACCCCCCTTTAGGAAAATGCCTTCAGCAACTGTGTATCCTGCGAATACACCAATGCATTTAGTTCCTAGAACTATTGCCACTAAAAGCAAGACCTTAATCAGTCAATATGTTATCTTTCAATTATTTGTTGATTTTGAGAAAACTTGTAAGAAAAGGATCACACCTACTGGGATAACTGAAGGGGAAAGGGGTTTTGAGCAAACTAAAGAATGCTATTTAACTGAGATCATGCCTTTCTTTAAACAATTAAAAGGTCAATTTGAGAGTCTTAAAAAGGGGATGGACTTAGATATTAAAGAAATAGAAAAGGAATTTGATGCGATGATTGTTGAGGTTAGTGACTATGAGCGAGAATTAAAATATAATGAGATTGAGAGGAAGAACTTGCATACCTTGAATGAGAATCTTATTTCTGAATGTATTGCTCAAGATGTGTTTTACACTGCTACAAATTGGGCGTAAGGTTAATGAGTTTTGCACTAAATTTACTAAGTCAATGCCCACTAGAAAATGGATGCCTACTGGTAGAACTATTCCCTTAAGAAGTGAACATACTTTGAATAGGTCAAATATGGACACTAGCACTGCATCTATTTCTAATGAGTCCATTATTTCTACCTCTGATGTGGGTGTTCCAATCACTGTTACTAACCAAATGGAACCCATTCTTGCATGGGGATCCCAATTATCCAGTTATCTATTCTTGTCTGTGTTCAACTGCAGATCGTTCAAATCGTTCTGTGGTACCTGGACTCCGGTTGTTCCAAGCATATGACTGGAGACCGGTCACGGCTCATGAACTTCGTGAGAAAATTCATCGGAACTGTGAGATTCGGAAACGATCATTTTGGTGCTATTATGGGTTATGGAGATTACGTGGTTGGAGATAGTGTGATTTCCAGGGTATATTATGTTGAAGGTCTTGGACACAATCTATTTTCTGTCGGACAATTTTGTGACTCAGATTTAGAAGTGGCCTTCAGAAAACATACTTGCTTTGTTAGAGAACTTGATGGTGTGGAACTTCTCAGAGGAACTCGTGGGTCAAACCTATACACCATCTCTATCGAAGATATGATGAAATCTTCACCCATCTGCTTGCTGTCAAAGGCTTCCAAAACTAAGTCATGGCTATGGCACCGTCGTCTCAATCACTTGAAATTTGATACCATAAACAATCTTTCCAGAAAGGACTTAGTAAGAGGATTACCCAGATTAAAGTATGAAAAAGATCATCTTTGTTCAGCTTGCCAATTGCAAAAAAGCACAAAATATGCCCACAAACCAAAACCCACAAACTCAGTAATGGAAGTTCTTCATACCCTTCATATGGATTTATGCGGACCAATGAGATTTCAAACTATTAATGGGAAGAAATATATTTTAGTCGTTGTCGATGACTACTCTCGATTCACTTGGGTAAAGTTTTTGAGGACAAAGGATGAAACTCCAGATGTCATCATTAAACTTATCAAGCAACTTCAAGTTCGACTTAAAAATACTGTTAGAATTGTTCGAACAGACAATGGCACAGAGTTCGTTAACAAAGATTTAATCCAGTTTTATGAAAGTGTTGGAATCAGTCATCAAAGAAGTGTTCCACGAACCCCTCAACAGAACGATGTAGTTGAAAGACGAAATCGAACTCTTGTGGAAGCCGCTAGAACAATGCTTATTTACTCAAAGGTTCCAATGTTTCTCTGGGCTGAAGCCATTGCCACTGCTTGCTACACCCAAAATCGTTCCCTTATTCACACCTCTCATGGAAAAACTCCATATGAACTTGTCCATAAACGAAAACCTGATCTATCCTACCTTCGTGTGTTTGGTGCTTTATGTTACCCAACTAATGACGGTCAATATTTAGGTAAACTAAAAGCTAAAGCGGACATTGGAGTATTTGTGGGTTATGCACCAAACAGAAAAGGATACCGAATATACAACAAGAGAACCCGAAATATCATGGAAACAATTCACGTTACGTTCGATGAGCTGACCGGTCAAATGGCTCCTGGACAATCCAGTTCTGGACCTCGCACTTCAAAACAGTCCCATTGGTTCATCCCTTGTACCTAATTCCTCTCCAGCAACTCCATATGTACCTCCATCTGAAGATGATTTGAAGAAATTGTTTGATCCAATGTTTGATGAACATTATGAACCAAATGCCAATGATCTGTCAATTCCAACAACAGAGGTTGCTTCTAGCCCTGTCAATGAAGTTAACCCTTCAGTTTCGATGTCATTAAGTCAAGAAGCGCCTGCTGTTGATTACTCCGTCTCATCAACAAACCTTCAATCATCAAGTGTACATCATGGAATTGTGTCTGGCACCCTGGATGAAGTTAATCCCTTTGGTACTCCCGAAGATGCTCCATTCGAAAACATATTTGCTCCTGAATCATCATCAGAACCATCTTCATCAGGAGATATCGACTCTGCTACTTCAGTTCCACAACAACAACCACATGAACACCTCAGAAAATGGACACATGATCATCCATTAGACAACATCATTGGAAACCCCTCTCGTCCAGTATCCACACGAAAACAACTTGCAACCGATGCCTTATGGTGCTTCTTCAACTCCGTACTCTCTAAGATCGAACCAAAAGACGTGAAGACTGCCATGAATGAAGACAACTGATTCAATGCCATGCAAAAAGAAATTCATGAGTTTGATCAACTTGATGTATGGGAGTTAGTTCCTGCTCCAGATTGTGCTATGATCATTGCTCTAAAATGGATCTTCAAAGTGAAACTTGATGAGCATGGTGATGTTTTAAAGAACAAGGCTCGATTGGTTGCAAAAGGATACCGTCAAGAGGAGGGTATTAAATTTGAAGAATCATTTGCTCCTGTTGCTCGTATCGAGGCAATCAAAATCTTCTTTGCTAATGTTGCTAGCAAGAATATGGTTGTATATCATATGGATGTGAAAACAGTCTTTCTGAATGGAGATTTGAAAGAGGTGGTTTACGTCTGCCAGCCAGAGGGTTTTGTGAATCCAGAGCATCCTACTCATGTTTATCGCTTGAAAAAGGCCCTTTACGGTTTGAAGCAAGCTCCTAGAGCATGGTATGATACGCTATCAAAGCTTCTTCTATCTTCTGGATTCAGCAAAGGAGCAGTTGATCCGACATTGTTCACCAGAAAGTCAGGCAAACATTCAATTCATGTTCAAATATATGTTGATGATATTATCTTTGCCTCGACTGACCCTAATGAGTGTGACCGTTTTTCAAATGAAATGGGTTCTAAATTTCAAAAGTCAATGATGGGACAAATGTCATTTTTCTTGGGATTACAAATTTCAGAAAGTCCCGGAGGCATTTTTATTAATCAATCTAAATATGCAAATGAGATTTTAAAGAAATTTGGATTTGATTCTTGTGACCGTGTTGACACTCCCATGATTGAGCATACTAAACTGGATGAGGACCACTCAGGGATCATGGTAGACCAAACGAAATATCGTAGTATGATTGGATCCCTGATGTACCTCACAGCTAGTAGACCAGACATCTTGTTCGCTGTTTTCATGTGTGCTAGATACCAGGCAAAGCCTACCAAAAAGCACCTTGAAGCGGTTAAACGGGTCTTTCGGTATCTCCAAGGAACCATCAACATGGGACTTTGGTACCCGAATGACACCGGTATGTCACTAACAGCCTATGCAGATGCTGATCATGCAGGATGTCAAGATACACGTCGAAGTACGTCTGGAGGTGCTCAGTTTTTGGGTGATAAGCTTGTGAGCTGGTATTCAAAGAAGCAAATGAGTACTTCTATTTCCTCTACAGAGGCTGAATACATAGCCATGTCATCTTGTTGTGCTCAAATCTTATGGATGAGATCCCAATTATCTGACTATGGCTTTGAATTCAACAAAATCCCTCTGTACTGTGACAATAAAAGTGCCATTGCTGTCTCATGCAACAACGTACAACACTCAAGAGCAAAGCACATCGACATTCGACATCATTTCATCAGGGAGCAAGTTGAAAACGGTGTGATGGAACTATACTTTGTGAGGACTGAATACCAGTTAGCAGACATCTTCACCAAAGCTCTTCCTAGAGAACGTTTTGAGTTTATCCTTCCACGACTTGGTCTTAAGAGCCTACAACCAGAAACACTCAAACGTCTTCGAGAGGAAGAAGAGGAGTAAAAGGTTTTCCTTCATCTATCTCTTGTAAATATCTATTCGAAAAACAAAATACAAAATTACAAAATTTTCAAAAAGTAAATAGAAAAATATAAAACTTTCAAAAATCCATAAAAAATATATATATTGTCGTTTTGTCATGTTTTTCTCTATTCGATAAATATCTACGATCTTTATGTTGTCATTCAAAGAATGACACGGGACTTTAGATGTTGTTCGAATTTTCATAAAAAATTTTTTTGGGAGGAAGTGAAAAAAAATAAAATAAATAAATAAATAAATAAATAAATGGTTTATTGTCATTTCAGGCAGTAACCCGCTCTTCAATGAAAGAACAGAGCCATGCTTTATCTTGGTTTTCAAATCTCTTGCTCTGATTCTATAAACAATAACTTACTATCTAATGAAAACTAATTGCTTTGAAAAATAACTCGGACTCTATTTTTGAAAATCATCTGGACTTAACATTTGTCAAAAACATCTATCTCTCAATCAACAACTTATGTCATTGATTGAGGGGGAGAATGATTTCAATTAAATCAAAAAGGTTATTTGTCATACAATTGTTTGTCAAAAGATAATCATGCATGTTTAATCAATGGAGTTTAAAGTCTCAAAATCCGATCCGTATCAGTTAAAACGTTTTCATAATCAAGTCACAATTCTCCTTAAAATCTTTCAAAATCAATTTAAATCTACAGAGATCACAAATCTCAAATGATTTGATAATTGTGATCGGAGGAGAATTTGTGATTTAAATTGGATTTAATCTGATAATTCGGTAAATGGTTTTATAAGGATGTAAAATCTCTCCTTCCCATATGTGCCAAACGATTTCAAATTTCCATGCACATGTTGAGGGGGAGCATCTATCTTAAACCACTAAGATTTGAAACGTGATCAATTTATTTCAATGTGCAGTCTTTTCCTAATATGTGCAAAACATCTTCAAATTTCCATGCACATATTGAGGGGGAGCAACTATTTTGAAAACCACATTCTTCTTATAACTACTCTTAGATGCAAGTCAATCCCTCAAAGATGAAAATTATTTCCATTACAAAATGATGCGTGATGCACATGTTGAGGGGGAGCACTGCTTCAAAAAATTATCAAAAACAATTCAGGTACAAAATGCTTTGATAATATATCACAAGTATCTGGGTTGATTTTCAAATGGTTCCAATGGCAGATGAACAATACCAAATAGACCGACCAAATTTACTTTATGTATGTGATATAAGGTTGATAAGGTTAGGTATTTGTTCCCATGATCCGCCAGAACCGGAGGGATCTACCCAGGGACAATCCACTAGATAGTGTAGAAGTCTTTAGGTATGATGAAAAAAGGAGAAAAGTGAGATATGGGAAGAGTGCGGACTGAGATAGAGCTAGAACTGGAATAAACCCAACAAGGTTCTGGTAATGAAGTCTCAGTAAGCACTAAAGGGGTTGAAGAATGAAAAAGAAATGAATATGAAAAGGGTGAAAAGAAATAGCCCTCCAAAAATTCAACCGTAGGGCAGAAACCGGGTTCAATTCATATACTACTGGTGGTTACCTAGGTAACATCGGTATTGAAGACAAGACGTCATGGACCCAGTGACGCACTACACTTCAACTTTCCAAACCACTCAAGTTCCTCTTAAAAGGACTTGTTTCATTCTCACGGGGAACCGACACAATCTATCGACTTTCTCTTAGAGATAGTTGATATTGAAGAAGGAGACCCTCTCCCTAGTCTCCGGCACAGGAACCAAATATGCACAGTTGAGTCTAGAGCCACGAGATCATCAATAAATCTCATTAGGACACTTTCAATGAAGACTCTCTGTTTCACACAATGTGGAAAGAGAGATTATATCTTATGAGTCCTACGCATTATCCTTGTGGTATTGCCAGAACATCTGAGTGATATGCATACATATTCACAATAAAGATGGAAAACCTTCTGGAGCCAACATCAAACAAGCTCCTGGTGGGTGGCATGTGAGATCTATTCAATAGATCAACCATGTGACAACTGAACAGAAACAATGGGGAGATTCAATCTTTTGAATCAATCCTGGTTCAGGTTATAGATTGACGGATACCTTTGAAAAACCGGTCGTTGTGCTTAAAAACTCTTTTCATTAGCACATCGACTGTGTACAAATATTTCAAAAATAAAAGGTGTTTATGATTGATAATTGATTTTCATTAAAACCTTCGTTGTATTGCAAAAACAATTTCTATTGAGCGATACACGATTGTTTTTCAAATCTCTTGGTATCAATCAGTGAATCTCAATTCGCTGGTTCACTCACTCCGTGTTGTCTTCTTTGAAACGTTCCGGTCTGAGAACAGCTAGAGCAGCTGCGAAACCATGTCAAGGAAATTCTTCGGAATTTTACCTGATCACAACCAGTACTTGTACTGATCAACGGGGAACCGTAGGCCGTGTACCTCAATTCAACGAAAGTGATCAAAGACACTTTCGTGCACTTTATTGCTAACTGTTGTATGCAGGTACGCCCGACGTTTGCAGCTGATCAGAATGAAGCGGTCAATCCATAGCCGCATGCTCACACATCACATTCATTTCAAAAGAAATCATGATTAGTGCATCAATGACTCTGATATTCTCACTCCATGCTTCTGCTACGCTGCTGCCTATATCATGAATCAACGAAAGCTTCCGCTACTCTGATGAGAAGAAATCATGATCCAAAATGTGAGCATGTCGGTCCAAAAGTCACAACATCACATAATACCAACACCACAATGGATGAGTCAGAGATTTATGATTGCTGATGATCTCAAAGCTGGCTCAAAACTCAGTATCACGTGGATCAGTTAATGACCTCTACTTGGATTAACCAAACATGCAATAATGAAGAATCGATGACTACGAGCTTCAGAGCAAAGTCCTACATCCAGAATGCAAGAACAATTTATAATGTAATATCTGTTTGTATTCAATGTAATTTTTAATGTGTGTTTGAGGTGACCTCCCTTAGGGGGAGATTGTTAGGATTTAGTAAATCCAGTTATTAAAGAGTCGGTCACCTCAAGTATATGTAATCATTAGAAAGCTCGTAGTCGTAGATTATTACATGTTAAGTAGTATTTAGTTAAGTAACACCGTGGAGGACGGACGGGTCTTTACCCACTGTATGCCTGATCCACAGCCCGTAGGTGGCGATTTATGTAAGTACTATAAATACTCTCTACCTTCCAAGGTAGAGAGTTGGAGCTCATAATAAGATTTTTCTTTCTCTCACTAAAGTTCCCAAACCTCTAACTTTCTCTCTCTAAAACCATAGTATACGCCTACTTATGTTTGTGTTATGATGTGTATGTGAAATCCAATATGTTACAATCCTTATCAGAGAGCAAACCCTAACTCAGTTGTAGTCCGACTTGGACAATATTCTAGAGTCCTATACCCTATTTTACACATCAAAATAAGTTTGTTATTCCAATTTATCATCATGTCTACCCCATGTTCAATTGATTGCGTGTATGCTTGCTTGTCTAACATGTCTAGCTAAATTACTTGTGTGTTTTCTTAGATCTATGAAAGCTAGTTATTGATTGTTGTTAGGTTGTCTCTTGTCTTAATTGATATAGGCTTAGGAGTGTAACTAGGTTTTCGTTGTATTTATTGCGTGAGCATGCTTGAAGACGATAGGGTGCTCGAAGGAAATAGTCTTGTACTTGCCGATCCCGTGAATCCTATAGGAGAGATAACCTCATAGAACTAGAGAATACGCACCCCCTACGACTAACAGGAATACAACGCGTTAAGATAAAGGACGTGACAATTCAACCGACCAATAAAAGATAACTAGGGAGTAATAGTATCTAAGTGAACAAATCTTTAATTACCATACGAGCACACCTCAATTAAACATAGCTAACCGTAGTAATTAGTTAATTTAGATAATTTGTAGAAGTAAAGAAATCTGTAGAAGTACCACCCCCCAATCATTTGCCCCGAGATTTTACCCTTGCTTTCTAAAAAAACATAAAAAAGATAAAAAAAAAGAATCATCCTCAACCCCACATTCTCGTCATAAATTTCTTTCTAGCATTCTTATTCCCCTAGAGAACGATATCAATCCCCGAGGCTTACCCCATACTACACTACAACGATTAGGTTCACTGCCTAGAGGGTTGAAAAGCTTGCTCGTAGAAAACGAGGTTTTCTTGACCCCAAACACACGCATCATACTCTATGAAATCCTCACTTGAATTCTCTAACACAAACTCTTGGTCAATCTATTCCAGTAACTATCTAAATTTAAACTCATCGCTCATTGTTTTTGTATGATTTGCACACATTTTTTCAAAACACCATGTTGGTAGGAACTCATTGTCAGAATCAGTATCATCAACAGGTCCAACCTTTCCATATAAATACAACTCAAACATTAGGATTTTAGAGTTTAAAATGTCTGAATCAAACAAAAGATCAAAAAGTGAAACTTTTGTTTTATTTACTGTTTAAATCGAGACCCGAAAATAATAATTAATGAAACTTTTGTTTTACTATATGAAACAATCTAGTTGTGTCTTCTACTTCATGAAACCAAATGGAACAATAGTAGGAACAACGAAGAAACCAAAAGGAATAGAGTATGCTGACTTTGTTGTAGTAGACTTCGATGCAGATCCTAGAGTTCCCCATATCTTAGGGAGAGCTTTCTTAAGAACGAGTCGTGCTCTGATTGATGTGTTTGCTGAAGAGTTGACCATACGGGTTGACAACGAAGAGCTCACGTTAAATATCAACCAGAACTCCAAACCTCTGTACAAACAGAGTGTTGCCACAATTGATCAAAGATCTGAAAGATTCAATGCAACACTCTCAAACTTCACGGTTAAGAGGAGTTTTCAAAAACGTGCTGAGCTCAAAGCTTTGAAAGTTACCCCTGGTTCAAACAAATGGTTTGAAAGCTGTACCAGGGAAGTCAAGAGTGTTCTTGATGATGACGATGATCTAGAATCGGAGACTTCATCGGAAGTGGTGGAAACTGCTAGCTCTAAGAGCACACCACTTGTCCCACCTCCGGAATCAGTTTGTCGCATCGAGATTGTTAACTCTGTGGATGAAACCAAACTCTTTTCAGTTTCATCTGAGTTGGATGATGATGTTTGTGATCCAATGGGAGACATTCTTCCCATTGATGAATTGCTCAAAAATGATCCATCATCTTCTAGTCCTATTCCCGACTCTTCCATCCCTTCTCTCACTCCTGATGAGGAAGATGACAACTTTTGGAATGAAGTCGATGCATTTCTTAGTGATGAGTCAATTCCAACGGGAATTGATAACACTTACCTTGATCCGGAGGGAGACATCCTTTTTCTGGAAAGTTTGTTGATTGAAGAACCATTTCCCACCCTCCCTCCCGGACATCTTCTTGACAATCACCATCTAAGCTTCAAGTTTAAGCTTAAAGATGTCAAAACTGGTGATTTGCTTCTCTCTGCTGAGGAATGGACATGCATTCTCATGTACGTCTTTATTCCATTCTTCACAGATGGTGTGGTTGCTCTTTCCCTTTTCTCTTTCGGGAATGAGGACACCATCTTTGACCCCGGTATCATCCTTTATAGTTTCTACTATTAAACAATACCGCGGTTATATCTCGTCGGTATGGAACTTTCTGATGTTCATATGTTCATTAACATTGTGAACGAAAGTCCGATCGAGATTGGTTTTCCACGTTACTTTCCCCATGAACAAATGAATACGGGGTCGAGTCAAGCTAGCGACTCGGGAATCAAAAACAGTAGCATGCCATATGGGTTCTCACCCATATTTCTGTCTTCTTACCTCTTTCTACCACCCTAGTGTGGGGGGGTTGCCCCACAGGTTTTGTATATAAATCTTTCAAAAAAAAAAAAAAAAAAAAAAAAAAAAAAAAAATCATCTTTCTAAATAATGGCCTTAGTATTTCCCTTTCACGTTCTTTGTTTCGGCATAACTGCCGGTACTTTGAATATTGAGGGCAATATTCATCTCTAGTGTGGGGGGGGGGGATTCTCACGAATTTTATCATGTAATTATACCACCCAATCCCCCCATTTTTGGCCAAAAAATTTTTTTTTTGGAGTAAGTGTTCTACACTTTCTCATTTGGTTATCAGTCCGCCATGTCTGTAAGACAAAAGGATTGGCTAATCCAGGAGCAAACGGCTCTTGGTAAAGATTCCTCAAATCCGTTGACGGCTTGCAATTTGCCCAAAATTGTATGGTATTCAGCTCACCATATCCTAAAAAGTGAAGAGTTGGCTAGCCCGCAAGATTATGGCTTGTGGTAAAGGCAGTGGAAAAACCATAATTGGTAATCAGCTCACCAAAGATAATGTTGATAATTTATCTAAGAGTTGGCTAGTCCAGAAGGGTACGGCTTCTGGTAAAGACAAATCAAAACCGTTGAAAGCTGGTGGTTTGCTCAAAATCACATGGTTATCGGTGTACCATGGTTCTTACTTGAACTGAAACATTTGGCTACTCCAGAAGTGATGGCTTTTGGTAAAGAGATTAAAATCCATTATGTTTTCTCAAATCATTGCTAGGGACTAGCAATATCTCAGTGTGGGGGATTGATGAGTGTGTAAATACTCATCATTTTTGTACAAAATAAACTGCAAAATCATCTGAAAACACTCAGAAACACATCAAAATGATCATAATATCACAAATCAGTGTTTTATGTGTTTTAAATGCAAAAATATCAAAATCAGATGAAAAACATATCAAATTTGCAAAAATTGCAGTTTTAGTCCCCCAAGTTTATAAAATTGTCAAAAATAGTCCCTGAGCCAAAATTTCAAAAGAAAAGTCACCAAAAGTCTTTTTAAAATCATAAATTGTCATATTTAGTCCTTTGGTGAAAAATCTAAAAGTTTTGAGAAAATTACAGTTTAGTCCCTGAAAATCCAAAATTGTTCAAAATTAGTCCTTGGAAATTTTCAAAACTGTCAAAACTAGACCTTGGTCTATTTAAGATTGGCAACATTAGTCCTTGGATTACATCTTCATAATTTTCATGTTTGGTCCCTGGGAATTTCAGTTTTACACATTTGGTCCCTTGTATTAATACTTAAACAAACCAAACGGACCTAAATAATTACCCAAGCCCAAATACAAACCCCCTTGGCCCAATCTTGTACCCGGTCCAATCCTATGACCCGACAACCCAACAACCCAATGTTTAAATAATCTAACCCGCCCCTAAAACCTGTCATCACCGACCAAGTTGTCTGCACCTCCCCCCTCCTCAAACCTCTCCAGCCACCCCTACCTCACCCCTTGTCTCCCCCCTCCTCACCTACCCCTCAAACCACATTAAATGCAAAGCTTTTCCCTGTCCCTGATATCCAAACAAATTTTCCCGCCAAATCCTCTCAACGATCAAGATTGCTCAAGAGGCATCCAAGGGCTCATATTCATGCTGGGATTTGACCAGAAGAGAGAGAAAAAGACTTTGGGGCATAAAAAGAGAGTAGAGGATGCAAGAAGGAGAGTTAGTCTTAGTTTTTAAAAATTGTATGTCGTTTTAATATCAATATGTCCTAATTAGCTTCTGAATTGTATTTTTAAGTTGTTTTGTACTCAATTTAGCTGTTCAAGTGTATTAAAACCTTTATTAAGCTTTAATTCAAGTTGATGTTCAAATTGCATATTTTATGTCTCCTGTTGATATTTTCAATTACAAACAGCCTTGTCAAATCTGTTAGCAGTTCACTTTTTAGCTTAAACAAGTTCTAATAAGCTTGTTAAAGCTTTATTTAAGCTTACATTTACATCTCACACAACTTTGGACATTGGTCAATAAAAGTCAAAATTTGGAGCAAAACTGGTGCAAGGATGATCTGGGGTGATTCAGAACTTGAAATGGGTTGAAATGGAAGCTTTGGGTTGAATTGGATAGGTTAGAGTTCCTTGGTTTCAGTATTGGCTAGCCACTGTGGCTATGGACTTTTGTAAGTCAATTCCAAGTTTTATTGCATATTCTTCATTTGCAGGTGTAATTAGTTCATACCTGTTGTATTAGTTGTATTTAGGTTAGGTAAGTTTAGTTTAATCATTAATGCAAGCTTGATCTGTGTTTGGATCTATTTAACTGCTTCAACAGTTTATAAAGGGGTGTTTGGTTTATGGTTTAATCTGTACTAAAAATTGAAATCAGTGGTAGTTTGTTGTTGGCTCAAGTGCATTTAGCAAAAGTAAGCTCAGTTGAGTCAATAAATTTGATCCTGCAACTCTTAAGGTCAAAATAAGTTTCAATCTGTCCTACTGTTAATCTGTTGAAATTTTTGGATTTGAAATCCCTGGATTTGAGTTTAAAAGTGTTAAATATAGCTTGCTTTGTGTTCATTACATCATAACACATCAACATTAGTCATTAAATTGGATCCAAACTTCACCAAAGTCAAAATTTTAATCTGTTGCAAAAAGTCAAAATAGTGCAAAAAATGGTTTTGTGCCGAAATTGCAGTAGCTGCACATGTTTTATTAAAGCTCTTTAGGGCCTGATTTTTGGTTTACAAGTAGTTTACTAGGTGGTCTTTAAGACCTTTTATCTGTTTTTAGTTCAAGCTTTCTGGACAAGCTTGTGCATAAGCTCAAAACTGGCCTCAGTTGCCCTGCACACAACTCAGTCAATACTGAGTGATTTCTCAGTTTTTGTGCAACTTGCACAGAGTTCATAAAAGCTTTGTAAGGTCTAGTCTTTTGGTTATAAGTAGTCACTTAGGTCTAGTTTAAGTCCTAATAATTGGTTTTTAGTTTAGAGCTTATTTGGGTGCTTTTTCTTGGACTGCAAGTTGATACCAATTTCTGTTTTTAGCTTAATATCAAAAGCTTCAAATCTGTTTTATCTTGTTAATCAGTTGTTGTAGCCTGTTGATTTCTGTTTCATTTGGTTACTTTTAGTACTCCATAGTTTCTGTTCTGAGTTGGTAGCTTAATTTGCTCATTTGCTTATCAAGTGCTTATTTCAATAAGCACTAGGTTCATCAGTTGCATTTTTCTCTATATAACCTACTGATTTTCCAATTTTCATAGCTTCTTAATATTATTTTAGAATTTTCCTGAAATTTTCAGATTTTTCTTAGCTGTTTTACTATTTTTCTTGATTTTAATTAGTTTTTAGCATTTTTAATTAGCCTTTAATACAAAAAATTCAGAAAAGGTTCAAAAAAATAATTTTTCAATTTTCTTAAGTCTAGATAAATATAAAAAGTAGAAAAAGTAATTTTCCATATTTTTCATAGTTCATTTGGTAATTTTTAGTGATTTAATTAGTTTTTAATAGTTTAAAATTCCTAGAAAATAGAAAATTAATCAGAAAATTACAAAAACAGTTTTGAAAAGTCTATTTTGATTTTTTAGACTTTTTCAAGTCTTAATCTTATTTTTCTAGCCTAATTTCCTATTTTCTTGTATTTTAGGTAATTAATTAATAGTTAAAAATAGTTTTTAATTAGATAATTAGTTTTAAAAATAATTTTCTTTTTCCATAAATTTTCTTTTATCATTGGGTTTATAAAAATGTCATTTTCATATTTTTAGGGTTAATATTGCTTTAGTTTCACTTTTTATTTTGTACGTCGCGTAGATTTTGATTTCAGTTTCGTAAAAACATAAAAACAAAAACATCATTTTAATTATAGTGATAGCGTTTATTTAATAGATTTTATCTTTTTAATTTCCTCTCATTTGCATTTTAGCCTTTGTATTTGTTTGATATTTCTGTAGTTATAACCACCAATTCATAATCCCTTTTTCGTTCAAACTCCTCGATCACTATACGTTGATTGATCCATTGCATAGCTCGCTGGGACATAACGACCCGGGGAGACCCTATACTCCTCAGATCTTCATTGCATTTGTGTCTGAACTGTTTTAAGTCTGTTACGGCTGGTCATTCACAAGTGACCAGTTTGTGTGATTAGACTTGACGGTTTAGCGCAGATCAAATTTTTGGCGCCGCTGCCGGGGAGCTGTGATGATCTATCTTCCGTTTTAGCAGATTAGTTGTTTGAATCCTCACTCTTTGTTTATATCATCCATCTCTGTATATATATATATATCCATATTTTCTTCTAAAAAATCCAAAAACCCAAAAACAACCAAAAACGTATAAAACACAAAAATATTTTTCTTTTGTTTCTATATATGTATCAAATAATAAAAATACAAAAAGATTCGTCGTTTTCTTTAATAATTAACAACTTAAAAGATTACCACCGAAAACCAAGGCAGTGCACTACCTAACTGGGGGTGCGACCATAATAAGTTCCCGAACTAAAGATTTAAAACTTACCTTTGTGTCCTTGTGATTGGTGTACCTTTTTCAAAGAAGCCATTCATCTTGGATTATTGGTTAAGTTCACTGTTGTTTTGCCTCGATTTTGTGTTAATTGATTTTGTTGTGATATCGACGTTTCAGAACCAGAAAACCCATAAAGATTCTTCTCACACCATTTTTATAAAACGTCTTCATAATTCTCATTCTCATCTGAAAGATTTTCATAATTCCCATTTCTCTTCTTAGCTCTGAGATCCCTTAGAGTTATCTCTAGTGCATGCGCACTCGTTCTTCTAGATCATTGAGTCCTTTGCGTGATCTAGCAGAAATTCCAAGAAGACGTTCTCGTAGACGTGCTGCCCAAATAGTCGAACCCGAGATTCGTACTATTTCAAGCAACACCATGGCAGACGAACGTACTATGGCGGAAATGCTCCAAGCACCCACCGAGGGTTATGGAGATGCCATTGTTTTACCCGTAATCAACTCTGATCACTTTGAATTGAAGACACATTTGATCCAACTTGTGTCTACAAATCAATTCCGCGGGTCTGATCGAGAAGACCCGTATGCACACATCCGTTGGTTTAACAAGTTGACTTCAACTATCAATTTCAAGGATGTGCCACAAAAAGTCATCAAGTTGATGCTTTTTCCATTCTCACTTGAGGGGACAGCCCGGATTTGGCTGGAAAAAGAACCCCCTCGATCCATCGAAACTTGGGAGGATCTTGTTCAAAAGTTTGTGAACTACTTCTTTCCTCCATCAAAGACGACTAATCTAAAAAATGAAATTTCTGGATTTCATCAAAATTTCGATGAAAACTTTGGAGAGGCATGGGAGAGATTCAAAGATCTCCTCAGGAAATGCCCCCATCATGAATTCACGGAGCTTCAACAAGTAAATATCTTTTACAATGGGTTGAACGGAAACGATCAAGATTCCTTGAATGCAGCCGCAGGCGGCAATATCTTGAATCGTAAACCTAAAGATGTGATTGAGATTTGCGAGCAAAAATCAAAAGTTCCTATTTCTCGCAACAAAGTCAATGTTCCGAACACTCCTGCTTCTTCATCCGGTAACTCTTCCGAGTTAGCCGCTCCGTTAGCCGCTCTAACGGACATCATCCATTGTATGATAAAAGAGGTAAAGGAAATCAAAAGCGAAATTCATAAGCCGGAACCAATCAAAGCCGTAAACAAGGTGTGTGAAACTTGTAGTGGTCCACATGCGTATTATGATTGTCAAGCAACCGATGCTTCCTTTTACCAAGCTCCCGTAGCTTCGGTAAACCACAATCAATACCGACCACAGGCTGATCCTCACTACCGTGCACCTAGCGGTATGACACCACCTGGTTTTCCTCCTGTGCAAAACCATGGCAATCAAAATTGCTTTGTTCCGAATCAAGGACAAAATTTCAATAACTCTCAAAATTTCAATCAAAACCGGAACAATTTCAACCAACCTCAACCATATCAAGCTCCTAATCATCAAAGTTATCAACAACCTCCTCAAGCTCCCATGCCAAATGACTTCATGAAAATGACTGAGTCAAACATGCGTTCTATGCAAACTCAGATCAATAACATGAGAGTTGAGCTTAAAAGGGAAATTGATACCACAATGTCTCGGCAGACAAATGAGTTAAAGAATATGATGAGCAGTTTCATGAACATGAATATGAACAAAGCTTCGCCATCTTCTGGAGGACTCCCAGGCAATACTATTCCTAATCCTAATGCCGAGTTGAAAGCCGTCACCACTCGTAGTGGTAAGACGCACAATGGACCTTCGACTCCAATGCCCCCTCCTCCTGTGGCATTTAGTCAAGTTACCAAGGAGACAACGGACAAGGTGCATTATTCAAGCCCACGAAGTACCGCACACGTCCCACCTTCGGTAGTCCAACCTTCAAGTCCGGAACCCGATGTTCCGAGAAAAAATCCTGAGCCAGAAAACACTTCCATCCCGGCTCAAAAGTCTAGTCAGCTTCCTTACCCATCAAGAATGAATGATGAGAAGCTCAAAGACAAAAACAAAGAGCAAATGGAAAATTTTTTCCAAATCTTCAATGAGCTTCACTTTGATATAAGCTTCGTTGATGCTCTCGTTCTAATGCCTAAATTTGCATCCACGCTTAAAGGCTTACTCACCAACAAAGATAAGCTATCAGAGATGGCTAAAACTCCTCTCAATGAGCAATGCTCAGCAGCCATTCTTAATAAGCTTCCCGAAAAGCTTGAAGACCCTGGCCGGTTTTTAATCCCGTGTGATTTCTTGGGGATGTTTCAATGCTCCGCCTTGGCCGATCTTGGCGCTAGCATTAACCTCATGCCACTCTCAGTATGGAAGAAACTGTCTCTTCCTGAACTTTCATCCACTCGTATGACACTCGAGCTAGCGGACCGTACCGTAACTCGTCCACTTGGGATAGCCGAGGATGTCGTGATGAAAGTAGGAAAGTTTCACTTTCATGCTG
The DNA here is from genome assembly GCA_019973895.1 of Chrysanthemum seticuspe. Lineage (NCBI taxonomy): Eukaryota > Viridiplantae > Streptophyta > Magnoliopsida > Asterales > Asteraceae > Chrysanthemum > Chrysanthemum seticuspe. The sequence goes on along the minus strand of BPTQ01000003.1, from coordinate 112,865,288 downwards.
ACTTTGTTGTAGTAGACTTCGATGCAGATCCTAGAGTTCCCCATATCTTAGGGAGAGCTTTCTTAAGAACGAGTCGTGCTCTGATTGATGTGTTTGCTGAAGAGTTGACCATACGGGTTGACAACGAAGAGCTCACGTTAAATATCAACCAAAACTCCAAACCTCTGTACAAACAGAGTGTTGCCACAATTGATCAAAGATCTGAAAGATTCAATGCAACACTCTCAAACTTCACGGTTAAGAGGAGTTTTCAAAAACGTGCTGAGCTCAAAGCTTTGAAAGTTACCCCTGGTTCAAACAAATGGTTTGAAAGCTGTACCAGGGAAGTCAAGAGTGTTCTTGATGATGACGATGATCTAGAATCGGAGACTTCATCGGAAGTGGTGGAAACTGCTAGCTCTAAGAGCACACCACTTGTCCCACCTCCGGAATCAGTTTGTCGCATCGAGATTGTTAACTCTGTGGATGAAACCAAACTCTTTTCAGTTTCATCTGAGTTGGATGATGATGTTTGTGATCCAATGGGAGACATTCTTCCCATTGATGAATTGCTCAAAAATGATCCATCATCTTCTAGTCCTATTCTCGACTCTTCCATCCCTTCTCTCACTCCTGATGAGAAAGATGACAACTTTTGGAATGAAGTCGATGCATTTCTTAGTGATGAGTCAATTCCAACGGGAATTGATAACACTTACCTTGATCCGGAGGGAGACATCCTTTTTCTGGAAAGTTTGTTGATTGAAGAACCATTTCCCACCCTCCCTCCAGGACATCTTCTTGACAATCACCATCTAAGCTTCAAGTTTAAGCTTAAAGATGTCAAAACTGGTGATTTGCTTCTCTCTGCTGAGGAATGGACATGCATTCTCATGTACGTCTTTATTCCATTCTTCACAGATGGTGTGGTTGCTCTTTCCCTTTTCTCTTTCGGGAATGAGGACACCATCTTTGACCCCGGTATCATCCTTTATAGTTTCTACTATTAAACAATACCGCGGTTATATCTCGTCGGTGTGGAACTTTCTGATGTTCATATGTTCATTAACATTGTGAACGAAAGTCCGATCGAGATTGGTTTTCCACGTTACTTTCCCCATGAACAAATGAATACGGGGTCGAGTCAAGCTAGCGACTCGGGAATCAAAAACAGTAGCATGCCATATGGGTTCTCACCCATATTTCTGTCTTCTTACCTCTTTCTACCACCCTAGTGTGGGGGGGTTGCCCCACAGGTTTTGTATATAAATCTTTCAAAAAAAAAAAAAAAAAAAAAAAAAAAAAAAAAAAAATCATCTTTCTAAATAATGGCCTTAGTATTTCCCTTTCACGTTCTTTGTTTCGGCATAACTGCCGGTACTTTGAATATTGAGGGCAATATTCATCTCTAGTGTGGGGGGGGGGGATTCTCACGAATTTTATCATGTAATTATACCACCCAATCCCCCCATTTTTGGCCAAAATTTTTTTTTTGGAGTAAGTGTTCTACACTTTCTCATTTGGTTATCAGTCCGCCATGTCTGCAAGACAAAAGGATTGGCTAATCCAGGAGCAAACGGCTCTTGGTAAAGATTCCTCAAATCCGTTGACGGCTTGCAATTTGCCCAAAATTGTATGGTATTCAGCTCACCATATCCTAAAAAGTGAAGAGTTGGCTAGCCCGCAAGATTATGGCTTGTGGTAAAGGCAGTGGAAAAACCATAATTGGTAATCAGCTCACCAAAGATAATGTTGATAATTTATCTAAGAGTTGGCTAGTCCAGAAGGGTACGGCTTCTGGTAAAGACAAATCAAAACCGTTGAAAGCTGGTGGTTTGCTCAAAATCACATGGTTATCGGTGTACCGTGGTTCTTACTTGAACTGAAACATTTGGCTACTCCAGAAGTGATGGCTTTTGGTAAAGAGATTAAAATCCATTATGTTTTCTCAAATCATTGCTAGGGACTAGCAATATCTCAGTGTGGGGGATTGATGAGTGTGTAAATACTCATCATTTTTGTACAAAATAAACTGCAAAATCATCTGAAAACACTCAGAAACACATCAAAATGATCATAATATCACAAATCAGTGTTTTATGTGTTTTAAATGCAAAAATATCAAAATCAGATGAAAAACATATCAAATTTGCAAAAATTGCAGTTTTAGTCCCCCAAGTTTATAAAATTGTCAAAAATAGTCCCTGAGCCAAAATTTCAAAAGAAAAGTCACCAAAAGTCTTTTTAAAATCATAAATTGTCATATTTAGTCCTTTGGTGAAAAATCTAAAAGTTTTGAGAAAATTACAGTTTAGTCCCTGAAAATCCAAAATTGTTCAAAATTAGTCCTTGGAAATTTTCAAAACTGTCAAAACTAGACCTTGGTCTATTTAAGATTGGCAACATTAGTCCTTGGATTACATCTTCATAATTTTCATGTTTGGTCCCTGGGAATTTCAGTTTTACACATTTGGTCCCTTGTATTAATACTTAAACAAACCAAACGGACCTAAATAATTACCCAAGCCCAAATACAAACCCCCTTGGCCCAATCTTGTACCCGGTCCAATCCTATGACCCGACAACCCAACAACCCAATGTTTAAATAATCTAACCCGCCCCTAAAACCTGTCATCACCGACCAAGTTGTCTGCACCTCCCCCCTCCTCAAACCTCTCCAGCCACCCCTACCTCACCCCTTGTCTCCCCCCTCCTCACCTACCCCTCAAACCACATTAAATGCAAAGCTTTTCCCTGTCCCTGATATCCAAACAAATTTTCCCGCCAAATCCTCTCAACGATCAAGATTGCTCAAGAGGCATCCAAGGGCTCATATTCATGCTGGGATTTGACCAGAAGAGAGAGAAAAAGACTTTGGGGCATAAAAAGAGAGTAGAGGATGCAAGAAGGAGAGTTAGTCTTAGTTTTTAAAAATTGTATGTCGTTTTAATATCAATATGTCCTAATTAGCTTCTGAATTGTATTTTTAAGTTGTTTTGTACTCAATTTAGCTGTTCAAGTGTATTAAAACCTTTATTAAGCTTTAATTCAAGTTGATGTTCAAATTGCATATTTTATGTCTCCTGTTGATATTTTCAATTACAAACAGCCTTGTCAAATCTGTTAGCAGTTCACTTTTTAGCTTAAACAAGTTCTAATAAGCTTGTTAAAGCTTTATTTAAGCTTACATTTACATCTCACACAACTTTGGACATTGGTCAATAAAAGTCAAAATTTGGAGCAAAACTGGTGCAAGGATGATCTGGGGTGATTCAGAACTTGAAATGGGTTGAAATGGAAGCTTTGGGTTGAATTGGATAGGTTAGAGTTCCTTGGTTTCAGTATTGGCTAGCCACTGTGGCTATGGACTTTTGTAAGTCAATTCCAAGTTTTATTGCATATTCTTCATTTGCAGGTGTAATTAGTTCATACTTGTTGTATTAGTTGTATTTAGGTTAGGTAAGTTTAGTTTAATCATTAATGCAAGCTTGATCTGTGTTTGGATCTATTTAACTGCTTCAACAGTTTATAAAGGGGTGTTTGGTTTATGGTTTAATCTGTACTAAAAATTGAAATCAGTGGTAGTTTGTTGTTGGCTCAAGTGCATTTAGCAAAAGTAAGCTCAGTTGAGTCAATAAATTTGATCCTGCAACTCTTAAGGTCAAAATAAGTTTCAATCTGTCCTACTGTTAATCTGTTGAAATTTTTGGATTTGAAATCCCTGGATTTGAGTTTAAAAGTGTTAAATATAGCTTGCTTTGTGTTCATTACATCATAACACATCAACATTAGTCATTAAATTGGATCCAAACTTCACCAAAGTCAAAATTTTAATCTGTTGCAAAAAGTCAAAATAGTGCAAAAAATGGTTTTGTGCAGAAATTGCAATAGCTGCACAGGTTTTATTAAAGCTCTTTAGGGCCTGATTTTTGGTTTACAAGTAGTTTACTAGGTGGTCTTTAAGACCTTTTATCTGTTTTTAGTTCAAGCTTTCTGGACAAGCTTGTGCATAAGCTCAAAACTGGCCTCAGTTGCCCTGCACACAACTCAGTCAATACTGAGTGATTTCTCAGTTTTTGTGCAACTTGCACAGAGTTCATAAAAGCTTTGTAAGGTCTAGTCTTTTGGTTATAAGTAGTCACTTAGGTCTAGTTTAAGTCCTAATAATTGGTTTTTAGTTTAGAGCTTATTTGGGTGCTTTTTCTTGGACTGCAAGTTGATACCAATTTCTGTTTTTAGCTTAATATCAAAAGCTTCAAATCTGTTTTATCTTGTTAATCAGTTATTGTAGCCTGTTGATTTCTGTTTCATTTGGTTACTTTTAGTACTCCATAGTTTCTGTTCTGAGTTGGTAGCTTAATTTGCTCATTTGCTTATCAAGTGCTTATTTCAATAAGCACTTGGTTCATCAGTTGCATTTTTCTCTATATAACCTACTGATTTTCCAATTTTCATAGCTTCTTAATATTATTTTAGAATTTTCCTGAAATTTTCAGATTTTTCTTAGCTGTTTTACTATTTTTCTTGATTTTAATTAGTTTTTAGCATTTTTAATTAGCCTTTAATACAAAAAATTCAGAAAAGGTTCAAAAAAATAATTTTTCAATTTTCTTAAGTCTAGATAAATATAAAAAGTAGAAAAAGTAATTTTCCATATTTTTCATAGTTCATTTGGTAATTTTTAGTGATTTAATTAGTTTTTAATAGTTTAAAATTCCTAGAAAATAGAAAATTAATCAAAAAATTACAAAAACAGTTTTGAAAAGTCTATTTTGATTTTTTAGACTTTTTCAAGTCTTAATCTTATTTTTCTAGCCTAATTTCCTATTTTCTTGTATTTTAGGTAATTAATTAATAGTTAAAAATAGTTTTTAATTAGATAATTAGTTTTAAAAATAATTTTCTTTTTCCATAAATTTTCTTTTATCATTGGGTTTATAAAAATGTCATTTTCATATTTTTAGGGTTAATATTGCTTTAGTTTCACTTTTTATTTTGTACGTCGCGTAGATTTTGATTTCAGTTTCGTAAAAACATAAAAACAAAAACATCATTTTAATTATAGTGATAGCGTTTATTTAATAGATTTTATCTTTTTAATTTCCTCTCATTTGCATTTTAGCCTTTGTATTTGTTTGATATTTCTGTAGTTATAACCACCAATTCATAATCCCTTTTTCGTTCAAACTCCTCGATCACTATACGTTGATTGATCCATTGCATAGCTCGCTGGGACATAACGACCCGGGGAGACCCTATACTCCTCAGATCTTCATTGCATTTGTGTCTGAACTGTTTTAAGTCTGTTACGGCTGGTCATTCACAAGTGACCAGTTTGTGTGATTAGACTTGACGGTTTAGCGCAGATCATTTATGTTCATGGAAGAAATTGAAACACAAATATAAACTATTGCTTTAAAGGACTAAATTTGTAAAACTATACGCTGGCAATTGAGCAAATTGGTAGGAAAGCAGTGAAATGATAATAATACCCTCAGTGACGAGGTACTTACTGAGAAAAATAACGAAAGTTAGTGAAAAGTATCTCTTGGTGGCTGTTTTGCAAAAAAAAAAAATTTAAACATTAATTCTTTTTTTTAACTAAAATTGTCTCGGTGTAATCCTTGCATATTCGTGTAACTTTAGGTACCAAATTTGAAATTACCCTACTTTATGGGCTCCCTAGGAGAGGAACTGGTAAGTGAATGAACTCTTGAAAAAGCCTCTAGGCTTGATGGACTTTGATGTAATCCATATAGGATAAGTTCAAAGTAACACGAAGCTTTGATTGAAAGGCTATCTGAGATAGTAGAATCAAGGAAGTATTTCTACGAGATAATTAATGTACAAAAAGTTCTTTAAGGCTGACTGCCATGAGTCTTGAAAGACATCAAGATGTGAACCCCACATGCATTACATTCAGATATCACGGATATTTGTAAATAAAGATTTCTTATAAAAAAGGAATACTTGAGTTATAGTATTTCTCGAAATCTGGAGATTGAGTAAAACTCATATACTACTGGGTAGTATCTCGGATCTATAAAATTCGAATGGGCATGAACTTGTAGATCATGAGCTAAATCTCGTAGCTGTTTTGGAATGCTCAGGTAAGACTGTAAGATGTCATACGGGAGGAGCAGTTAACGCGGTTAACACCTCTTAAATTGATCGAATTAATGTACTCAAGCCAAAGTGTCCTTAACTGGACATAGACTGGGTATTTCAACTTTGAGTTGAGTAACGAATACGAGAGTACGTGGTAAATTAATTTCTTATTATTTAACTAAAGAGTACAAAGCATGATAGGAATGATAGATCTAGGGTGATCTATATGGAAGTTCCTAGTATTGCAAGATTTAGTCGGAGATATCAAGATCATTAAACAAAACATACATTGCTCGATGGAGCAAGATAGTTTGGCATTTGACTTAAAAGATTCAAAAATCTGGCATTTCAAATCAGGAAACGTGCAACTACAACGCGGTTTAGGGGGCTTGTATTGAAGTTCTCAAGGACTTAGGAGAATCAGTAACGAGGATTCATGGTTCTTAATTTTTAGAATAATTCCATTTTACATAGTGTGTAAGACGAAGTGTGTCGTTCAACGCTTAGCTGTGTGTATCGTTAATTTAGCTAAATCTATCATCTAGTAAGACTAAATTACTTGTACCAAAACTCACTTAGGTTCATTAATAGTAAGATAATATGGAAAGGGTTGAGTAGTGAGGCTCAGTGGTTCTCTAGGAGGATCATCATGAAGATATGATTAGTAGTGATTATTGCTCCCATTACTTCCTGGTACGAGCTAAATCAATCGTCGAGAATCGAATTAATATCGTAAACTCGTGAAAATCGATGAGATAATTCTAAGGTTACACTTAGCATATTTTGAATCCATGAATGAAAGACATTTCATTCTAAAATGGTCTTTAGTTGGTTATCATGGAGGGATACCAAGATAATGAAAGCAACTATTGTGAAACAAGAGACATTTTGGGTATTGTTGAATTTCACACGCATTTGATGGGAAAATGTTGGACATGACTGTGACCGAGAAGCTACCACATGTATCAAAGTTAATGGTGTTCTTTGATCATGACAGAATATCCCAATGACTCGAGGAGTTAGGTCGTTTGACTTTGTTTTTCATTGAGTTTATATCTAGTTTCCAGTTACAGCGTAAAAGCGTAACGTCGTGTAGTAGCGTCATGTTCAGCGAGAAGTAAGGAAGAATGGCTTATTGGCTGAGATGGCAATTTGTAGCTGCAATTTGAATAGACTAGAGAAGGATATTTTTCCGGGCCCCTTATATGAGATAATTTGTGGAAAGTGCGGTCGTACGACAAAGTGACTAGGACACTATAGGAGGCAAATCATTCATGAGAACAAGAAAGGATGAACGTATTACAAGTTTAAAATATCCATGCTTGATACTTTCTAAAAATATCGATGAAGTGCGAAGGGATACAATCATATACCCTAACTCAGCTTGGTGGAGTATGAGTCAGACTTAGCTTGCATAGCCTAAGTCGAAAGAATCTCTACTTGGGTGTTGAATCAGTTTCTCTGAGTGAGGTACTACAATGTCTTGTTGGTGGCCTCTTGGTACAACGAAAAGGTTTCTATGTTGTTTTGTTTGCAGAAGTGGGAGTCTGAAAGGATTATGTGCAAACAACATAACTAGCTTTCACACTTACCTTCACACAAATGCCGAAGGGTCACATCGGTACACATTAAACGAAATATGCAAGTGGAAATAAGAAACAAGTTATGAAATGAGATGAGAATAATAAGGAAATGAAAATATGGCGTTATTTTCATTTAAGGATTAAACGGTAATTACCTATAGTATAATATTTATCTGGGATAAATTTTAAGGGGTAATAAATAACAAAAGATGAAACAAGAATCCTTTAGGGGGTGGGGGGTTGACTTTAACTCCTTGTTAAACTTGAATAATTGTCCTACAAGGAATCTAGAATGTTCATAACAAGCTTATAAATATAAAGGCTTCCTAAGGCATTCTCATAACTCACAACTAAAACCTAAAATCCCTCTCCTCCTCTCTTCTCCAACCGATCAATCGACCAAAGTTTTCTCAAACCCTTTGTTGAATTTCAATCGACTAAGAGTCGATCCCTAAATCCCAATTTAGGGTTTACCCAAGCTTTGTACTCGCCTAACTTGCGTAGGTTCGAATCCCTAGTTCTACCTATGCAGTACTGGTGGATACCTAATGCAATCCAAGATGTGGCTTTCTTCCCGAAAACCATAGATCGATCGACTACAAAGAAGAAGGTGAACCTCTTTTTTTTCCTGATAGGTGTTGCATATTGATTGAGATCCAACCTATGTTCTGCTAATTCTCGCATGACGCTTGTCATCTCGATTGACATCCAAGCAAAAACATCAACATTGTTTGCTAGTAATTGAACGAGCTGATTTTTTTCCTGGGGTGAGAGGTTTATTTTCTGATAGTGATTGGTTGATCTGAAATTTTTTCATTTATGACCACTTTTTCTTTCCTATCATTGTCTCCAGGCATCGCTTTCCATTGAAATATCACTGATCGTCATGCTATCCAATACTACTGCTATCTCTACGTCTTTGCCTAGATAATCACTTTAGACTGTAGCCACTCCTGATCTTGTTAGGAACTGCACATGTGGTCGAATTGTGGACACCTTCACACATAGTTGTTGTATGGCTGTTATACTGAACAAGATGTTGTACTTGGAATTTGATTTTACAAAGTGAAATTCCATTATGACTATTCTTAACAGTGGGTGAGTTCTCATTGTGGTTTCAAGTTGGAGTACTCCCTCAGGTAGAGATCTCTCAGATGAGAATCTGATGAGAGGAGTTGTCGGAAGACGTATCAACGTCTTTATTTTTTTAAGCAGTCGCCTGAAACAATAATCAAACATGATATTGACTGAGCTACCTACATCCATGTATATACTGCTTATCTTGTGAGAAGCAATTACATATGTGATGAATACTGGATCCGAAGAAGGTATGAATCCTTCCAAAGGAAATTGTTCCTTTGTTTTCGGACCCTTTTCTTAAGTATTGTTTCGCTTCTTACTCGGTGACCAAGTTTGAATCATGTGTACATGAGGTATTTGTTGAATGTTTGGTGTATTTTTTAGATGAATTTGGTTTTGCAGATCCATCATGTTTTTGAAATATTTTTTTTACTTACGACGAGAGAGAGATGAAAAATTTGTTCATTTTCTAACTAAAAGAATCAAATTCTTTGGGTTTTCCGATGTCGAAAAATGGAAACCGATGGGTTTGTTTATGTCATGGGTCCTATGGATGGCGTCGTGTTCACGTGCATAACGTAAATCAAGGATTAAGGTAAACTAATGGTATGAGATGAGGCTAATCGTATGTTCGGTTTCCTTTGAGTGGTAAGAACCCCTAGATAAGGTGTTTATCTAAAGCCTCAATAATACTCACATTCAATTAAGGTTTAGTGTGTGTTTTGTGTGTGTAAAATATGGAGAAGATAACTTGGTCCTTCTCATGAAATGTATATGTATTTATAGGGATGCATTTTGGTTGTATGATCCATGGATGTGATTCAACAACTCTAAATGACCCACGTTAGGGTCATCTAAAGTAGGAGACGAGAATGACATGTGCCTTGACATCCTTGGCTCGGCAACTCGGCAAGTTATGTGAATGTTTGACATGATTTGCACATACTAACGAAATACCCGCGGCATTACCTATGCACGAATGAGGTAGCTGCACGTGGCATTATTACAATAACGGTTTGGGGGATAAGTTGTCAGGCCAGTTTATGCCCGGTAGTCGATTCTCCGGGCTAGGGGTGTTATGCTCTTGGTTGATGTTTGCCTTGAGAGTTGGTTCTCTGGGTGAAATGTTGGGCCCTTAGCTTTTTAGGCTGCCTATAATCGTTTAGGCTTTCATTTGAGCTAAAACTGTTATACGATATTAGGGTGTTTTTTGTAGAGAGAAATTCAGATAAAAGAAATGAAGTAGAGAATAGAATCTCAGAGAATAGAAATCAGTAGAGAATTTTGTTCAATTCTAATGTTTGGTAACAACAGAGACTTGACCCGAGAAATGAAAAAAAAAATATTTAAATTATTTAAAAAAATATATTTAAATTTTTTTTTTTTTTTTTTTTTTAATTTTTTGTACTTCTTTAAAAAAATTATTTTTTAAAAATGTATTTATTTAAAAAAAACTTGTTTTTTTTTTAAATATTTTTTTAAAATGTATTTATTTAAAAAAAAAAAAAAACTTATTTAAAAAAAAATATATTTTTTTAAAATTATTTTTTAACTTTTTTTTAAAATTATTTTTTTAAAATGTATTATATAAAAAAAAGACTTGTTTTTTTAAAAAAAATTATTTTTTGAAAATTTATTTATTTAAAAAAAACTTATTTTTTTTAAAGAAACATTTTAAAAAAAAATATTTAAAAAAAAAAAATATTTTTTAATAATGTATTTAAAACAAAACACATTATTTAACAAAATTATAGTTGGAAAAAAAAATGCCATTGACCAATTCTCCGAATTCTCCACCAAATGGAGTGGAAATAAAGTTACAAAAAAATACAAAGGGATGGTTTCCAGAGAATTCAGAATTCTCCGCTTCCCAAATTCCCTGCACTACCAAACATGGGAAATCAGCCAATTTCCATTTCTTTGCCCCCATTTCTTTGTACCAAACACACCTTTAGTGTTTGCCACAATCGCCTTAGTAAGTTCTCATTATGCAGCCCAAAATTCTCTCAACCTATTAAAGTAACACACACCTTATGGAACTCTGACTTTGAAACCATAACACTCAAATATCTAGTCAACAAACTAAAGTACTAATGAGCTTTTTGTGACCCGAGCCGTCTTTCCATATTTAGTTTCAGCTCAAAAGTATCGATTCTCGAAGAATGCCGAACTGCCGGCATTTTTCGTTAGACGATAATATCCGAAACAAGTAAATGCCCACATCACATACAACTAACTTTTACCCTTTGACTTCTCTAAATTGAAATATAAACTGTTCTTGCTTATACTAATCTTTAACTACCTAATATCTGCAAATACATATATAAATAAACTTAATATTGAATCAAACATAATCCCTTAATCTACCATTACTTAATTCCTATTGAAATGATTTCATTTACATAAATCATGTTACAATACAACTCAAACTTAACACTTAAGTAACCAATATCAACTAAATAGTATTGAATTTTACTATTTGATCGATTTAGTGTTCGAAAATTTGTTGGGGGAGGGGGAGGGGGTGTTATTTTTTCTTTTGAGTCAAGGATCGTGCACTTTTTTGACAAGCGAGAAGTGCTGTGCGTGACTGACAGTTGTGTTTGGTTCGCGGCTTTTACGTACCATTCATTTGATGTCACCATGCCATGATCGATTGACTAACTTGTTTGACTGATGCTTTCTTTTGGTAGGCAGAGTGAATCAAACAAAACTATGAAGTACAAGCAAAGGCAATTCATGAAACCCTCTGCTGCTTGCAAAGAGAATTAGAACCCTTTAAACAAAAACATAGCAATGTCCAACAAGCTGGACATATGAACACGGAAAAAATAGCACATCAAACATTACAGATAAATTTACAAAAAGAATTTAATTTTGTAAATAAAAAACTTAATATTGCTATCACACGAATTGAAAAGCCTTATATATGGAAACCCTAATATATATTCTTGCAGAATTTATAGCCAACCAATTAAAAAAGGGGTTGATACTCACACAATTTTTTCTTATACATACACCACACTGTACAACACTGTAATGCACACTGTACAAGACAGTAATACACAATTGTGGTGTATGTATAAAAAAAAATGGTGTGAGTATCAACACCCATTAAAAAACAGAGTTTCTTTTCGCAAAGCAATGAAAAAGGCTATAGAATTAACTGAACAATAAGAATAATGAATGAACTGCAACGAAAGACAACAACAACGCAGCTGGACAACGGAACAACCGGGCAAAAACGTTGCTAATTAAGATACGACAAAGAAAATGCTTGACCAAGCATGATCAGACGAAACCCGAAAATACACAGGACCAAACATGAGGATAAGATGCAACATCACACTTTTATTTGTCATCTAATAATGCAACTTAAATTACTGAATTTAGATCTTCTTTTCAGCCAAAACCGAAGTGCTCATTGCAGAAAAAAAAGCAAGGAAAAAACCTAGTTGACCATCCAAGGTGAACTATTTTCGGTTCATAATATTCTTTTGCATTTTAGATATTGGGAGTGAATTCCAACTCTACGCTTCTTTTTAAATTTATGGATAATAATGTGCTTGTTTTACTTCTATGTTCCAACAGTATGGTTATTCATTAAAAGAAGAAAAAAAAAAATCTCTAATCTCTGTTCGATATCATCACTATTAATGATGGCTCTCTTTTCTTGCAGGATAAATTCACTCAAAGTATAATCTCCCTTACTCTCTTGTAAAACATCTTTAATTTCAATCTTAAAGTCAAAAAATTTCTTATGTATAAAAAATGTTATTCTTTCTTTTACCTCTTAACAAAAAGAAAAAAAAAATCGAAATCACATTTAATCTCATGTGTGATTCATTACAGACAGTCGGTAATGTAAACTTTACACGACTAATAATTTGGACCATGTTAATGAAGTAGCTTATTAAAAACATGCGTCATTTTTAATTGGTGTGTTATTTTAAATTTACTTCAAAACTAACAAATAGCTAAATCTTTCACCTTTATTTTATCATTATGTGTGTGCTTAAAATTTATGTTATAAGGTACTCCTATTTATCTCTGCTATCCTCTTGATGTAATAAGCACACCATCGGATGAAAACGAACCAAATAACTTATCTCAACATGTAGGGCTGTAAACGAACCGGACGAACGCGAACGGAGCCTTTTTCATGTTTGTTCATTTAACTTTAACCGGACAAATAAATGAACACGAACGCTTAAACGGACGAAATTTCTTGTTCATGTTCGTTTATTAAGAAAATGAGTTGTTCATGTTCGTTTATGTTCGTTCATTAAGACATTAAACGAACTTTAAACGGACATAAACGTTCGAACATAAATAAACACATACAAACAAACATAAACTTTATTAATTTATGCATCTAATATTGTTTATAAGTGTTTTTTTGTTTAGATAAACTAATTTTAAAATTATACAATTAAAAAATATGATATACAAACATAAATAAATAAATGAACATAAACGAACGTTAACGAACGCATAATCGAACGTTCACGGACATAAAAAAACGGACGTGACTTTTGTTCATGTTCGTTTATTTAACTAAACGATCGTAAAATATTGTTCATGTTCGTTCATTTAATAAATAAACGAACATAAACGAACTTTTTACCGAACGGTTCATGAAATGTTCAATGAACGTTCAGTTCGTTTACAGCCCTATCAACATGTATAACTAAGGATTTACAAATCATTTAAAATAATGCTATTTGTATTGATTTTATTATTCCGCGTATATTAAGGGCTAGAAGAAAGAAGAACGTAATGGTTTTAATAAATAAAAAAAAATGATTCTTTTTAAAAATATGGCTTACAAAGACGTAAAGGCAGTGGAGTTATCTGGCAAAAATAGAAAGAAAACGCATATAATAGTGACGATATAGATCTAGGAGAGAGATGAGATTGTGAGTTTTTAATTTTTTATTTTTAATTATAGAAACATACTGTTAGAACACATAACTAAAACTAGCATATTGTTGTTCATGATTTTAAAAAGAAGCACAAACATGGAATTGACTCTAGATATTGGTTTAGGTTAGCTAGTGTTTTTTACTAAACAAACCCGAATCCAGGTTGAAAACAGGTTAAAGATGAACCGATATGGGTTATTGATTGAAGAAAATTGTTGAAAATGACTTTGTTGTACAATAGGTTAGTATTGCTCAACCTATTGCTTAAACTCTTAATAAATTAGTGTATGTGTGTTGAGAACAAGTTGTAATGTAGATAAAAACGTCCTTCGTCATAGGAGGAATAGGTTGAAAAGCGAGTTAAAAACCACAGATAATGTTTGCATTGGATGCTGTATGTAGTATAGGATGCAAACCATACCAAACATTTCTTGTACCGATTAAAGCATTGAACTGGAGACCAAAATACGTGTTCTAACTTGCTTTCACTGTCCACAATATGAATGCATTTTGGATTTAGAGTCTTCAATCTTACTTTTCATTTTCAATATTCTAAAAGGTCTTTTGCATGCAACTGTTTTTCATTAATGTTACGGAAAAGGTTACAGACATTCTTTCTTAGAAATGAAAGTTTTCCTTGACTTAAATGTTTTCAGGCTCCATGACACGCATAATTCGCCTAATCGACAAACCACGTTCAATGAGCATGAGTTAGTACATTCTTGTCATCTTCTGTTGTAATATTAGGATATATGAAAGAAGAAACCGAACCTCATCCTTAGATAACAAGTCAAGATTATGCTCTAAAACCGATACGAGAAAATTGAACCCTATTATGGTCAACACGTCGTATTATAGAGATAAATAGCTAGAAATCTGCATTTTTAATGAATTTTTACTCAAACACCCTATCTCCATTCTTCTATTCCTAAGGATGCTTTCAACGTTTAGGGATAAGATTAACCACCAAGGAGTCGTACTCAGTTTTAGAATTGTGTTAGTTGCAGCGCTCTCTGGTTTGGTGATAACAATCAGTGACACTTGATTTAGTTTGGTTAAATTGATTGGTAAAATCTAGGAACCTAACGATAGAAAATTATATATCTTTAACTTGTTATGAGCCGATCAAGTGTACCCAAGATCTGCCTAGTGCCTACAAGCTGTTTATTTAAATTTATGAATGTACAATGCTGCAAAACAAACATAAAACTATATGGGAGATTCGTATAATGTAATTGCAGTCCATCACTCCGTTTTCATACTTATTGTATCTAACATACATAAAACAACTCGTCACATGTGCAATAGACTTTTGTTCTTCAGATTCATATCTAATATTTTTCTCAAAGGCATGATCATAAGATGAGACCGAAAAATGAGTATTGATCTTCCTTCGCCGCTTCAAAGACACAATCATCAAAAACTGGTGCCATTTAATTTCTGATTGTACTTATGCATGGTTTGAACTTAAAACTGAATCAGACTAAAAATGTCAAAAGTCGATGTTTCTTTACATTAGCTGGGATTGGTAAAGCTTACTTAATATAATGTATAGTAATTGCATGCAATTTTGATATATCATTACTAGTTCCAAATGAATGTCTCACTCTTTAGTCTGAATATATGATTATATGAAAATCAACATTAAGTATATTAAATCGAACGATTCATGCTTGTACAGAAAATATATATATATATATATATATATATGCATAATATTCTTGAATTGATCGTTAAAGGTTAAACTTAAAAATGGATGGAGACTCGATCCTAAAACTAACAACATTGATACTTAATTACGTTGTTTATTGTGTATGCCACATATATCCATATATTTTTTCGTTATAAACTAAGACCTTATAGAAAATGCATAAGTACTAGCTTGTTTTTGGTGTTCCCTTATTGTGCATCTTAGAATCAGTTTGGTCATGCATGCTACCTGTGTGTTTATGGGATCGGAACCACCGGTTTGGTGACCGGAGGTTATATGGCTAAAAAACTTAGCATATGACAGTAAGATAGAATATACTAATATTTGTGTACATATAGGATTGAGGTTCCAGCTTTTGGTTTACTCATAAACATTACATGAAAGGAAGAAGACATAAACATCTGATATAATATGACCATAAAATATGTTAATTATTAGCTAGCCTAAAAACGGTCACGAACTTAACATTCTTTAATTGACAAGCTACCAACAACATTAAGAAAAGATGATCTAGTAAGATTAAATCTACTTACCAAACTAAGAAGATTAACTATGAGTCATTAATTTTAAAATAAAATTAAGTTGGTACCCAAGCAGTTGCAAAAACCACATTATGTCCTTTCCATGTAAGAACAAGATCATCTTCTTCCTTCTTTAACCCCCATCCAGCTGCATGCTCATCAAGCATCCCTTTCACCTCAGTCACTATATCTTCACCGAATGCAACCCCATGAAACCCTGTGTTTCTCATTCGCTGAACCCAACGCCCTCTTGGCTCCAAGCGCTCAACTCTATGCGACCCTTCTTGTGCTATCACATTCTCTATCTTCCAACATATATCCGCTTCATACCATTGTCTTTGCTTGCTCCCTTTAGGTAAAAACGTGTCGACTATATCATATGGAATCCATAAGTAGTTAAAAGCTGACCTTAATCTGGTAATCAAGTTAGTTGATGTGAAATCAGCATCTTCATCTGCTAAAACTACTAGTGTTGGATTTAAACTCCGGATTTGTTTCAGGAACAACGCTCGTGGGGTTGCATCTTCGAATGAAAAGGGGATCGTTGGGGTTTCTTCGGGTATATAATGAAGCATCATATGACAGTTTATTATAAGAGCTTCGTTAGTCTCCGTCCCATGTACTAGTCTTTGAAGCTTTAGATGTTCAATTAAAGAAGCAAATCCATCTGATGAGCTTGAAGGAATTACAGTAAATTCCAATATTATGTTTCTTGAACGAGCAAAGTTTACTAATTTAACACCTAACTCATCATACGAAAGATCCAACATCGGAGGGACATCCTCCGTAGCTCCAGCAATCGTGAGCTTGAGGAGCGGTGGACCTTCTGATTTCCCAGCCATGGCATCAATCAAAGTTGGGATTTGCATGCAATGTGTTAGACTTAAGTCAACGATATGAACAGTTGAGTGTCCTTCAATGGCTTCAAGTATGGCTGCGTTAGCAGCCGTGAAACCAAACCGATGCCATGGAGTTAAATCCACAAAGCTCGCAAGCTCAATAATAGAAAACTTGTGAGTCTGAATTGTAATACTGGAATTACAGAGCGCAGCTGTAAGCATCTTAAACGTCCCAGTTTTTGCAGCCCGAGCAACCAAAGCACGTAGAAAACCACAAGTGAGCCTTTGATTAGAGTCACCATCTGAAGGTGCGATATTATTAAGAACCCATAAAATTTGTTGAGAGAGAGTAGCATCATTGCTTTCAATAGCATTAGCACAACGAACAAGCAATTGTTCCATACAATTGGCGTCCCCAAAGGTTCCCAGCGCTTTATTAGGCGCTGGAAACTCCGGCCAGTGACGTGTCCTTTGGAGTTGATTTGGATTCATGGGAGTAAAATTTTGGCATGGTTTAGTGGATTGATGTAGAGGTGGTGCTGGTAATGTCTCAGTAAACTGCATCATGTACTAAGTAAAGGAAAAGGAAATAGAAAATGATAAAATAAGAGATAGTGACTGGACTAGAGAGTGGTACCTCTGGGCTCTGGTTATATTGGGATATGAAACATTATTTGTAGGGTGAAATCAGGGTAAAAAT
Source organism: Chrysanthemum seticuspe (assembly GCA_019973895.1). Taxonomy (NCBI): domain Eukaryota; kingdom Viridiplantae; phylum Streptophyta; class Magnoliopsida; order Asterales; family Asteraceae; genus Chrysanthemum; species Chrysanthemum seticuspe. Next base: position 112,847,842 of record BPTQ01000003.1, on the reverse strand, counting down.
CTTAGTAAAATAGACTCATCATGATTGTATGATTTCTTTAAGATTTCATGGCTAAAAATAGGGAGAAAATAGGTATGTTTTTATAAGGGCAAAGCAGCTTTAGTCTATTAGAAAATGATGTTGCATAATATGAGGGAAGGCTACAATGAGCGTTTAGAAGCACAGTTTGCAGAAAACTTTTCAAAGTGTGATTTTGTGTCTGATTACATGAAATTGTGTCATATAAAGGAAAGGAGGAGGGTGGTAGTAGTGTTGGAATTTGGTAGCATGTGAGTGTGGCCGGCCATGAGTTTGGACTTATCTAAGTGTTGTGATTTTGTCATTTAATGTGTAATGAAATGGATGTATAGATATTAGATATATTTATATAGATTGAGTGTAAGGTAATGCACTTCTCTTCATCTTCTTCCACTTCACGGGACCATCCGTATTATTTTTTCCATCTGATATAATATCTTTTGCAATAATTTTTGTCGATTTTTATCCTTTGTTATAGAGACGTCGAAGGTCCACATCATGTATAGAGCAAGAAACTTGGAACATGTAATATTTTGATTTGTAAAAAGTATAATAATGTTTGGTGTTCGTCTTACACTCTCGGTTATTTGGGGTTTTTCTCCTATAGGTCTCTCCTTCTATAAATATATAAGAAAAAAAGGATGATTTAGCTTGACCCGTTATTGGAATCGTATAGGCCATGAAGCGACACACTCATGATTGTGTTGGTATGTTAAGAAAAAGACGTATATTATAGACCAACACAATAATGGTATGAAACCAAGAGGAAAACAGAAACAATGTGTGACTACTTACTGTAAGTGGTATGTATGTTAGTATGCTGTGGGGAAAAAATATCAACAAACCACATCCACATATGATTACAAGCTAGTACAAATTTAAAATTTTATCTCTCTTTATATTTAGGTTTTTATAAAAGAAAATTAAAAGGACAGATAGAATGACATGTTAAAATCACAACCTTCAGCCAATACCCAGTTGAGCCCCTGAGTCATTTCCAGCCATGCACACTGTGGGCTACACCAGTTGCACCAAACTTCTCTTTTTAGAGATCCAAAGCATGAATTTTATGGTCACAAACATTTCTTTTAATGGTCATGTGTTTTCATATATAAATACTTAGGAAAAAATTAGCATGAACTTTGTAAAGTAATTAAATTATATACATATAAATGGAACATATATATCTGAAACAAAAATTCTTTAAATGCGTAACCAAATTTCTTAAATACGTACTAAGTTTTAAGTCTACATCCAAAATACTAATATTCTCCTTGGTATTGCGTCAATATAAACATGCATGTGTTTATAAAGGATTTGCAGTATTATAAAATGATACCAAATACAATTTTAACAAAAGTTTACTTCATGCATTCCATCACATAAAATTTGTAGATAGAGCATACGACAATGACTCGAATTTTTTCATATCCAAATAATATAGGACAAACACTTAACACTCATGTTAAGATGTACTTTTTAAACAATATTAGTTTTGTAACTTTTATTCGTCTCTTATAGTATTTTGAGTTCAAAATTTAAAATTATGAGTAACTTGTATTCATTCATCTAGAATTCAAAGTTCACCTTTTCGTTTAAGACTAAACACATAACCTTTTGTTAGTTCAAAGTTCCTTTTTTGTATTAAAAAGTACAAGTGAAAAAGTGAGCAACTGTAGGTATATCTCAAAATTGTAATCACAGACAGAAGAAGGTGAACGCTTGAAAACAAAATATTGAAAAGGGGTTTACACAACTTTTAATGATATTCTACTATGGAATAATCCTCATGCACACACAAACACGTCCATCTGGGCAATATCTATACATTCTTCGTGTTTTTATTGTCCTTTCTTCCCCCTTTTTTTATTCCGAATTTAGAGTTATTTGTTTAACCACCTAAGGAATTGTTTTATTATTTGTTTATTCTTTTCATTAAATTATATAAAACTAAACCTACGTGACTAAATATATATATATATATATATATATAGGGAAGGGATCTAGTAACAAGAAAAATTAGTGGTTGTGGTTTCTTCTTATCATTCTCATTTTAAGTTTTCTTCTTATTTGATCCTAACTATATATATATATATATATATATATATATATAACTTAAAGTTGTTAAAATGAGATCAAACTAAAATTCGACAAGTGACACTCTCCTTACAAAAAAAATAACTATTTTATTAGCTATAATTAAAATTTTTAAAGTTTCGATAGATTTCTTTTTAAAATTTACGAAACCTAGGTGATACATTTTGGTTAGAAGTGTAATGTGTATCAGGTTTTAAAATATTTATTAGTGTAATGTGTATCAGATGTATCAGTAATTCAAACTCATGTATCATTTAGTTATTAGTTGCTAAAATGTTAATTTGTATTAAAATATTATTTTTTGTGTATTAATGCTAAAAATGTTATTTATAAATGTTTTAGTGGTTTTTTAAACTTGATCTTATTTTTACAATTGTAAGCTTGATCTTACATTAACTCTCCCCTATATATATATATATATATATATATATATATATATATATATATATATATATATATATATATATATATATATATATATAGAATCTAGATCAAATAAGACCAGACTTAAAGTTGTTAAAATGAGATCCAACTAAAATTTGATAAGCGAAACTCTCCTTCCAACAAAAATAATTTTTTTATTAACTACAACTAAAATTGTTAAAATTTCGATAAATTTCTTTTTAAAATTTATGAAACCTAGGTGATACACTTTGATTAGAAGTGTAACGTGTATCAGGTTTTTGTATGTGTATCAGATTTTGGAATATTTATTTGTGTAATGTGTATCAGGTGTATCGGTAATCCAAACTCATGTATCATTTGGTTATTAGTTGCTAAAATATTAATTTGTATTAAAATATTATTTTAAGTGTATTATTGCTAAAATTGTTATTTATAAATGTTTTAGTGGTTTTTTAGACTTGATCTTATTTTTACAACTTTAATTTTGATCTCACGTTAACTCTCCCCTATATATATATATATATATATATATATATATATATATATATATATATATATATATATATATATATATATATATATATATAAATAAAAAAAGAAAGAAAAAAAAAGATAAGAAAAAAACTTTCTTACTCAACACTAATGTTTGTAGAACCCTTTTACGACGTCCAATTGTGATCATTGAGTTCTTCTACACTTACCCTAAGTCCTTAACTAGAAACAAATACAACATACTATACAAACAATTTTTTATTTTACTAATTACGATTCGTACAGTACTGATATATGATAAAGAATTTACATCCCATAGATCCAAATATCGAGTTGGAAACATAATTAACTTCAGACAATTACGCGCGCACTGGTTTGATCTCTCATGGAACATCCAGAAAATATATACAAAAATTAAATTCACAAACACAAATAACTTAAGACATATAATATAACACGTCCACATGAATGTATTTGTATTTCCTAGGAGTACGAGAAACGTAGAAATGTGTAAATCTTATCCATGGAAATGTAAATGGTGACTTAAAAAGATAGGAATGATATAAACTCAGGCAATATCATGTGATTTTATGCATATACACACATGCATAGTTTTGGTGTGGGGGTCCATTTAAACGACCACATACATCCATGTGATTTTTGCTTTACAACAGCCGTGCAAGTTAGAATGGGTATTCTTTTATTTATTTATTTTTTGAACGGCAATTTAAATAACACTTAGCAAGGAGCTAAGAAAAAAAAATTACAAGGAGCAAGTGAGGGAATTGTGAGGGTCCGAGAACCACTCAACCCAACTATAGAAATTCTTTCTATGTCCATTGGAAATCCAAATAAAAGAGTTGAGTTTAACATCGTTAAGGATAAGATCCTTGCTGGGTTTTTTGAACCCAAAAGTGAACTCGTTTATATAGCGCCAGAGGATCCATATTGTTGATTGAACAACTGCATCAAATATAGGGGACAAAACTGGAGTAAGACATGCTTGGTCCGCAAGGGTAATGATGTCTATGATGCTCGAAAATTGAAGGTTAGTTAGCTTCCACCATTTGAGGACTTTGGACCATGTCTCTTTAGCAACCTTGCAAAAGATAAATAAATGGGCTTCCGTTTCCACATCATCATCACATAAAGGGCAACGAACCGAATGTAAGTCAATCCCCCTTACGTCAAGGTTAACTCTTGTTGGGAGTCTTGCATTGACAACACGCCATGAGGATATGTTGACTTTAATTGGAACTAACTTATTCCATCTTGTGGTGGTTTGATCCATGGCGGGTGAAGAATTCTTGATAAGGTGTCTTAATGCTTGAACCGTGAATTTTCTTGATGTGCATGGGGTAAATTCCCATACGTCTTGAGAACTTGAAAGGCTAAGATGGGAAATTAAGTTTGCAAGCTCCCCTAACTCCAATATTTCAGCTGTGGATCTAAGGGGTCTGTTCCAAGCCCAATTAAAGTACAAACCAGGAGGTAGAATTGGGTTTAAGATTTGTGTGTTGGGACCTTGAATAGAATCTACTATGGACTGTGATTGGCAGGGTATAAAAGAAACAGTAGTAACAATTTGAGGTGAGGAACAGTGGCAATGTTCAAAGGGATTATGGAGGGACATCTATCACAAACTCGACAATCTTTGTTCACTTCAAGTCTAAAAAGACGTGGGAATATATCGCGTAGAGGAGGACCACCCAACCATTTATCTAACCAAAAGCTAGTGGTTTCACCATTGCCAATCTTTTTTTTGAAAAGTGAAGGTAAATCAATTCCGTAGTCTTGAAAATCATCTTTCAATTTAGCAATATGATACCATGGACCCGATTTACACCTTATTGAAGAAGCATTAAGGAGACCGCCGTGAGGGCCATGTATAGAGCGAATCACTTTGCACAAAAGAGAATTTCCTTCATTTAAAAACCTCCACCACCATTTAGCTAGTAAACCCAAGTTACTTACCCATAAGCCTCCCACACCAAGACCCCCTTTATTTAAAGGAGATATAACTTTGTCCCAAGCAATCCAAGAAATGTTACTCGAGTCTAGAGACCCACCCCAAAAGATTTTTCTTCTAATGCATTCAAGCTTATTAATTATAGTTTTTGGAGCCTTGAATGTTGAGAAGAAGTAAACCCCTACACTTCCTAGAACGGATTTTGTGAGAGTAAGGTGACCACCAAAAGAAAGGGTTTTTGCTTTCCATTTTGACAGTCTTTTTGTAAATCTTTCAAGAAGAGGATTCCAATTGAAACATCTTGACATCTTGGCACCAATGGGAAGACCAAAATAGGTGCAAGGGAACGTGCTAGGGAGGCAACCAATTTTCATCGCGAACGATTGTAGCTCAACATTAGTGACACCAAGACCAAATAACTTGCTTTTGTTGAAATTTACTTTGAGCCCGGAAGCAAGGTGAAAACAAAAGAGGATCCTAGATAAATTTTTAGTATTCATCAAAGACCACTCTCCTATGATAAGGGCATCGTCCGCAAATTGGAAATGTGAAACTTCAACTTTATCTTTTCCTATTTCAACTCCTTTAAATAAGTTCTTATTTTTTGCTTCAATAAGAACAATGTTCAATGCTTCAATTGCTAAAATAAAAAGGAGAGAAGATAATGGGTCACCTTGTCTTAAACCACTTTCAATTTTGAACTCCGGAGTTGGTGAGCCGTTTACAAGAACAGAGGTATAACCCGAACTTAGACATGCTCGGATCCATTGTCTCCATTTGAGGCTAAAACCCATTTGCATCATGGTAGAATCCAAGAAAGTCCAACTCAATGAGTCAAACGCTTTCTTGAAGTCAACTTTTAGCATGAAAAGTTTCTTTTTAAACACTTTTGCCCATGAGATGATTTCGTCCACTATGAGAGGCCCATCAATAATTTGACGACCTTTAATAAACGCCGTTTGAGATTCACCTACAACTGAAGAAATAACCAAAGAAAGACGATTAGCAAGAACCTTTGCGATTATTTTGTATTGGCAACCAATTAAGCTAATTGGTCTGAAATCATGTATGACAAGAGGGTCTTTGACTTTTGGAACAAGAGTGATAAAAGACGAGTTGCGCCCACGGGGGATAAATGAAGAGGTTTCGAATTCTTTCATGAAACAAATGATATCATGACCAAGTATGTCCCAATGGGATTTAAGGAACTTAAAAGTAAAACCATCCGGGTCGGGTGCTTTATCTCCCCCACAATCCCATACCGCATCTTTAATTTCTTGGGCTGTGAAAGGTAAGTCAAGAAATGAAGATTCGGTTATGTCAAGTTTCTTGAAGAGGTTGCTAGTAAATGTGGGACGCATACAATTTTCTTCAGTAAATTTTGCTTTGTAAGTTTGGAAGATGTGGTCTTTTGTTAACAGGGGTTCTGACACCCAAGACCCTAGGATGTTAAGACCATTGATTCTTGATCTATTGGTTCTCATATTAATCAAACCATGAAAGAAACTTGAATTTTCATCGCCCTTTAATGCCCATCTTGCTTTAGCCTTTTGACGTATATCTTTGATTTTCCTATGTTCTATATCATGGAGTTCTTTCACAGTACTTGCACGGTTGTCGATCTCAGTTGTGTTGAGGGGACCAGTCTTTTGTGTCAATTGTAACAAGTTGATCCCTTAGAACAGTAGCCCTTACATTTTCTGTTTGCACCAGCCCTCTCCTCCAATTTTTTAATTTAACTTTAAGGCTTTGAAGCTTAACTTTAAATGTGACTAACATACTTGAACGTGGTCCTGTTGTGGTCCAAGAAGCTTGAGCGATGGGCTTGCCCAATCCAGGAATTGTAGAATTTGAAAGGTACATGGCCGAAATCAGTTGTTGAATTGCAAAGGATGATTGGTGAGTGATCCGAGAACTCACGTGCAAGAGCAAGAGCGTGAGTGTTCGGCCATAGATCAACAAAGTGTGACAAAACAAGAAAGCGATCGAGCTTACTTAACTTTGAACCAAGACTATTCATTCTCGTGTATCTCATGCCACATAAAGGTGGCTCAACCAATCCCGATGTTGAAATGAAATCATTGAAAAGGTCAGCACCTTTTTGACAAAAACTGGAACCCAATCTTTCAGAAGGAGACCTAACTTCATTAAAATCGCCTAATACAATGGATAAAGAGTCATGAGCTGTTAATAAACTCCTTATATCCCACCAAAGCTTTTACTTATTTTGTAAATGCATTGTGGTGCATAGACGACAATAAAGAGACACTTTGGTGAAACAAGCTGCCATTTACTAGTGATTGCTAAGTAACCATCTCCTTCTATCTTACTTTGAAAGGTGAACTTATCTCTGTACCATACAACAATCAAACCTCCTGATTTTCCATCCGCATTCTTTAAGGCAAAACCATGAGGCTTATTTCCCCATAACGACTTAATCAAGTGACTGTCAAACTTGCATAACATTGATTCTTGCAAGCCTAAAAAGTGAATTCTAATTTTGTAACAAATCCTTTTCACCCAACTCCGCTTGTGATCCTTACCCAGCCTCTAACATTTAAAGTGAGAATATTCATGTTAAACCAATTTGATCACCGTTGTTTATGATGCGACCGACATCCTTTTCGAATCCATTCATGTTAAATCCCACTTGGTTACCTATGTGTATGGTGTTATCTATTTCCATTGAATCTGAATTTGAGGAGAGGTTTGGGTTATCAAGTGCCCTTTTTAAAATACGAAGATTGCATGTGTGGATTAACGAACAAGAATCTGACATTTGGGTTGGGTTTGAAGACCTGTTTGAGTGTTGGCATGTTGGCTGGGAATTTGTCTTTCGATTTGGGATTTTTTTCCTATATCTTTGTGGTTGGGTGTTGATACCATTGAGAGAATGAATAAGTTTTAGGGAAGAAAACCTTTTTGATCTTGTGTGTGGTTTGTTCAATCTTGAGGATGAAAGAGGAGGACCTTAAGTTCTTGGAAGTCTGTTGTGAGGTGGGCTTCTGTGAAGATGGAGTTGTAGCATGTTGGTCCTAAGTGTAGATGGTGTGGCCCGAGTTTAATGGATCATGGCGAGTAGGTGTATCAATGAGGCTTGGGGCCATGAGTTGAAGTTGCCTTTTCTAGATTATTGAGTTTCTCTAATAAAGACAAAGCAGTTGACTTATTCAGAGTGTGGCTGGCATGTGTGACAGACTTTTGGCACAAAGGTATAGCATGTGATCGCTTTTTGTCGTTGACCAACACTCCAGGATTTGATGTTGATCCATCCTCGGATTGGATTTCTGTCCCATCAACAGATGGAAATTAACCATCTATTCTTTCCTTATTTGGATTTCTGTTTGAAAAATTCTTATTCTCCCAATCGTTGCCGGAAAGATGGATGTTATCGGAATCGTTATCGTCTTCCTTTTCAGAATCTGCATTAGCTTGTTCATCACTTCTTTGATCATCCTCCTCATTCGAGGAGTCTTCTTCATCATTTATAGATGAAGAAAGCACATATCCATTAAAAAGAGAGTCAATTTCTTCTTCTGTTTCGGTAATACGCACCGTAAACACTTCATTTTCAATTGGTATTTGGGTCGTGTATTTGATAAGATCAAGATGTTCTATTAGTATACACACTTTTCCCGCCATTCTATTGAATTGTCGCGAGCTACAATCTTCGTGAATAAGAATTTTGCCCCACAATTCTGCTATTGGTTTGAAGGGATTGGAGAACCATAGTTGTGCAGGAATACCAGAGATTGAAATCCATGCTACACGGTTTGGAATGCGGTGCTTGTTGGTCCATGGCATAAGTGATAAAAAGTGTGTTTTGAGGGTGTTGTTTGATAATGCTTTTTCGACAGCTTCGTGGTTGGGGAATTGGATGAGGAGGTTCATGCCTCCTATGTATTTGATGCTAAAATCATCGAAGCCTTGGCCGATGATGATGTTGTGGGTGTTTGTTGCACCGTCAATGGTTTTTAATTCTATGACAATGGATGTGATGGAGTTATGTGGTATGGATGGGGGAAAGGATAGTTGGAGATTTTTTGTTATTTTTGAGGGGGTTTTAGATCCATTTAGAATCTCAGCGAAGGTGGGGTTTATTGATTTTCACCACCTGAGGTCATGGAATATGGTTTTTGATTGGGGTTGTGAAATGGGTGTGATGGTGTTTTATGGTGGTGGTTTTAAGGTTGATGTGGTGGTGGTTTCCTTTGATGTCTTGCAAGGTTGCATTTAATCTTTTGAGTGCCTATTTGGATCGTGTTGAGAATTCTTTCAAACGCAATGCAATCTTTTACTACGGTAAATCTGCAAAACCCAAATCTTTTCCCATCTTTGTTCCTTTTTCCAGCAATATAGTCATCTTTTGCATGGCCATATTTGTTAAAGATATCAAGCATGATAGTTTGGTTCCAGTTGTGTGGAAAGTTTGTAAAGTAGTAAGTTATTGTGTTGATTTGCTTATTGGTGTGATTGAATTGGTGATTCTCCGTGTTCAAGTTTCGGCTGTTCCTAAGGTTTTTGTTGTATTTTCCGATGACCCAAGTCCACCCATCACCATCTTGGTTGTCTCTCTCCTTGGACTCTTGGGAGGAAAAGTAAACCATTTTTAAGTGTTTTTTAAGTGTTTTTTTTGACCTTTTGCTGACATAGGTATACAACTCATTTTAAGTCAATCGAGTTTTCAAGTGTCATGCTATGAAACATCAAATTAATAGTGGCGCAGATTGAAGCCCATATAGTAGTTCGATGCAGTGTTATTAAAATCGTGATCTTGATCCTAGGATCATCTTAGCTTTCAAACATGGGTTTGGGTAGAAGTATGATTTTAGGGTTTGTTTGGTAGGACGGAATGAAATGTTAAATGAATGGAATAAACGATGTAATAGAATAAATAGCGTAATGTAATGATTCATTGTCTTTATTAATCATGTTTGGTTTGTATGATAATACGTAATAGAATCGATAATAGAAAGACTAGAATATCCATTGATGATATGGAGTTTATTTAATGTAGTTATTTAATGATAGAGTTTTATGTAATTTTGATTCCATTACAAGATGTAATGGAAAAAAAGTAGGGGACCTCTAAGGAATGATTTTGGCGTAATGGGTCATTACTTATAATGAATCATTACATTCTATAAATGTAAACTAACAACATTATTTTATTACATAGTAATAATCTTTTCCATTCCGGCTTTGATTACAACATACCAAACACTACGTTAAATTACATATGACCAAACTTCTTATAGAATCTGAGGTGAAATCAAAAGATTTGATGACTATTTGATATTACCACCGATCCTATTTTTTAAGAGCAATTTCATATTTTTCTAACTAAAATTTTGAAAATTTCATATTTACCAAATCATGCTTTTAAAGCATTATACAAAATACATCTAATGATTGTATTTTGAGTATATATATTATTAATAGGGGTTTTTCTAACTTGTGCCCTAGGGGGACAAGTTAAGCACAACAAAAGTACACAAAGAATCACATAAAGATACACTTGTCTGTACTTTTATGTGAATTCCTGTGTACTTTTTCGTTGGCCCATTGTACTTATTGTATGCTTAACTTGTGCCCCTAGGGCACAAGTTAGAAAAACCCTATTAATATTGAAAGAGATGGAGATATGAAATTCTCTGCTTTTATTATTTGCAACTTTTTTTAGCTATTAAGTGGACTTGACCCCGCATAAATATTTAGGGCTGATATTGTCATCCGTAAATATAATTAAGCTTTTATTCGTTTTTTAGTTAAAACTTTTAGTGATGGCAATGTCTTCGCTAAAAATAATTACAATTTTCGTTTTCCGTAATCTTTTAAAGAAAAACCTTTAATGACGGTGTCGCCGCTAAAGGTATTTGACTTTTCGGACCTAAAAGTGTGGTTGTTCTCGTTTAGTTGGTTACAAAGATCAACTAGTGTTAAATAACCAACTTACATGGCTAGCAAATTAAGTATAAACCCATTTAACAAAGATAAATAGTTTAATAAAGATTTACACAAGTATTTTTTGACGTTTAGATTTTTATTAAAAGTGAATCAAAGAATTTACTAAGACTTTTTGTGGAATAACAATTTACTTGAATGAAAAGTGTTTGGTGATCTCCTCACAAACTCAAACATAAATCAAAGTTAACGTATAAGTAAGAATTATGCTAACGACTAAATACACTCATGAACTTAGTTCTATAGAGGATTAAATGCTCTTGAATGTGTTCCACATTAACCGAAAGAGATAACATTTACTTCTTTACAACATTCTCTTATATAGGCAAATATCGAGGTGGATACCAATGAGGTAATAGGGACGTGTCGAGTATTTTAGTTTTGTAGTAAACTTATAATAAATGCTTCTATTTTTGGAATATGTCCAATCCTACTTTAAGGAACAATGTTGACAAGTGTTTGCCCCCTTCTGCCAACTCTTATACTTTCTTGACTTTCTTTGATAAGTGCTTCTCTACTTATCTTCCTATTAAGTTCCCGCCTAAACTTTCAGATACTTAGATTTGTTTTCTAAATATATAAGTTTAGAATGTTTTGGATTGTTGAGGAGATCACGGAGAGTCAGTGAGTTATTGTCATTACACACTGACTCAATCATCTTCTTGCAAGTTCAATACTTCACTTACCGAGTTTCACGTCAGGATGTGGTGAGACTTTCTTAGTCTCTGATGAACTCTAAAGACGAGTCCTTGAATGTTCATTCATTTAGGGACTTAATTTACACCTATGGGTCGTTTGGTTCATCGGGTGCTTTTTAAATGAATTGTAATATGACAAAAGAATTGTAATTGTAATGTGTAGTAAATGTAAATTGTCAAAGGAAAACTCTGACAACTTCTTCGATATACAAGAGACAATTAGGCTCTAAAATTGACCAAATAATCTCCTCCTATTTCGATATAGAAATAGCATAAGTATTGTTTTTCAGTGTAGGTGAGCATAACAACTTCTTCTTACTAACTAAGATAAGTAAAGTAAATACTTAATTGTTCTAAGAACAAATGAGACAAAGTATATTATTATTATTCATAGGTTACATCAATAATAGAAAAATACATAAGTCCTTTTTAGGCTTCTTATTTAGCAAGCCTTGGTCCTTCAGGAGTCTTTTTAGTCATTGTAGAGATCTTGAGGTCGAAGAGTTTTGTGTGTCCATGATGTGCATTTTAGAGACTATCTGAAAGGCTTGCTCACCAATGGCATCAGTAAAGAAGATTCCATGCTTAGGTTGATCAATTACTTTACCTGCTCTGAATGGAACTCCCTTAAGAGGAATTATGTTGCAATGAAGACCACCAATGAAAGGTTCATGCTCTGAGGTAATGGTAGATCGTTTCCTTTTCTTCATCTTTATGGAATTTTTAAGAGGCTCCTGAAGAGTAAGAGGCTTTCTGGTTTCAATCCTTAGGAAATTTTCTTATTCCTTGATATCTTTAAATCATTGTTATAAGGTTGACTTCAGTTCAATAACATTAGCCCCTTTTCTTCTTGTTAAGTATAACTAACATCATTTCCCATTCCTTGTACCCAAAGAGACCCCATTTGAACTCACCGATGACTTCATAGTTTGAGTCATCATTATCTCTAATAATGGTCTCTTTGAGTGGCTTGTTAGAATGATCATGATGTCAGTTATTACCTCAATCTTACTGACAAGCTCCATCATATGGTTGTAGCTTTCCCACACTTGTTTTCTTTGTACTGCCTTTTATTTCAGATTCTCATTGACTGCCTTTAGTTCTTGAAGTTGAAGAAGTTTGAACTCTCTATTAGTTCTAACAAGTTTTTTGTTTGCATATGTGATGATTAGATATCGTACATTTAGTAGGAATGTGATTAGATATCAAAATGTGTTAGCATTGATGACTAGACATCATATTATTATTAGATATGTGGTTAGATATGGCGACTAGATGCCGTTTTCTAGTGACAATTGATTGAAGGTTGTGAAGTAGTAGGTTAGACTTAATATGGTGATTAGACATCATATATGACTAGCAAGACGACTACAAGTCGTGCCTTTATTAGCAAGTGAAGAAATATTGTAATATAGTAGCATAGCCCTTGTGTGATGATTAGATATCATTTTCACATCAATAATCTAATTAGAAATTGGATATGAAGATATTAGTAGCTTATTATAGTGGTAGCATGATATTTGCTAGTTTTGACCCTTTTAGACAATGGGTGGTTTAGCAGTTAGAAAATGCTTAATTATGCATATGTTAACTTAGATTAGTTATGTTCACTCAATTTTCAAGGACTTACCATTCTCAGGTCATGTCTTATGTAGGTAACGAGTGTCTCTTACTGTGGGAAACGGTGTACACTTTATTTATAAAATCAGATTATAATGATAATAAATAAATTAACAGAAAGTAAAAACAGACAGAAAGGTGTAGAAGCAGAAGACAGACTCTATATTGGTAAATAACTAAAAGCAGTAAAACGAGGAACGAGGCTCGTGTTTACACGATTCCCTTAAAACAGATTCGCCGTCTGTTTCCCAGGGTACAACGTTCAAAGCTGTTGCACAGCCGGACTAGACTACTTGCCTGAAAGATCACGGAAAGCTTGAGCGTTTCTGATCGAAAAGATTGCTGGATCGTTACTGTGCTGGAGCTTCGTTTTTCAGAATGTATTTAACGAATGAGACCTATGGCTTTATTTATATTGAAGACTCAACTTGTCCTCCAAGAAAAATATTGCAGCCATATAAACGAAAATCTGTTATTATCAAAACAGATTTGCAAATCTTTTAATACATAAAAAGTTTAAATCTATTCCTAAAATAGATTTACAGAAAATTCTGGAAAAAGGAAACAACAGCAAAAAGATACGATAAAAACATAAACCGAATTCTGTAAACTTACTTGATAAGTTCTAAAATAGATTTACAGAAAATTCTGGAAAAAGGAAACAGCAGCAAAAAGATACGCACGTATGCGAGGCTTCGGAGCTGCATTCGTGTCCGCAGGTCGCGCATGAGTTCAGAAGCTTCGAACTCATTTTGACCCGGAAATCCCATTTTCTGCACCCCCCCCCCCCCGCGCGCACGCGCGCGCAGGAGTGGGAGCATAACCAACCTAAAGGAATTTGATAGCCAATACTATGAATTCCTTATAAACAAGCATCCACTTCTTGTTTTGGGCGATGTGGGATTCTCCTATTTTCCAAGTTTTTATGTTTCAAGTGCCTCACTTTGAGACACGATATCTCATTCATTTCAACTCCATTTTGGACATACTTTAGCTCGTTGCGAAGCTCTCGCCGAGGAGAACGCAAAGCTATCAAGAAATATAAATATATATAACATATACATATATTAAATAATGTCCAAAATTTGCAAAAACCCATTTGCAAAACTATTTTTCCAACACTTACTACCACTTTGATGTTTAGCTTGTAAATGCCCTAAACTATGTTTATTACCAGTTTAAAACTATGTCAAGTTGATAAATGTGTAAAATTATGTGTCTTGGACAAGTTGTCTAGTTGTAAGGAGTGTTCAACTCCGTAAACACGTTTCCACTCATGTTTATGTAGCCAAACATAAATGATATTTACACATGTTTAATATTTCTGCAAAGTTTCATGTTTTAACGATAAGTGAAAGTGTGATTTTCGAAAAAAAAAATATTGTGTTTAAAATGTTGCAGACTAGAAGGGTTTAACCATAGATGAGATCCAATATGGCATATGGCCAAATTCCAGCCGCATGTCAGATCCCATGACCCGCGGCTAAATTCCTTTTTTTGCACAAGTAGAAAAAAACAAATATGTATCAAAATAAAAACAGACAGAGCAAACCGTTACGGGCGCACCCTCTTTGCGCGCACCACCCCGCTAATCCACTTTGGTTTTCTGGTATACTTACCATTTCATGCTCACACATTCTTTTCATATTTATCTAATACCACCTCGGCAACATCAACTATACTAATCTTATGTGAGTTGTTTCTTCTTCAACATATCTAACTCAACCAGAAACTTTCATGATATCAACATTTTACCTAACCAGTGTGATTGTTTTGTTTTCGTGCGCACACACCTCTGAAAATTGATTTGCGCGCATTCAATAATTTTCATTTTTTAATATACTTGATCATGGTTACGTGTCAACACCAGACTGGTCCACGTGGAATAGAGAGAGCGCACATCCGGTCTTGTGCGTTGCGTAAACTTTGGTAAAGGGAGATATGTGTGTCTTAGTTTGGTAAATGGAGTGGGTATATGTCGAGTTTGGTAATTGGTTTATGTTTTTATGCATTGTAAGATAGAGTTGAGATCAATGTAGAATCAAAATTATCTAAATATCCAATGAACCAATCTTAGAAACTCATTTTTTCATCAAAATAAAAAGAAACCCAATTTTCATCTCTTTTTTAAAAATAAAATATCCTGCAAACGGTAAATCTTCAAGTGAAAAAAAAATACACTATCGCGACGAGTATTTTTTTATTTTTCAGTAGACGGGCACTTCGATATACTTTTTACTATTTTTTTCAGTTACATCTCAAAAACTCACATGTGATTTTTCGTGATGTAACTAAAAAAAGGCCGAAAAATATATCTAAGTGCCCATCTATAGAAAGATGAATTAATTTTCGTCGCGATGGTATGATTCATTTGCGTAACGATGACGGTTTGCGAGATATTTAATTTAAAAAAAAAAAAAAAAAAACAAACGTTTATTTATTTTTTATTAAAAAATAAATAGCTATAATTAATTTATTGAATTTTTAAAAAATATTGAATCTATATTAAATTTTTCTCTTGTAAGATAACATGAGAACCTCTGTATGTTATAGTAAATTATTCACCACATTTCAATTTTAATTTTTCCATTCTGTTTATTGAGATCATTGCTTAAATTAATTAAAAGTTGAAAAAGCATAATATGTTTTTTATGTTCAACTTTTCTCCCTTTTACTAGGGGTGAGCATGGTTCGGTTTGACTCGGTTTTTGTATAAAACCGAAACCGAACCAAAAATTTCGGTTTTTGATTTTTAGAAACCATTCGGTTTCGGTTTTGTGTCGGTTTGGTTTTTCGGTTGTCGGTTTTTTTTTGGTTTGATTTTTCGGTTTTTTCGGTTTCTATCACGATTTATCGAGCTATGCTTTTTCAAAGTAGATTTGACATATATTATAAAATACAACCATATCTTAAACCGATACCGTAACAACGGTACTAAAATGGGTAAAGAACCGTCATAAATCAAGTGCCAACATTCTCAAAGTTGCCTCCAAGTTCCAAGGATTTAATTTGTTAGAGCTTGAAAGGTACACTAAAACAATTGAAGGGTGTGTAAACGAAAAAAGAATGATGTTGGAACAAGTTCTTCAATCTTTTGATGTAATTGCACCATATTCAACAGGAACAACCATTAACATTCAAACTTAATGTGTTCTTGTAACATTTGTGTACCCTTTTTTTTACCTTAAAGCACATTTGTGTTATGTATATTGTTATGAAATAAAATATTAACAGACTTATTACACATTTGAAATGCATAATTGACAACGGTAATGTAAAAGAAAGATATCAGGATAACGTACTTATATTATTTATGAACAACAAGGCAAGATATATTATTTTGACTTTAAATGTCGGTTCGGTTTCTATTGGTCGGTTTTTAAAGCTAAAACCAAACCGAACCAAAAACTTCGGTTTTTTCAAAATATAAAAACCGAACCGTTGGTTTTTCAATCGGTTTCGGTTTTTTTGGTTTCGGTTCTTCGGTTTTTTTCGGTTTAGGTTTGGTTTTTCGGTTTCTTGCACACCCCTACCTTTTACCCCTCCTAAAAACTGAAGAATTGTCACTATTCTGTTTGGAACCTCTCTCATTTTCAAACATAAACTTTATCATCTTCATCTTGATAAACTCTGTTAAAAAATCTTCTTTATATAATCATATAAGAACTGAACGTAAAACCTTCTGACATCAGTGTTTTAAATTACAATATTGTTAAGGCTCAACCACCTGGTACCTCATATCTCAATGTAAAATTAATTGGGTGGTTTAAATTGTTAAGTTGTGAGGGTTGATTTTCTTCGAACAGACATAATTGTTGCTATCAGGCCAGGAGAGTCCAAGGCAGGGAGTCTAGTAGAGTCTGGTCGCTTATACGATCAAACTTGGTGTCTTGCATAATCATTTACCCTCATTCATTCCTGTATATACATGTCAATATGTCATGGCTATGTACCAAGTTATTAGTGGTTATAAGACTTTCAGTTTTGCATGTAACACAATTATCTTGATCATCATGTGAACCAATTTAAAACCTTGTTTCTGTCTACCCTAATTTTATGCACATCTAATTCTTGCTGCATGCATTTGTTCATGCATATCTGTGCATGTTTATCTCCAATTTCCTAACACAAATTAAACTCTATCACAACAATATGGGAGTATATAAGTATACTTATCATACAAAAAAAAGGTAGTTTGACTACATAATAACTCCAACGCTGAACGAGGTCACATTCTCTCTAGGCAATTGTTTGATGGAAATGTTCGTGTATGCCAGAGACCCACCTTCCAAATAATGCCAATTTAAGCTACCCACAACTTTACAAGATTTCATAAAATATTCTCCCTTTAATATTACTTTCTCATTGTTTACAAAGTTTCACTATTTCTCATAAAAAGGACTTGCAGAATAAAGCTGACTCTCTTTACCTCATCAATATTCCAAATGTCGTTTACTTCATGAAATTCTGTTACATAATAAACACGCACAACTTAACATAGACGAAGTTGGTCGACTCTATTTAGTTCTATGAGTTAAAATGTATTTGAATAAAAATATAGATAACTTTATTAAGAACTGGATTGGAGATAAATTGTTTATCGCACTTGATTTTGTCTACGTTTGACTTGTTCTTGTGGACGAACGGGGCATTTTGTGTAAAACTCTTAGACGGAGCAAAAGAGATGTAAGTAGATTCGTACTTAGGCATATAAGAAAATTCAAGTGAAGTTAAAAAGATAGTACTTATTGATTTCTTCGGAGCAAGCACAAACAAAATTTGATTATATAGTATTTATGAGGAATAATAGAATGGTTTGATTAATGGATGGAGAATTTTGAGATGGATTCCTGAAGTTGAGGTACAAGGGCTAAAAGACATGAAAGGCAGAAATAAATAAACATATATTTTTTGGAATTTAATTGCAAAAGAATTCTCTTACTTCAATAAAATTCCGTTTTATTTATGTTTCATAAAAAACAAACACTTTACCATGTGCATAAAGATGCCCGAGCTCTTTTTTAGGATTGCTTATAGAAATCACAATAGATATTGGTATTATAATATGATGCTATGAAAATGAGTTTGATAGTTGAAAAAATGTTTTTGATTTATATACTTGGGTTTAAATAATTTTTGATAAATATGAATTAAAAGAGAGAGTTGAGTGAAATTAATAGGGCCCATGGGAATGGTTTGGTAAAATCCACCAAAATCAAGTGTTATGGATCTATATGTATCATATGTAGGGCCTACGAGAATAGTTTAGCAAAACCACTCAACCAAATAAACATAAATGGTTTCAAACTCATACCCTCATTCCCACACCCTTATACCAAACGAACCCTTAGTCTTATAGGGGATAAACCGTCGTGCGTTGCGATGAAGCCAATTTATATTTGATATTTGTTATAAAATATTTTTGATATTTGACGCGTTATGACGAATCTAATTTGTAATAATAATTAATCATATGTTAATTGGTGGTAATAATATTAGTTATTGTATTTTTGTATTTGAAATGATAACAAACCATTACCCTTGCTCGGTAGTTTCGTAGCAGGTTTTTTGGAACGTTTTCTAGGATCAGAAGGAACAGCTATAATGACCACTACGTGCGTTTCATTCTTTTCGATCTTATCTTTGATTGCTTTTTATGAAGTCGCACCGGGAACTAGTGCTTGCTATCTAAGAATAACTCCATGTTGATGTTAATACTTTTTTCATAATATAAATGAGGGATGAATCAAAGTGAGATATTTTCAAACAACATTATTACACAACTTGTGCCATATTTTTATAAGATAAAGGCACACTAACAATCAAGTACATATATTATCCATGAACATAGTGAACCATAAAGTGTATATGCTTTTCAATTAGGGCTGAGCACGGACGATTGAAAACCGAATTGGACCGCCAAAACCGAAACAAGCGATAAAAACCGAGTTGACCCGACAACCCTTCGGTTAAGCCTCGGTTTCATGTTTTTCCTATTTTTGATTTCGGTCGGTTCGGTCCAAACCTGACAAAAACATACCAAGACCTGTTGGAACCGAATCATACGCCCTCTCTGATATTTAATTTGAAAGTTGGAACTTGGAAATGAACACTCGAGTTTCATAGGAGCAGAAAACACAACTTACCTACCAAAACTAAAAAAAAACTAAATCCCTAAATCCTAATCATAATTCTTCTTCTAATTCGTCATCAAGAGTCAAGCTATCAACCAATCCACATAATCATCATCAACACATAATCTGATCATCATTATCTTAAACCCTACAATGAAAGTAAGTTTTAAACAATTATTTTTTACACATTAGTTCTGTAGTTGTGTTTTTATGAAATACTCTTCCACTGATCTTGATAAAGTAGTAAACTATCCATGTCATTATGGAATGATTTTCTATGCTAAAGCTTCACTTCTTGTTTAGTTGTTATCATTATCAAGCCCATTTATGTATAATTCAATGGGCTAACTGTTGATTGGGCTAACTGTAGCAAACACAATCCTTTTTAATGGAAAATGCTATGCTTTTATGATTTGCTCGGTTCTCACAACAGAAACCCAAGGAACCGACCGGGTCAACCTGATAAAAACTGAATCTACCCGGCGGTCCATCGGTTCGGTCTCGGTTTGCATATTCCTCTGCCCTCGGTTTTGGTTCGGTTCGGATTTGCTCGGTTCGGTTATGTTTTGGCCAATGCTCATTTCAATCACATAACATCAAATACAAGCAATCAAGTCAGTGCATCCTAAGTAGCAACCTAATCAGCTCAACGAAGCAACACATTAACATAGTTGCCAAAGCAATTCTGAGTGTCAACAATAACCGATTTTGGTTTACAATGAAGCTCTAGGTAATCAACAATGAGTAGATGGTATCAAAATATCACATCTTTAAACCCATAAGAAGGAAAAAGATATAAATACATGATAAGCAAAATCATCAAAACACACTTTCCATTCAATGATATATTTTTTAAAAAACTTTAAGGATCAATTTAAGATAAAGAAACAAACGTGGTGATAAAAAAAACAAAAACTGCAACATAAACTGAACATCTTAACCCCATAAAGCATACATTCCATAGTATGCATTTATACACACCTTGTTCAAGAACAACTCATATGTTAAATTCAAAAGCAGTAGTCACATTGTTCCCTGGCATAACAATTTCAATGTCTTTGGCAAAATCGACCTTTCCTGTGATGTGTGTTGTCCTTAAGTAGAAATGAAGTTGGTAGTTTGAAAAGGCAGTTCAACGTCCACCTTCTTCCTTTGTAAGAACATATATATCAGCTTCAAATTTTGTGAACATTTTGGTAAACATGTATCAAGATTCATCTATGTCGAGTTACTGATGATTCTATAGCAGTCAAAAGGTTTAATATCTTAGTAAATACTGACGTAATATTATGCTAAAAATCCAGTATCCATGGAATATATTCCTATGGCCCTTCTTCACGGCTTATGACCTTTCTAAATTCCTTTATGTACACATTTCCCTCCACCTGATGGTTTCGATCTTCCAGACTCATCATAAATCTGTGTACATCCCTTAACAAGATCAACTGGAAGCATCTTAAAAGCTCTTGTATGCATAAGCATAATTCCGTGAGAAGATGTTGATAAATAATCTCTTTACTATTCAATTTTCATCAATCATTATACACACACCCTTTATCAATCTAACCGGCTGAAAATAATGACCACATTTATAGAGAAAGCCCAATATAATGAACTTGATAATGAAGTAATATAACCCAAATTTGTGACTTAATATTGTAATATATTTGTGACTAAGAACCTATACTGAGTACTACCACGTAACTCCTTAAAGTATCAGGTGCACGAAGCTTCTTGACACATTTTCGACTCTGTGAGATACTTAGCACTACAACTTAGCTCCTTAAGTGATAGTTATTTTATGAGTCATAAAGAACCAACTTTATGCGTTTATAAATCTTACAAAAGTAACCAGATAGTCAAGTCTTAATCACGATCAATACATGCCCAAACAAGTATCTACAAAAGTCATGCATCGTATCAACCCCTTGAATTTTCGATAAATAAGTACACGCACCAGTGATATGTTACTTCAAACCCAAATATGTGATAAAGAATAGCCTTATAGTCACAATATAGTTTAAATACCTAATCTAGCCATGTTATATAAACGGATCTTGATAATGTATCGATCATATGAGGTTGTGAAAGTGTTTGTTTGTGATGTAATTCGGTTTTAGGTTTATGTTGTTAATACAAATATCGCATAAAATGTTATTTATATTTTACGATCTTTTAAGTTTTGTTAAGACAATTAAAAATTTAGTTTAGGCAAAGTTTAAAATAGACGAGTTTTAAACTAAAGTTTCAAATTTCCATTTACGTCACTAATGTATGAATAAATGAATGTCTAACAATTGTAGTAATGATCTAATGAACACAATTTGCATTTACAAGTATTATATACAAATGTATATTTCGTAAAATGTTAGTTAACAAATATATACTTTTATTTGTATAAATGAATTAATAATTTTCTCATACAAACAAAGTTTACTTACACTTGACTTAATACATTTCATTTGTCAAAACATTCAACTAAACATTCTTATTTACAAAGTTAACTAGACATTTGTTCATATACATGTTTACTTTCCATTTTAAGATAAATCAAAACAAAATTTACCTCATGGGTGAGATCATCAAAGAGTTGACTTTAATGTGTTGTCATATCAAGAAATATCCTAAATGGATTGATATTGATTTTGTGGAAAGAATTTTGCACAAGATCCAATGAGAATCTAGTTGTCAGGTACCCACGGTACTCTTTGGTACAAAGCGTGGTACCTTCTAAGGATACCGTGGAACCGATGACCTGATAGGTTTTTTTCCTATAAATAGATGATGCAGGATTTCTGACCAGGTTTTAATATTTGTAAAGTCTCGTCTACCTAAGGTCTACCTAATGCTCTAACAGGCAGTGTACCCGGTCGTGTGTAGTGTAGTATTCGGTAAAGCCAAGGTTGTCCCAAGAGTTATGCGTGTGGATCTAATTTAAGTTCTAGTTTTATTGGTTTTAAAAGGGGGTTTTATATTGAATGGTTATAAACTAAAGAAATGAAATAAAAAATAAAAGAAATTAAACGTGGAAAGATAATCAATAGGGAGAAATGTGCTAGCCAAGTTACTAATCTTGTTATGCTATGATTGCGTTTTCTAATGAATGTTTTCTATCGCTGCACATGGGGTTTTAAGTCACTAGACTCATTTGGTCAATTCGTCTAGTTCAATCTTCCGTAGCGTAATATTCCGTAACCTAATGATTACAAGACTTCCTGAGTTTACCCTATGGAAGAGTCATTAAGTGCCGCTACGATCTAAGACTTATTTAATGAAACCTGACCGGTTGGATCTTAGGTCTCCCCTAACTTCTTAAGCATTTTCGTTTGTAAGGTGATCGTTGGGTGAAATTCTCACGCAAGATAGTGATAGTCATATCGTCAATTCTTACCACTACTCGCAACGTGATTCACTAGTTCCTATGTTCAGTTCTCCTAGCTTTCTAGATACTACCCAAACTTCCATGCTACCAAAATGAGGGTGTCCCAAAATAAGCAAAGAAAGTATACATATAAAGCGATATGAAAACAAAAAAACTACATCATAACAACAACAATTTCATAACTAGGCTAACACCAAAGGTGTTTAGCCAATCATATTAAAACATGCAGGAAATTCAACATTTAACATAATGAATGAAGACATGAATTAAATACAAGAATGTAATATGAAATACTAAAACTTATGAAGTGTATGGCGTGAATTCTCCCATGGAATTGACTTGTATGCTCCTAGAATTCGTCCTCCATAAAGCCCTGAATCGTTCTCTGGTTTTTGTGTATTGAGAAGATATATGAAAATTCAGAATTAGGGCTTGTATTTATAGTCTCGACTAAGTTACGGCGTAAACTCTAGGGTTAATTACGCCGTAACCTTTGAATCTAGGACGATCTTATCCTCAGTGATGAAACTTCGACGTAACCTAAAGGTATGTTATGAACTAACCACTTTACGCCATAACCATGAAAGTGGTTTCGTCGTAACTTCTTTTATCCACGAAATTCTTCTAAGTCTTGGAAATATATATACGGCGCAGCTTGTGTAGGAGTTACGCCGTAACCTTGGCCAGCGTTGACTTTGATCTTCCAGTGTTAATCATTCTTACGGCGCAACTAGAGTAAGGATTTGCGCTGTAACTCTTGTTTAGTCAGCATACTTGTGTGTATTTTCATTAATAACCTTCCAATTCCATGTTTCTTCGTTCCTATGCTCATTATTAACCTGAAAACAAAATATTAACGAATAAGAGTATATATATTCAAGTAAAATGATACAAATGATGAGCATATTAGTTGGGAATAGACACTAAAATATCAGGACTATTTGATGTTATCAAATATCCCCCCACTTGAACTCTATTGCCCTAAAGTAGATCTAATTAGATTCATTCTCAAAAAGATATCTACCAAAAGACTTGGAAAATATGAATTTAAAAACTTCCTTTGCTAAAATTTATCAAAGCCGAACACCTCACGAAATGGGAACAAAACATTCATACTCTCTCTATTCTAAGTGTCAATTTTAAGGTGGTCACTCATTACACGGTCGTAGCATGTATTCTATCATAGGCTGGTGATGCAGGTTTTACTGACCATGTTTTAATATTTATAATGTCTCGTTATACCTAAGGTCTACCCTAATGCACTAACGGGCAGTGTACCCGGTCATGTGTAGTGTAGTATTCGGTAAAACCGAGGTCGTCCCAAGAGCTATGTGCGTGGATTAATACTAAGTCTAGGTGTCACAGATTTTAAGATGGTTTTGATATCGACTAATTAATTACTAAAGCAAATAAAGGCAAGGGATGTGATCAATAGAGGAGAGTGGTGCTAACCTAATTACTCATCCTAACTAGTAGTCCTTACGTCTAATTACTTCCAATTACTTCAGGTGGGGTCAAATTCAAGAGGACAGCATTTGGTTAGTTCGCCCTAACCTATCAGCAAAGAGCCACCACTGGAGAATTCAGGTGTCCCTTCATAAGTACAGTTGTTCCTGGTCCCCTAAGCCAAGTCATTAAGTTCTGCTACATGCTAGACTTATAATAGTGAGTGCCCGGGCATTAGCATCTTAGACACTCACCCCTTGTAGGACCTTGTTTTTCACAACCTTATCACGTATACCAACCTTAACACACAAGCAACACGTAAAACACAAACACTTTATGCGTAGAAAGAAACAAAGAAAGGTGGTACTTGATGTATGCAAATCGTATGAAACAAGAGAGAAAGATGAAAGAAAGAACTTGTTATATCATATGAAAACACACACTTACACACTCAATCCCACCCCTCAAATGACACATTTGAGGGGTATTTATACTAAAATACTAAACGCCCAAATGGGCTTGGCCATGGGCTTCGTGGATATGGATTGGATTCTAACTTACATAAGGCTAGCTTAACTTAACTTCTAACCATTTAGCTTAGCCCAATCCACGAGCCCTTTGACTATTCTATTACGATATCTAACACATGTTACAAAGTTCCTAAACGTGAATGACCATCCCTTTTATTAATTATTATTAAGGCTAAAAATCTCCCCCTAAGGGGTGGTCATTCAAAAGATGCTCCACTTGATTAGGTCTTTACTCTCCTTGAGCTTTAACTTTGTGTGTCGATATAGAATAGTCTTGATTTTCGTTCCTTCATGCTTAGTGATCAGATAATGGTGTTGTCCGCCGTTTGTCAACTTCTTTGGGATAGGTGTCTCCACGTCTTTCTCCACCATGCTCACACTTCTTTTTGACTTTGAGTTTCCAATGTTGAAGTTCTCTAGTCTTTAAACTTTGTAGATTCTTTGACATTGATGAAGAATCATCTTTAACTTTGTGTTGCCTTTGATTTTGATGAGAACTTTCATTTGATGTTGTTGGTATGAGCATGGGAAGATGGTGCAGTCTTTCCTCCAAGGGACTATCATCCGTACCTGCATGAATATCTTAGTTGAGTGCACCAATCGATCATTGTGGGCTTTTTTCTTAAAGAATTGACCGCTACGATTGTTATACTGATGAATGTCTTGATTCCATTCACCTTGGTCGGGCACATCAGCCGTCCTAATCCCATAAGGGACAATTGGCATTACATAGAATAAATTCAAGTAATGACCCACATTTTCAGGTTTTGATTAGTGAAAGGAATCTCCTTAGCAGGATTTCCAGCACTTACAGGTTCGAACGTCGAGGGTGTTAACAGCATATTGTGAAAACACATCTCTAATTCTTACAAAGGCTGTTCCTGAAACTGGAGGCCCTCAAGAAGGCTAACACGGCATACTGAAGTACATCTACAGCTCAGGTGAGTCGCTGAAGTACACCGAAGCATCCCCTTACGACTGTAGACCGTTTGAGACACACTAAGCGTAACCCATAAAGAATTACCGAAGGGACCTGCTGTCAGGGCTGCTTGATGTTGACCCTGGCAGGATTTTCCATTCAATCACTGAGGATCACAATTGTGAAACTTCTCATAAATGTTCTGGCAGATTGCTAAGATCTGCGTAGGACTCTAGAATGTATCACTTGTGTCCTTATAAATGAACAACAAGCAATGAAATGTTAAGTGTTCCTATGAGATCTTTTGATGAATCTCGTGGCTCTAGACTCAATTAGTGCATTTTGGTTTCCTAAGCGGAGACTAGGGAGAGGGTCTCCTTCTTCAATACCAACAATCTCTAAGAGAAAGTCGATAGATTATGTAGGTTTCCCAGTGAGAATGAAACAAATCCTTTTAAGAGGAATAGAGTGGCTAGAAGGTTTGGTGCAGTGCGCCACTGGGTCAATGACGTCTTTGTCTTCAATACCAGCGTCATCTTAGTGACATCCAGTAGTAGATAAATTGAACCCGGTTTCTGCCCTAAGGTTGATTATGGAGGGCTATTTCTTTTCACCCTTTCTTTTACTTTTCTTTTTAATTCTTCAACCCCTTCTTTCTCCTTTCTCACATTACTCCTTTTTTTCAATCATACCTAAGGACTTCTAATACTAACTATGGGTATTGTCCTTGGGTAGATCCCTCCGGCTCTGGCGGATCATAGGACGGATTTTCCTATTCTTAGTCGCCTTATAACTCCATGACTATCCTATGTTGCCATAAAACCTTTTTCTTGAAAATCTCTCAAAGTGTTTATGATTATAAAACATGATTTGTTAACACCTTGAGAGTTTTATATTTTCAGAAACACTCCCCCTTCACATGTGCTTATATTGTTTTAACTTAAATCTGCACATAGAGGGTAGAGTTCGCACTTTTTGAATTGATCGGCTCATGATAAACAATTCCCCACGAGACACGGTTACGTAGCTTAGTTAAAGAGTTTCATTGTCAGGTTTTAGGTGACAACTAGCTCTAATAACTACCTTGAAGTTGTAAACTCTTCTTGAAAAGAAGGTTAGACCCATGAAAGTGCATGTCTATCACGAGTTTCTCGAAATGGTACATTTACTGACTTTGATCCTTCGTCAATTCAATGGTTGCAACTGAGTCGAGCTCTTTTGAGATTCAAGCGACGATCATTTTGATCACATTTTAATCACGTCTTCTCCCCCTCAAAAATAGCATATTCATGATATTTTTGATATCAACAGACATTTTTAGAATCTTTTTGGGGAGACAAACGGATTTGATTTAAGCATGAATTTGGAAAATTTTTGTTTTATACTCCCCCTTTAATAAAGCATAATCAATTAAAGGGTTTTGTAAGGAGTTATCTTGAGCACAAAATATTTTGAAAGATTTTGAAAATCTTTTTGAACAATCTTGAAAAAGGTGCTCAAGATGATGATGATTTCTCACCAGCTTTAAATGTAGTGCACTGAAGCGTACACTAGATTTTTTCTTTAAAAACACGAGTTTTGATTTAAAAATAATCAAAAGTCATCATTTTTGGAACGGGTTTTGTACTGAGGTATACGAAAGCCATTTTTTGAAGAAGTTTTGAGGAACGACATGTTTTAGAAAACATTTAAATAACTCTCGCTCAAGCATCTGTACATGTCCGTATCATTGTTGAATGACATTTCTAGAAATGTACAGAATATCGATTATACAAGAGACATGTCGTGAGAAGAATATTTTTGGATTTTTGAATTTATATTGTTTTTGAATTTTTTGAAAGTTTTATATTTTTATATTTTGATTTTGTTGGTTTTTCAAATTTTGTATTTTGTTTTTCAAAAATATTTACAGCGAATCTTTTTGGAAATCATTTTCAGGATATTCGAGAAGACGTTCTAACTCCTCAGGGGTTAGGGTTCGCATTCCAATTCGTCAAACTAAATTATCAAACCGTTCTTTTGAAAGGGCTTTAGTAAATAGATCAGCGAGTTGGTAATCTGTCTTCACGAAAAATAATTCAACAGTACCATCTTCTACGTGCTCTTTGATGAAGTGGTAGCGGACACGAATGTGCTTAGTCTTTGAGTGATGAACAGGATTGCACGGTATAGCTATGGCACTTTTCGAGTCACAATACATAGGTATTTTATCGAAAGTAAAGCAATAATCTGTGAGTTGTGTTCTCATCCATAGAAATTGAACACAACACGCAGATAGAGACACATACTCGGCTTCAGCGGTTGAAAGTGTAGTACAATCTTGTATCTTTGAAGACCAGCTTAATAACTTTTCACCCAAAAATTGTGCTCCTCCTGATGTACTTTTTGCTGTAACTTGATCACCTGCGTGGTCCGCATCTGAAAAGGCAATTAGATCAAATCCGGATTCCTTCGGATACCAAAGTCCCATGTGAATGGATGTCTTCAGGTACCGAAAGATCTGTTTAACCTCTTTGAGGTGCAATTCGGTAGGCTTTGCCTGAAACCGTGCTAATAAGCAAACAACAAAATGAATATCGGGTCGACTAGCAGTGAGGTACATGAGAGAACCAATCATGCTCCGATATTTCTTCAGATCGATGGGTTTCCCAAATAAATCGGCTCTAATTTTTGGTGAAGTTACCATTGGTGTACCGACTGAATCACAATTATCCATACCATGATTTTTCAAAATCTCAGTTGTATATTTAGATTGATTAATAAAAATTCCACAAGGGGACTGATGTATTTGTAAGCCAAGAAAAAACTTTAAGTTCCCCCATCATGGACATTTCAAATTTGCTTTTCATGAGATTTTCAAAATGTTTTGAAAGATTCGGATTAGTGGACCCAAAAATAATGTCGTCCACGTAAATCTGAACAATCAAAATGTCATTGATATGTTTTCGAGTAAACAAGGTCGGATCGACAGTTCCTTTGGTAAAATTGTTTAGAATCAGGAAAGAAGACAGTTCATCATACCACGCTCTCGGAGCTTGTTTCAAACCATAGATTGCCTTTTTGAGTTTGTAGACGTTGTTTGGATGTTCCATGTATATGAAGCCTTCTGGCTGACTCACGTACACTTCTTCTTCCAGAGTTCCATTCAAGAACGCGGTCTTAATGTCCATCTGATAAACCGTGATGTTTTTGTGAGCTGCATAGGCTAAGAATATCCTGACTGCTTCAAGTCTAGCTACCGGCGCGAATGAATCTTCAAAGTCTATCCCTTCTTCCTGTCTGTATCCTTTAGCCACGAGACGAGCTTTGTTGCGAATTATAGTCATTTCTTCATCCCTTTTTTTCTTCCATAACCATTTGAGATCAATGACGCGAATGTCAATTGGTCTTGGAACCAAATCCCAAGAGTTATGGAGACGGTATTGGAGAAGTTCCTCCTGCATCACTTCTATCCAAGCGTTTTCTGCCATTGTCTCCCGAATGTTCTTTGGTTTTGTAGTGCTAATTGAGCAAAGGTAAATGCACAAGTCGCAGTCTGTGGCAAGTTTTCATCTCGTCTGAATTGGCTGTGAAGGTTCACTAATAACTTGTTCAATTGGATGGTCTTTTGTCCACTTCAGAGTAGAAGGATACCGTTGGTTAAACGTATGCGAGTTAGATGGTTCTTGTAAGCTTGAAGATGATTCAGCTGATTCCATAGCAAACAGGTTTTCAAATAAGTCTTCATCTAACGTTGCATCATTCTGGTTTTGTGAAGGTTCTTCTTGAAATGATATGTTTTGGTTTTGCTCATCAACTGCTGGTAAAACTGTTTCAAGAATAGGATTTGCAGAAGTCGACATAGATGACGTTGATGTAGTTGGTGCATTGTTTTCGACTGTGGTAGATGCATCTTATGTTGGTGGTGGTTGATGATTTTGAGCGGGTGCAGCAGAATGATGGTTTGATGCATTTGTCGAAGTTCCACCATAGTATTCATCGAACATTAACTCAAAGAAATTCTCCCATTCTTGTTCATGAGGTGTGTCAGCAAAAGTTGATGGAGCTCTTTGTTGTATGAGTCCTGAACTGATGTGTCCAGAAATCTGCTGGTTTGGTAAGGTTCTAATGTGTTTTGATTAGAAGCCATCGGCTTTAACGTAGGTTCTAGAGCGAGTCTCTTAGAAGCCATCTGTGAAAGTTCGTCAAAATTCACATTCATCTTCTCCATTATCTTCCTAGTTCTTTTGTTATACACCCTGAATGCCCTCAAGTTATCTGAATATCCAATGAAGATTCCAATATCACCTTTAGCTTTCAGTTTTCCTAGATCTTCTCTGTCGTTTGTTGGATAGCACAAAGCACCAAACACGTGAAGGTAAGAGATATCAGGTTTTGTGTTGTTCACTAGCTCATAAGGGGTTTTATTGAATCTCGGATGGATTAGGGATCGATTCTGAGTGAAACAAGCAGTGGCAACAGCATCAGCCCATAGAAATAACGGTGCACTAGAATAAATTAGCATTGTGCGAGCAGCTTCCACAAGAGTTCGATTTCTTCTTTCAACTACCCCATTCTATTGTGGACTTATAAAAACTGATGTCTGATGTGTGATTCCAACATCTTCAAAATAAGCTCTTAACTCCTGATTAGTAAATTCTGTGCCGTTGTCTATTCATACTACCCTTACTGGAGCTTGAAGAAGTACTTAAATATGCTTCAGAAAGGTGATGATTATGCCTGGTGCTTCGTCTTTTGACCTCAGAAACTTAACCCATGTATATCTTGAATAATCATCAACAATGACAAGAATATACTTTTTCCCATTAATGCTTTCAACTCTTATTGGGCCACATAAGTCCATGTGCAACATATGCAACTTTGCTTCCGAACTTGGTACGAATTTGGGTTTATATGATGCTCTTTTACTTTTTCCTTGTTCGCATGATGGACATAGGTGATCCTTGGTGTATTTGAACTTTGGAAGTCCGTTGACGATGTTGTCTTTGGCAAGTTTGTTGATAGTGTCGAAATTGAGATGGGATAGCCTTCTATGCCACAACCAGGACTTTGTTCCAGATTCTCGTGTCATAAGACATATTGGTGATCAAGAGGCCATTTGGTTTATGTCGATAGCATACAAGTTTATTTCACGATTCCCAGTTAAGAGATCAGTGCCATCCAAGTTTCTAATGAAGCATGCATTTCTCCTAAATGCAACCTCTAAATCTGCATCATAGAACTGCCCGACTGATAACCAATTGTGTCCCAACCCTTCGACATAATAGACCCGAGTGATCAAATAATTTCCAAAAGGTAGATCTCCATAAACCATGATAGCTGCTACATGATCATTTCCAAAACGAACGGTTCCTATGAATTTCCAAACAAAATTGATCAGCAGCTTCAGATTCCCGGTCATGTGCTTGGAGCAACCCGAGTCGACGATCCAAAAACATATTTGGATAACCTGCCAAATACAGAAGAAGATGTTTTTGGAAACCGTTTTGATTTTGGTTCCTTTGGGTTAGAGGTAAAATCCTGATCACACTCATAGAAGTTTTCTACTAAGTATACTGGTTTATCACTCATTCTACTATTCTGGAGTGTGAAAATTCTACCCGTTGGTTTCCAAATGTGATCCCTAAAGTAAAGACTATGCTTCTTATCAGTAGTGTAAGACCTAAATCTTGCAACTAAACTTCTTATTGGTTTAGCATAAGTTCTTTTTGGAGCGTTCTTCTGAACAGGCGTATCATTCACATTCTTAGAAACACAATCATCTTGAACATTAATTGACGATTTCTTGCAAGTTAGACAAAAATATTCAACACATTCATTAACCATAGCAAGTTTCATAGGTTCATTACAATAATTGACGATTTTTGGCATTCCTAGTCTCTTTAGAGTGCTTGTCTAAACTTATGTTGTTTGTTCCATATGGTTTAGATGTGGAGGCAAACGCATTAGTGGTACTCATCCTAAAAAGGCCAGGTGCTAAAACTTTTGGTTTCTCGATAACCGCTTTTTCATTTTCAACAATCTTTTCTTTTTGTTTTGATAAGGCAGGTGGAGTGACTGGTTTTGTCAAATCTTTTTTCTCATTGACTTTTGGAAGAGGCAGAGAAATAGACATTTTTGGTTTTTTTCGAAACATTTTCTTTCTCCTCAGTCAATGGTTTTGCAATCTTAGTATCCACAGCCTTTCCTTTTTGACATTCTAGTCGAGTCCTCAAAAGATCATTTTGCTCTTTCATGTCCTTGTAGGCACGCTCATACGACAATTTGTCATACTTACATTCCTCAGTTTTTCGATCAAGTTGTTTAAAATATGATACATTTTCTTTTTCAAGTTTTGCAAGTGCTTTTTCATATTTTGAAACAATTTCGGAGGTCTCAGACTAGAGTCTTTCATGATCTTCAACAGAATATGTTTGTAAAACAATGGACATGATATCAGTGGTTATAACATCTTCAAAGAGAGAATCATTCAAAATTTCCAAAACTTTGATGTGTTCAAAACATTCATTAGATTTCTTTACCAGAGATTTATGGTCCTTGACAAAGTCACATGTTTCTTTCAAAAATGCTTGTTCAAAATGAATTACCCTCGCGCTGACGTGGTTTAGCGGATTGGCAATTTCATTTTCAAAACCCTTTTTCATTTCATCGTGAAAACTAGAAAACCAGTTGTTAGTGCTGATGTTGATTTTTGATTTAACAAGCTCTTGAAGTTTCCCCATTCTAGTTTTAATTTCATCTAAAATGCTTCTAGCATCACTTGTGTTAAAAGGATTGGTTGAAGACATTTGTTCCATGTTCGAAAATGATTTTGAGACAACTATTAGTTTTGAAACTGGTTTTGACTCTTTGTTTGAAACACTTGGTGTGATGTAAAACTTTGACTTTTCTTTTTGCGGAACAAAAGTAATTCCAGAAATGTTGTTATATTTGTTGTAGTCGATTGGTTTTATTTCTGGATTCTTTTGTTTCATTTTTGATCTACTCTCGTCGGTGAGTTCTAACGTTTCATGAGAATCACGAACTTCTACGGGTTCATGTTTATCTAACAAAGCTTTTCCATTATACTAAACATTCTGTTTTTTCTGAGCTTTCTTGAGTGCACAAGGAGGTTTGTTACCAAGAGCCATTTTTTGAGTTGTATGAAACTACGGATTTTTTGATTTGTTAACATATTGATTGTTTGAGCTGAATGACCCGTTGCAACAAGCAAATTTTCCAATTTGTTGACTTTTTTCTTTTTTCTCAAGAATTTCATCAAGAAGAGAATCTTATCATTTTGAAAAATCAGTTATCAACTTCTTCTTCTCTTTTTCAAGATCATAATAAGTTGCTTTTTGTTTAGAAAGTTGGTTTTTAAGATCAGAAATTTCCTCGTTTAAAGATTTAATTTTCAAGCTCAAATTAACATCAAGTGTGGCAAACTTGATTTGCAATTGTTTTTCTCTTAAAAAGAAATTTCAATAACCAATTTCTAATTCTGACTCTTTATTTTTGTGAAATTCAAAAGCTTTAGCGTTCTCCTTGTACCTCTCAAGCTCAGCGGTCAATTTATCATTCGCGGCCTTAACATCGCAATTGACCTTTTTAACTTTCTCAATTTCAATGCCACAATTATTAATCAATGATTCAAATAAGGCACGTGTTTCCTCATCAGTCTTATTATTTTGTGCCACATAGCCTCCACTATGATCCACATCTGGAGTTTTAGAGTAAATATTGCTACTACTCGGATTGTCAAGGCATGTATCATAAGTAGGTGCTGGCGTCACAAAATGTTGTTCGTCATGAGTAAACATATCAAATATGACATTGTTATAGCATTGATCAATGATTGGTACCTCAGATACTGCATTGGCGTCATAAACCGGAGGTGTGTCAGAACCAGTGTCGTACTTAGCCTCCTGAAGATTTGCCATGAAGATGCAGTTTGTATTGATGTCCTCTCGGTCTTCCATTTCATCCATAATAGCTATAAAGTCATGTTCCTCAGCACTCAACTGCATCCGTGCTTCATTCTTTTTGTGCCAACAACAATGCTTTCTGAAGATTTGCAGAATTCGTCTTTTTGGCTTAGTAGGACAATTCCTTGCCATGTGACCCACTCCTTGACAGTTGTAACACGTAACCCGATTAGCCTGATTCACATTTCCATAATTCCCAACAACTGGAGCTGCAACATTCCCATTCTGATTACCCACTTCTCTATTCCCAACATTCTGACCCAACTGATTTCCAACATTCTGACCCAACTGATTACCCTGATATGGAACTGCCTGATTAGCCATGTGAAATCCAGTAGCATATCACTGTGGATTCCCAATAACACCAACCATTTGTCCTTGATGACACATATTCAAACCGGGCTATGCGATTTACCTGTTGCGAGTGTTAGATGAAATCCTTTGGTTGTTGTTAGTTGGTGTGGAATAGCGTCCTTTGAACACTTTAGTCAAATAAGCAAATGTATTTGACAAAGCCTATGTTTGTTCAGCTTCAAGGTCGGTGATTCCTTGTTCCTGGTATTGTGGATACTGTTGTTGTTGAATGACTTGTTGTTCTAGTGAGTAGAATTGTTGTTGAGGGATAACAACTTGTGGTTGTGGAATGTATTGCTGCAAGTTGTTGTTATTGGAAGATGATGAAGGTTGTTGTTGTGTGTTCACTTGAGTCTGAGTCTTTGCAATTAGTGCCAAGGGATCATGATTCTTTGCCAATCTTTCTTTCCTTAGTTCATTGACTTCAGTTTGGTTTTGTTTCAGAAAATCGTAGAGTTGATCAAAGTCCACTTGATGTAAGTCCTTTGTTTGGTTGACAATAGTGACATAGCGTCCCCATTCTTCTTGAAGATTGTTGAGAAATTTGATGTTACTCACGATAGTTCTGGGTGCCAACTTGTTTCTGATGAGCTCATTCATCAAAGTACAAAACCTTCCATAGTAGGATTCAATGGATTCTCCTGGAGTTGATGTAAACTTCTCCCATTCAGTTAGCAGCTTGTTCTCCACGTCCTGTTGTCCAATTTCGGTTCCATAACATAACCGTCTAACACGTCCCCACATATCGTAAGTAGTTTCGCAGCTATCTACAGCAGCAAAGATTTCTCTTGTTAATCTCAGTTGGACGATGTGTATTTCCATGTCATCTCCTTCGACTTGCTTCTTATCCTCTTCATTGTATTCGGATTCATGTTAAGCACGAAAGTATAGTGGAACGGGAGGTGTTGCATCAGGAATTCCAGGGTCTTGGACTTGTCGTGGCTTGAAGGGTCCATTCGTAATGGATTGAATCATGAGTTTTCCATTAGGTTTGGTTTTGATGTAGCGGAGCATACGACTTGTTCATTGAAGATATCCACCTTTTTCCAGCATAGGAGGACGGTTTTCGGCACCGGCTGCATGAATGTCTTGTTGAGTAGCTATTGATGAAGGTATTTGATGATAAAGTTGATGTAGGATCGATTCAACGATAAAGGAGTTGTGTTTGATGAAGATTAAGCTCGGTTGTTATAGTGAAATTGGGTCTGAAAACTTAAAAACCTCAATAACTTCTGTTCGGAGCATTTTTAGGACTCGAAGGTTGACCCGAATGAACTTTAGTTATGTCCGTTTTGATGGGTAGAATGGTCGTTTTGATGGGTAGAACGCTGAAAACGGAGTTACGGCTCAAAAGTTATGGCCGTTTGAAGTTTTGCTGAAAATCTTACTCGTAAACCTGTTTTTAGGCGTAGGATTTAGTGCTTAGGCGTAGATTTCCTTAGGCGTAGGACTTCCTTAGGCGTAGGATTGAGCTTATGCGTAGACTCTATCTTACGCTTAAACTTAAGGTTAAACGTAAGCTTATGCGTAGACTAAACTCTTAGAAGTAAAGTACCTTACGCGTAAGATTTAACTTAGGCGTAGAGTGCTTACTTGTAAGCTTTTAGGCTTAGGCGTAAGATTAGGTTATAAACCAAAATCCTTCACACTTGTCCAAGTGTGAGAGATATCCACAAGTCGAAGTATTTTTCAAGCTTATCTAAGCAAGGAAAACACTGAGTAACCGTTGTTGCACGAAGATTCTTCACCAAATTCTTAAGCGTAGGATTTGGTTCTTACGCGTAGAACTTAGGCGTAGGAATAGGGTTTTGACTTTTCCTTAGGCGTAGAACTAGGGTTTTGACTTTTTGTACTTGAAATCCTTACGAGTAGACTGCCCAGATTTTTGCAAAAACACTAATTTTCACCCAAAAACACGATTCCAAATGATTTCTTTTGCACAAACTTCTTCTAAAACATGTAAAGATCAATAAAAACTACAAATTTAGCTTAAAAAACACGTAAAAGTCAAAACTTTAAGCAAAAAGCACTACGTTTTTATTTAAAAAACGCAACTTTTGTGTAAAGTTTCAACAAAAAACGTAACACAAACACTCCTAAATCATTGTTAGGCGATCGATACCAATTGTAGGACCTTGTTTTTCTCAACCTTATCACGTGTACCAACCTTAACACACAAGTAACACGTAAAACACAAACACTTTATGCGTAGAAAGAAACAAAGAAAGGTGGTACTTGATGTACGCAAATCGTATGAAACAAGAGAGAAAGATGAAAGAAAGAACTTGTTATATCATATGAAAACACACACTTACACACTCAAACACACCCCTCAAATGACACATTTGAGGGGTATTTATACTAAAATACTAAACGCCCAAATGGGCTTGGCCATGGGCTTCGTGGATATGGATTGGATTCTAACTTACATTAGGCTAGCTTAAGTTAATTTCTAACCATTTAGCTTAGCCCAATCCACGAGCCCGTTGACTATTCTATTATGATATCTAACACACGTTACAAAGTTCCTAAACGTGAATGACCATCACTTCTATTAATTATTATTAAGGCTTACACCCCTAATTCGTAAGTTCATCCAAACGGCAGGTGATCAGTTGGTCAAATCGCACAAGTAGAAAGGGTCGTCAGTTGGTCATATCTTACCCTTCCCATCTCAGTCAACTCAATTAGGGTCAGTTGGTCATATCTCCTAAGCAACTAGCCTCTACCTCCATTCAAAACTACCGAAACAAGGGTAGCTACCAATAAACAATGCATGCATACACTTAGAAATAATTATACAGAAGTAATGTAAACGCAAACAAAACAATCAAGGAATCATAACTAGGCCAGCACCAAGAGGTGCTTAGCCGCTCATATTAACCATACAAATCAATTCAATATTTAATGTTACGAAATACATGAATCAAAAGTAAAGAAAAGATAAAAAGCTAATGCTTATCGTAGGGGAGCAATTTCTCCCTTGGAGATAGCTCCGTATGCTCCTCTAGATCTGCCTCTGGCTTCTTCTCACGTTCTCTGATTGTTGTGTGTGAAATGGGATGCCTTGAAATGCTGAAAATCGTGGGGTATTTATAGGCCAGATCTTGGTTACGGCGTAAATAATAAAATAGTTACGCCGTAACATATAATTCTTCGTAAATTGCACTACATATGCTGGTTACGGCATAACCTTAGAAGGGGTTACGCCGTATCTTCAATAAATCTTGGTTACGCCGTAGTTGGTGCATGAGTTACGTTGTAATTATCAGCGGCGCGGAACCTCATTTGACCTAATATGGTTACGTCGTAATCTTTGAGAGAGTTACGCCGTAATCTTTTGATAAGTTGGTTTTCTGAGCCACGCTTTAGTTACAACATAATGTGAGAGAGGATTTAAGCCGTAACTTCTGCAAAGTGAGCATACTATGATAAATCTTTAATAAGCTCTCCAATTCCGCGTCTCTTTAGCCCCAATGCTCGTAATTTACCTGAAAGTGTAATATAATGGAAAACAAGCGTAAATCCATATAAATGATATAAATTACAAGCATTATCGAGGGAAATTGACACTTAATATTCAGGATAATTTGATGTTATCAAATATCCCCCCACTTGAACTCTACTTGCCCTCAAGTAGAACTTATTAGATAGATTCCTAAAAAGATATCTCCCATTACCTAGAAAATATAAGTTTAAAAATCCCTTATGCTAGAATAAAACAAAGCCGAACACCTAACGAAATGGGAACGAAACACTCAAATATCTCAACTATTCTAAGTGTCAATTTTGGGGTGATCACTCAATCGCATAGTCATAGCTGTATTCTATCATAAGCTTGGCGGTTACACAAATCTCCACCACTAGAGTTAAGGACAAAACAATTCTCGAAGGCAATATGGGTAGACATGACAAGGGTTAAGGGTGATTTGTCATTACTAACATGTCACGACGAAGTGGAAAAAATCAATGATACATGACCAAATCCATGGCCAAGACACCAAAGATTGCTCGCTGCATCACCTAGGCACGCTTCATGACTAAAGGGCAGGATAAAACATGGGATATATAAATGGTGTAAAATAAAAATCAAGCAGATAGTCTAAATCTATAACCAAGTCATCACCACTTACCGTCCGCCCAAAGTTCAAGCTTCAAAGTTAAGAAACCGGATCATGATGTACTAGGTAGATGTGTCATTAGAGGACGTCATGATGGGCACACTACCTTTTCTTCAACTGTTGGCGCAATTACCAACTCAAATCTTCAAATGTGACCGAGGTGGCCTCCTCGATACTAAATCTATAAAGCTCATAACATAGTGCTTATAACATTGCACTTTACAATAAACTGAATAACATAACTACTATATATATATATATATATATATATATATATATATATATATATATATATATATATATATATATATATATATATATATCCTTTCTTTTAAAATCATATCCTTTTTTTTTTCAACATAACAACTAAACATAGCATCTTCCCACTTGAGATGAACAATAGGAATTCGGGGGGTCTTCAATGATCTTTAAGGATATGTCGTCGATGAAAGCATGATTCCCGAACCTTTCCAGTTGAACCTTGAATTAGGCAAATGATGAATTCCCAATCACAAATAAAGACTACAGGGTAGGCTAGGGTGTATAGGTGTATCGAAACAATATATTGGGTTAACAAAATGAA
Organism: Chrysanthemum seticuspe; assembly: GCA_019973895.1. Taxonomy (NCBI): domain Eukaryota; kingdom Viridiplantae; phylum Streptophyta; class Magnoliopsida; order Asterales; family Asteraceae; genus Chrysanthemum; species Chrysanthemum seticuspe. The sequence continues at coordinate 112,809,146 of BPTQ01000003.1, read as the reverse complement.
ATGAATGGCTCAGATGGGTGTATCTAGGGGTATCTTGCACTAAAGGTGAGTGCAACAAAAGGGTTTCACATGTGGGTCGAGAAGTCGAGGTGACTAATCGATAGACACACAATGGTAGGCTCTTTGGGTGATAATCCTATAATACTGCCTTCTTAAACTGAAAAGTCCAAATACATCGAGCTAACTCAACATACCTCGTCTATGGTCTCGAAATGATGCAAAGGCCAAGTTCTAAAGTTTACAAGCTACCGGCACACTCATAATTTGGTGGATTTGGGGTAAAATTTTGGAAATGGATAAGGCTAATCTCACCATATAATATCAAGGGTTATATGTGCTCGGCTAAGGTCTAATCTATTTAGGTTAAGAAAAACATGTCAAAATCTAAAAAATGGCACAATTTTTCAAAATAAACTAGAAAAACGAGGGAAAAATAAAGTTTAAGAGACAATTCTACTCCCGTCCCCCCACTTGAATTGTACAAAGTCCCTTTTGTACTAAGCGTTAAATAAAGGTGAAGAGAAAAGTAGAATTAGTGGAAGAACTTCCCTGAAATTTGCTCCAAAAAGAAAGAAGGCCCACGAAGAAGAGTCGTGCCTTCGTATAAGCATCCACAAGCAAACTTCAATCCCTGAAATCACACTACCGACAAGCATAATTCTAAAAAAAGAAAAATAAAAAATGAAAAATAAACCTAACTCACTTTCATAGGAATCACGGTTGCATTTAGCATATGCAACAAGCCTTTTAAACCACTTGGTGTCCCAAGTGGACGAGTGAAGTCTCGTGAGGGTTTACAGGGAACACACCCACAAAGTTCATTTAAAATACTAATACAAGGTTATTGTGTTTAAAATGAAAGAAGTAGTGCAGAGGATAGTTATGTCGTAACTCCAGAAGGAGTTACGCCATAACTTGGCAAAACCCGGCATACGCTGCAAAAGTGTAGCTACGACGTAACCACTGAGATGGGATTATGCCGTAATTGGTAATGCATCAGAAGTTCTGCTGCAAGGGGCCTGTTTCGACGTAACCATGAGAATGAGTTACTGATGAATGTCTAAATACTCATCATTTTTGTACCATTTAAAATGCCAAAAACATCTGAAAACACTCAGAAATGCATCAAAATGATAAAAATATCACAAATAAGTGTTTTATGTGTTTTAAATGCAAAAATATCAAAATCAGATGAAAAACGTATCAAGTTTGCATAATTGGCAGTTTTAGTCCCCCAAGTTTCAAAAGTTGTCAAATTCAGTCCCTGGTAATTCAAAATAAAGAAAAATGTTATTTAAAGTCCCTAGGGATTCATGAGTTGTCAAATTTGATCTTTGAAATTTAAAATTGCAAAATGACAACTTAGGTCCCTTAACTTTAAAAATTGTCATAAATAGTCATTGGAAATTTAAAAAAAAAATGGAATTTTATGCATAATGGTCCTTGTACTATTCATATTTGGCAGGTTTGGTCCTTGAGTGAGCTTTGGAAAAGTGGCAGTTTTGGTCCCTCATAAAACAGAAAATTACAAGATTAGTCCTTGTATTAAACAAACCAATTGGACCCCTTTTGTATTTTAAACCCAGCCAAATAAAAAAGAACCCCTGCCAAATACCCTGTGACCCCCCACATGAACCCCCACTTATTATATCAAATGGTCAAAATTAGTCAAAACCGCCAAAACCTGAAACACTGTACATCTCCTTCTCCACGACTGTAAAACCAAAACCAGTGTGGTTTTCCACCACTTTTCCACATTTCCACCTGTCTTTCCACTTGTATACCAACTCCCCTCCACCTCCACAATCCCCCAAACTTCTTTAAATGCCAAAAACCTGCTCTTGACTATTTTGGCGCCAAAACTCCAAATGGATGGTTCTGATGATTTTGACCAATCCAATGGTTGGATTGAACTGGGAAATGTTCAGAGATGTCGACAAGTCTCTAAAAGATATCTATAAAGAATAATGGTGCAATGTAGATAGCTATCAAGTGTAATTTAATTTAGTTCATGTCGTTTTAATTAATTTTAAATTTCCAGTGTTTGTTTAAACTCTCAAGTACTTTATTTAAGTGTTTTAAGTGTATGTGAATCTATTTTAGTTATAAATTTCAAGTTTTAATTTGATTTTCAAGTTTATGCAATTTTCAAGTTCGAATTCTGAAAATATGTTAATGTTATTGTTAGTTGTTGCTTTGGACTTAAAAGCTAACATAAGCTCCTAGATAGCTTATAAAAGCTATTAGATACTTTAAAAGTCAGTTTAGAAGTAAAAAGAGAAAAATACCAAAAATACCAAAAAAAAATTAGTTAAAAATAAAAAAAGCAATGGAGATGGTGATCAAAGCTGGAGCAGGGTTAATAAAGGATTGCCCTTTGGTTTAGTGCTTATTGGGAAGCTTTAGGTTGTGTTTGTGTGCATCAGTTATCAGTCTTGTGCTTGGATCAAAGTTGTAAGCCTTTTGTTCCTTTTTAGCATTTCACTGTGTATGTATGCATTATGCTTTAATTCTCATGTTTTTATGTTTCAGTGGTATTATTAAGTGATAATATAGGTTAAATTAGGTTACTTGTTCTTTAATATTGGATAGTGGTTAAAATCTCATTTTAACAGTTATAATAGCATCATCATCATTCTTGAGTTGTATGCTGTTATTGCTGTTGTTTAGTGTTTAATTAGTCTTATTAAATTTTAATATAAGGACTGTAATCAATAACATGGTCTTAATCTTTGTTTTGTTTTGAAAATCACCAAAACAGTCTCATTAAGTGATGTTTGGATTCACTGTGTTAATGGTATTAGAGGGCATTTGTGTTATTGCTTGTTGTTGTTTCATGTCCCTTTAGTGTTTACAAGCTCAGTTCAAGCATATAAACTAGTCCTAGTTTTATAGAAAGTCAAAATAGCTTCTAATCTCATATTGCCATCTACCTGTTAGGATTTTTGATTACATAATCATCATTATAGCTTTAAAAGTTGTTAAAATAGCTTAAATCAATCTTATTATAGTCTAATATAACATATTCAGTCATTTAGAAGTAATCAAAATTCATTTAAGTCAAAGTCTTAGTGTAAATTAAAAGTCAAAATTTCTCAATACCAGTTTTTGAATTAACTTAAGAATTTTAGTGTGAGTTTAATACTAAGTTTTAGCTTATAATCTTCTAGGATATTAAAATTTAGCTGCTTAACTTAATTAGAAAAATATTAGATTATATCTAATTAGCTTATAAAGTGCTTATTACTTAGCTTCTTTTGAATACCTTTTCTGAAAAGTGCCCTGTGCACAGTTTCATAAGCCTAATTCACAAGCTTTCACAGAGCTTATTAATGAACCTTATCTTGTGTATTTTGTCTTTTTAGAAAGCCAACCTAGCTGTGTCTCTAATCTAGTGCTTAATTTCACATTTCTAGCTTATTTATTAGGTCTGCTCATTGATTTTTGTTTGTTCCATTTCATATAGTACCCTGTGCAAACAGATAGACTTGTGCTTATTTAAAAGTTGTTTAAGTGCTTATTTCTTAGTATTCTTGCTTATTCAGTTGTTATACTAGCTTATTAACAATCACTTAGCTTATTTTCAGTTAGCTTGTGCTTATTCACTAGCTTAATAGCATTTTAGCTTAATCCTTGTGCTTATTCAATTTTCTTGTTCAACTGTTAAGAAAACATAAGCTAAATCTGAGCTTATTGGTGATTTTGTAAAAAGTTGTAGTTTTATAATTTGCTTATTTCATAGTGCTTAATAAGTTTCAAAAAGAAAAATCCAAAAAAAAAAATAGTTTGCAAAAAAAACCATTGCTGGGATTCGAACACTGGCCACCCAGCTCACCACACAACACACTCACCAACTGCCCTTGGGTCTTTGACTGGTTACTCTTTGCAACGTTTAATATATAACCTGTTTTTTCCTTTTTAGCTTATACGAGCTTTTTAGCTTGTTTCTAGCTTATTTAAATAAGTTGTTACCTCTTTTGTATTTTTTCTAGCCTTGTATTGATATAAAGTATTTTACAAAAAAGTTTCAGATTTTTCTTAATAGTTTTAGTATTTTTAATCATTTATTTAGTCTAAAATAGTATTTAATTCATAATAAAAAATATAAAAGTCAAAAAAATATAAATCTTTTTTCTAAAATTTTCTTTTGTCATATATTAAGTAAGAAAATTGTTTTTACGCTCGTAGGACTTTTATTTCATAAATTTTACGTTTTTGCTTGCGCACTCGCGTAATTTTATACATAACGCACGTTTTCATTCTAGGTCACGTTTTTAGATAATTTAAGTTTACGTTTTAATTAAAATAGTTTATTTAAGATATTTTGTTTTATAAATCTAGAAAAACATCATTTTAAATATAGTGATAGCGTTTATTTAATATAATTTAGCTTTTTAATTTTCTTTAATTTGCATTTAAGCCCCTGTATTTTCAAAACTTTTTCTTTAGGTATAAATATTCCAAAAACCTTACTGATCACTATCCTTAGTGATTATTCGACATCTGAAAGTTTTTAAAACACCATTAAGTCTCCGTGGGACTTAACGACCTGTGGAAACACTATACTCTCCAGATCTTAATTGCATTTGTTTCTGAGCTTTTTTAATTTTATTACGGTTGACCATTCACAAGTGGTTAGCTTGTGTGATAAACTTGACTGTCTGGAGCTCAATCAGTTACGCCGTAACTCTGGTCAGATCAGCATGCTGCAGCAACAACTTTTCTTCGTTTCCTGCAATAATGATTAAAAACACAAAACCCAACAGCAATGGAAATAAAAGAAAAGAAAGGGATAATTCGGGTTATCTCCCGAAAGAGCACTTTTCTTTGTTTACGAGTCTTTAAGTTAGACTCAGAGCCTTGGGGCTTTTTGGCGGCCTTTGGACTTGGCCAAATTCCTCCATGTCCTTCATTAAGTTATGTCTGACCCAAACGACATTTGTGGCAGTCCGGAGGTATTCTTTAGTCTCGATCTTCTGAATTTTGCAAAATTTTTCCTCCGGCCCCAAGTGGTATCTAGTAAACTCATATTTTTCAGCAATAATTCGGGGTGGCCTCTTATATGGAATCCTAAGGAGTTGCACCTCCTTTGTTCATATGCTTCATTGTCGGGGTCAGTAAATTCCTCTTTTCCATGCAACTCAAGGTAATCTAAAATCCCTTCTATGTCATCGTCTTCAGACTCGGTGTCATTAAACCATTCCTTATCGAGAAGATCTTCTAACAGTACATGTTTGCATTCTTCCTTCTCATTCCTTACCGACTCTTTGGTATCTTCGATTGTTATGTCACTCAAGTTGTTAGGTGATGTAGGTTTTACTGACCAGGTCTTAATATTTATAGTACCCGGTCGTGTGTAGTGTAGTAATCGGTATAGCCGAGGTCGTCCCAAGAGCTATGTGTGTTGGATTATTACTAAGTCTAGGTGTCACAGATTAATAATGGTTTTGAAAGGGATTTAATTAATTAAACTACTAATGCAGAATAAGGCAAATAAAAGCAAACAAAGGATAAAGGGAAATCAATAGAGGAGAGTGGTGCTAACCTAATTAATCCTCCTAGCTAGTTATGTCTACGTCTACTTACTTCCAATTACTTCAGGTGGGGTCAAAGTCGAGAGGATAGCATTTGGTCAATTCGCCCTAACCTATCAGCAAAGATGCCATCACAGGAGAAGTCAGGCGCACCGTCATAAGTCCTGTTGTTCCTGGTCTCCTAAGCAGAGTCATTAAGTACCGCTACATACTAGATTTATAATAGTGAGTGCCCGACCATTAGGAACTTAGACACTCACCCCTTAATTCTTAAGTTCATCCAAACGATAGGTGATCAGTTGGTCAAATCGCACAAGTAGAAAGGGTCGTCAATTGGTCATATCTTACCCATCCCGTCTCAGTCCGCTCACCTAGGGTCAATTGGTCATATCTCCTAGGCAATTGGCCTCTATCGCAATTCAAAACTACCGAACCAAGGGTGGCTACCAATAAACTATGCATGCATACACTTAGAAATAATTGTACAGAAGTAAAGTAAACGTAAACAAAACAATTAAGGAATCATAACTAGGCTAGCACCAAAAGGTGCTTAGCCGCCCATATTAATCATGCAAACCAATTCAATATTCAAAGGTACGAAATACATGAATTGAAAGTAAAAGAAATATAAAACGCTAATGCTTATCGTAGGGGAGTGATTTCTCCCTTGGAGACAGCTCTGTATGCTCCTCTAGACCTGCCTTGAGCTTTTTCCCACGTTGTCAGAGTGTTGTGTGTGGAATGGAATGAATAGAAATGCTGGAATTCATGGGGTATTTATAGGCCAGATCTGGGTTACGGTGTCACTAATATAGGAGTTACGCCGTAACCTTCTATTTCTTCGAATAATGCACTAGATCTGCTGGTTACAGCGTAACCTAATGAGTGGTTATGCCGTAGTCTTCAATAAGCTCGGTTACGTCATAGTTGATGCAGTAGTTACGGCGTAAGTATCAGCGGCGTGGAACCTCATTTGACCTAATGTAGTTACGTCATAACCTTTGCGAAGAGTTACGCCGTAACCTAATGATAAGTTGGCTTTCTGAGTCACGCAATAGTTACGGCGTAATGTGAGAGACGAGTTACGTCGTAACTTCTTCAAAATAGCATACTGTGATAAATCTTTAGATATTTCTCCAGTCCCGCGTCTCTTTAGCTCCAATGCTCGTAATTTACCTGAAAGCCGAAAACAATGGAAGACAGGCATAAATCCATATAAATGATATAAATTACAAGCATTATCGGGGGAAATTGACACTTAATATTCAAGACTATTTGATGTTATCAAATATCCCTCCACTTGAACTCTACTTGCCCTCAAGTAGACCTTATTAGAAAGATTCCTAAAAAGATATCTCCCATAACCTGGAAAATATGAGTTTACAAATCCCTTATGCTAGAATAAAACAAAGCTGAATACCTCACGAAAGGGGAACAAACATTCAAATCTCTAAACTATTCTAAGTGTCAATTTCGGGGTGATCACTCAATCGCACAGTCATAGCATGTATTCTATCATAAGCTTGACAGTTACACAAATCTCCACCACTAGAGTTAAGGGCTAAACAATTCTCGAAGGCAATATGGGTAGACACGACAAAGGTTAAGGGGTGACTCGTCATTACTAACATGTCATTGCGAAGTGGATAAAATCAATGATACATGACCAAATCCATGGCCAAGACACCAAAGATTGCTCGCTGCATCACCTAGACACGCTTCATGACTAAAGGGTAGGGTAAGACATGGGATATATAATTGGTGTAAAATAAAAAACAAGCAGGTAGTCTAAATCTATAACCAAGTCATCACTACTTACCGTCCGCCCAAAGTTCAAGCTTTGAAGTCAAGAAACCGGATCATGAAATGCAAGGTAGATGTGTCATTAGAGGACGTCGTGATGGGCACACTACCTTTTCTCCAACTGTTGGCATAACTACCAACTCCAATCTTTAAATGTGATCGAGGTGGCCTCCTCGATACTAAATCAATAAAGCTCATACTACAATGCTTATAACATTGCACTTTACAATAATCATAACAACTATTTTTTTTCAACATAACAATAAATTCTAAACATAATATCCCCCCACTTGAGATGAACAATAGGAATTCGGGGGGTCTTCAATGATCTTTAGAAATGTTGTCGATAAAAGCGTGATTTCCGAACCTTTCCACTAGAACCTTGAACTTAAGCAAATGGTGACTTCCCAATCACAAATAAAGACTACAGGGTAGGCTAAGGTGTATAGGTGTATCGAAACAATATATCGGGTTAACAAAATGAAAGGAATGGCTCAGAAGGGTGTATCTAGGGGTATCTTGCACTAAAGATGAGTGCGACAAAAGGGTTTCACATGGGGGTCGAAAAGTCGAGGTGACTAATCGATAAACTCACAAAGGTAGGCTGTTTAGGTGATAATCCTATAATATTGCCTTCTAAAACTGAAAAGTCAAAATACATCGAGCTAACTCAACATACCTCGTCTATGGTCTCGAAATGATGCAAAGGCCAAGTTCTAAAGTTTACAAGCTACCGGCACACTCATAATTTGGTGGATTTAGGGTAAAATATTGGAAAGGGATAAGGCTAATCTCACCATATAATATCAAGGGTTGTATGTGCTCGGCTAAGGTCTAATCTAGTTAGGTTAAGAAAAACATGTCAAAATTTTAAAAATGGCATAATTTTTTGAAATAAGCTAAAAAAATGAGGGCGAAATAAAGTGCAAGAGATAATTCTACTCCCGTCCCCCCACTTGAATTGTACAAAGTCCCTTTTGTACTAGGCATTAAATAAAGGTGAAGAGAAAGGTAGAATTATAGCGAGAACTTCCTTGAAATTTGCTCCATAAAGAAGGAAGGCCCACGAAAAAGAGACATGCCTTCGTATAAGCATCATGAACAAACTTCAATCCCTGAAATCACACTACCGACAAGCATAATTCTAAAAAGACAAAATGAAAAATAAAAAATTCATAGGAATCACGGTTGCATTTAGCGAATGCAACAAGCCTTTTGAACCACTTAGTGTCCCAAGTGGACGAGTGAAGTCTCGTGAGGGTTTATAGGGAACACACCCACAAAGTTCATTTAAAATACTAATACACGGTTATTGTGTTTTAAAATGAAATAATTAAAGCAGAGGAAGGTTACATCGTAACTCTTTTTAGGGAGTTACGCCGTAACTGGCAAAACCTGGTATAAGCTGCAGAGCGAGTAGTTACGGTGTAACCACTGAGATGGTATTACGCCGTAATTGGTAATGCGTCAAGAATTATGCTGCTAAAAGGTTGGTTATGACGTAATCACCAAGATGAGTTACGCCGTCACTCTATTTAGATCAGCAACTACATCAATTAGTTCCTCGTTTCCTGCAAAAATAGTTAGAAAACACAAAACCCTACAGAAATGGAAATAAAACAAAAGAAAGGGATAATTCGGGTTGTCTCCCGAAAGAGAACTTTTCTTTATTTACGAGTCTTTAAGTTAGACTCAGAGCCGCGGGGCTTCTATGGGAGCCTTAGGACTTCCCCGACCTCTTCCATGTCTTTCATTAAATTACGCCTAACCCACCCGACATTTGTGGCAGTGCGGAGATATTCTTTGGTTTCAATCTTCCGGATCTTGCAAAATTTTTCTTCAGGTCCCAAGTGGTATCGCGTAAACTCAAATTTTTCGGCTATAATGGGTGGTGGCCTCTTAAACGGGATGCCAAGAAGTTTGCATCTTCTTTTCTCGTGCATTTCATCATCAGGGTCAATGAAACCGTCTTCGCCTTGTAACACGAGATAATCAAAATCATCGTCGTCGGAATCGGTATCTTCAAGTTGGTCGAGTATTTGCTTGCATTCTTCTTTTTCTACCTTAGACGAGTCCTTGGTGTCATCTTCTATTTTTTCATTAGGAATTTCGTCGTTAGGTTGATCTTTACTCATACATCAACTCCAGATTTTTTCTTTAGTTAACGCGTCAATTTTTCCGTATTTAATTCTGACCCAATCTTTGAAACCGAGATCATCAGGCCAAGGCAATTATGTTCTTTCAGAATCATTAGTTGAAGTCCATAGGAACTCGTCTTCCCCAGTTCTTTCAATGCTGCTTCCCTTGTCACATTCATACTCAAAAGGGTTGCAGGAAGCTCAAATGTTTCCTTCACTGGTTTTAATTTGTTCACACCAATGACTTTGAATTCCTTCGTCATTGTCATCTTCAGAAGGCATATCATCGAGGGGTTTAATGGTTTTCCTCGAAGAATATGTTTCTCATATTTGAGTTCCAGATTTCTGAACAAAGCCGAATTAATTATCGCGTCCCTGAATCTTATCGAATACCAATCTCTAAATGAAAGATTTCCAAAATCAACGTCATGCCTCCCAGATTCGTGTGGGCATATCCAAACCTCGTTCATCACATTACCTCCTCCGTTGCAATATTCATGAAAAGGATTACACGTTGGTCAAGCGTGAGTAATCTCATCTTCCATGACAAGTAAGGGTTTGCTGTAATGCTTGATAGGTGGTCCTTCCACTTCGTTAATAGAGAACTTGGCTAACCTTTCTTCGTCGTTAAGTGTAGTCCACATGTATCTGTCATCTTTTATTCTTTCTTAATCAACCCCACCATCGCAGGATTTCCGAGGATCACACGAGGCCCATAAGCTGTAGCATTCCCCATCGTCAATTGCAATAGCCTTACACCAATGACTTCTCCTTTTAGGGTTGTCATCCTTGGTGCCCGTTTCTTTGCTTGAATTCGGGTTACGCCGTAATTCTGAGGTGTGATTACGGCGTAACTCACTTTCACCATCAGTATCAGATTCATCCGAGTAATTGTTGTCATCAGAGAATACAGCCTTACATATAGTAGATTTGCTCTTTTGTTCCTCGTTTCTTCTTTGTACCTCGTCGCCGAGCTTTCCAATTAATGTTTCCAAGTTTTTAAGTGATATGTCATGTGCAGAGAGGCTCTTGTTTGTATTATCTTGGAAATTTTTAAGCCATTCCTCTTGCTCCTTTTGCCTTTTGGTAGTATCCGTAAGGTACTTATTAATAATTTCCTCCAGGTTAGTTCTTCTCTCATTACGCTCATAATACGGTGGGGTCCTCCACGAAACCCATTACGATTATCCCCGTATAAAGGCCTATTCTCTCCATATTTAGCTTCCTCGATCGCATCTTCCTTGTCAATTTTAGGGCAATTTTTAGTCAAATGTCTCCCACCATAGTTTTCGCAGCTGACTTGGATGACATGAACAGTTTCTTTGATTTTCAGCATATCTCTACCGAGATTCTCAAGCTTGTTGGTTATAGCTGCAATTCCATCTAAACCTCCGCCTTGGTTTCTTTTACTTCCTCCGTCGTGCCATTTTTTAGTGTGATTCGCCATTTTTTGAATGGCTTCAATTGCAAGAGTAGGAGTCATGTTCGGGATAGGTCCTTGATAGTCCAACATTTGCCTCGTAGTTACGTTAATTCCTTTGTAGAAAATGTTGACCTTCTGCTGGTTGTTCAGATCATGTGTAGGACACTTGTAAAGGAGATCGTTGCATCTATCCCAGGCTTGATACAAAGTTTCGTCGTCTTCTTGTTTGAAATTATGGATCTCCAAAAGCTGGTTAGAAATCTTTGATGGTGGACAATATCTCTGAATAAAGTGCTTTTTAAGTAATGCCCAAGTATTAATTGCCCCGGCGGGCAATCTTTCAATCCATCTTCTGGCAGCTCCAGTAAGAGTCATAGGGAATATTCTTAGCATAACAGCATCATGAGACACGCCCAGAATATTGAAAAGGCTTGCGATGTAAAGGACATTTTCGACGTGCTCATATGCATCTTCGTCCCTGTTTCCTGAAAAAGGGTTAGCACGAAGCTCCCTCATAAATTGGTCTTTGATTTCGAAATGGACATCCGCTCCAATTGTCTGTCTTACGAGACCCGGCCCTTGTTCCGCTCTTCTCAACGCCAAGTATTCCTCAAGAGTGAGGTCATCGATGTTAACAAATTCCATGGTACCTGAAAACTTGAAATATGATCGTGAGAAAAGTTTTAAAACGAAATGAAAAACTTAATATCAATCCTAATATAACTCCCCGGCAGCGGCGCCAAAAACTTGATGCAGGTTTTACTGACCAGGTCTTAATATTTATAGTGTCTCGTTATACCTATGGTCTACCCTAGTACACTAACGGGCAGTGTACCCGGTCGTGTGTAGTGTAGTAACCGGTAAAGCCGATGTCGTCCCAAGAGCTATATGTGTTGAATTATTACTAAGTCTAGGTGTCACAGATTTATAATGGTTTTGAAAGGGATTTAATTAATTAAACTACTAATGCAGAATAAGGCAAATAAAAGCAAATAAAGGATAAAGGGAAATCAATAGAGGAGAGTGGTGCTAACCTAATTAATCCTCCTAGCTAGTTATGTCTACATCTACTTACTTCCAATTACTTCAGGTGCGGTCAAAGTCGAGAGGACAACATTTGGTCAATTCGCCCTAACCTATCAGGAAAGATGCCACCACAGGAGAATTCAGGCACACCATCATAAGTCCTGTTGTTCCTGGTCCCCTAAGCCGAGTCATTAAGTATCGCTACATGCTAGATTTATGATAGTGAGTGCCCGGCCGTTAGGAACTTAGACACTCACCCCCTAATTCTTAAGTTCATACAAACGATAGGTGATCAGTTGGTCAAATCGCACAAGTAGAAAGGGTCTTCAGTTGGTCATATCTTACCCTTCCCATCTCAGTCCGCTCACCTAGGGTCAGTTGGTCATATCTCCTAGGCAATTGGCCTCTATCGCCATTCAAAACTACCGAACCAAGGGTGGCTACCAATAAACTATGCATGCATACACTTAGAAATAATTGTACGGAAGTAAAGTGAACGTAAACAAAACAATTAAGGAATCATAACTAGGCTAGCACCAAAAGGTGCTTAGCCGCTCATATTAATCATGCAAACCAATTCAATATTCAAAGAAATGAAATACATGAATTGAAAGTAAAATAAATATAAAACGCTAATGCTTATCGTAGGGGAGTGATTTCTCCCTTGGAGACAGCTCCGTATGCTCCTCTAGACCTGCCTTGAGCTTTTTCCCACGTTCTCATAGTGTTGTATGTGGAATGGAATGAATAGAAATGCTGGAATTCGTGGGGTATTTATAGGTCAGATCTGGGTTACGGCGTAACTAATATAGGAGTTAAGTCGTAACCTTATATTTCTTTGAATAATGCACTAGATCAGCTGGTTTTTCTGGCGTAACCTAATGAGTGGTTACGCCGTAGTCCTCAATAAGCTTGGTTACGTCGTAGTTGATGCAGTAGTTACGCCGTAAGTATCAGCGGTGTGGAACCTCATTTGACCTAATGTAGTTACGTCGTAACCTTTGGGAAGAGTTACGCCGTAACCAATGATAAGTTGGCTTTCTGAATCACGCAATAGTTACGACGTAATGTGAGAGACGAGTTACGCCGTAACTTCTTCAAAATAGCATACTGTGATAAATCTTTAGATATTTCTCCAGTTTCGCGTCTCTTTAGCTCCAATGCTCGTAATTTACCTGAAAGTGGAAAACAATGGAAAACAAGCATAAATCCATATAAATGATATAAATTACAAGCATTATCGGGGGAAATTGACACTTAATATTCAGGACTATTTGATGTTATCATTAGGACTCTCGTTTTTCGGATTTTCTTTACTCATATACTCTTTCCAGATCTTTTCCTTTGTAAACGTATCAACTTTTCTATATTTAATCTTGACCCAACTGTCAAATCCCAAGTTTTCTAACCACGGCAATTTTGTTCTTTCCATATCGTTGGTTGAGGTCCAAAATAATTCAACATCCCCAACTCTCATTAGACTGCTTCCCCCATTAAATTTATCGTCATAAGGGTTGCATGATGCCCAGAAAACTTCCCCAAGAGATTTTATCTTTTCACACCAATAACTTCGGGCTTCTTTGTCATCAGTGCTGCTTAAAGGATATTCCACGCAGTAGATGTCATTATTAACCAAATCCATTTTCTGATGATGATCCTCGTAGTCAATCTTGAGCTTTTTAAGAAGATTCGGGTTAATTTTAGCATTCCCGAATTGTATCACGTACCAATCATCAAATGTTAAATCTCCGAACTTGACCTCATGTCTTTCAAGCTCGTGAGGGCACGTCCATTCTTCTTCTTTTAAGCTACCACCACCGTTGCAATACTCGTGGAAAGGGTCGCACGTACGCCATGGTCGTGTAGATTCATCATCAGTTATGATCTTCGGATTGCACCAGTGAGTGATAGGTGGCTCCTCTTCTTCCTCGAATGAGAGCTTTTCCAATCTTTCTTCATCAGTATATGCAACCCACATGAATTTGTTATTCTTGACCCTATCCTTATCAGTTCCTCTGTCGCAAATTTCATGTCTAGGGTCGCACGAAGCCCATAGATCATACCAGTCCCGCATATCTACATGTATCTTCTTGCACCAGTGATATTTCCTTTTAGATGGGGACAGAGGGCATAAATAAATGTCATGGGACCATCCGTTAATTACCTGTATTCCTGATTCGTCCACTTCGAGAAATTTGTCTGCCCGTGTATCCCAGTTACGCCATAACTGTGATGTTTGGTTATGGCGTAACTCGCTTGAGTCATCCTTATTTACATCTTTCATAATCCCACGGTTGCTGTAAAAAACATAGTTACGCCGTAACTCTTCAGACAGGTTACTGTGTAACTCCAATCTGTCTCCGAAATCTTCACTAGAATCCAAATCTTCGGTGTGAGAATTAGCTTGTATCTTCAAGTCATCATCAGCAAAAATGACCTTACATTCCATTGTGGGTTTTGCTCCTTCCGGTTTAGTGTTATTCTTCCTTACCTTCTCACTAAGCTTTTCGACCATGGTTTCAAGGTTTTTTAGGGTTGTGTCGTGATTGGAAAGACTTATGTCAGTGTTTTCCTGAAATTCTTTTAGCCATTCATCTTGTTCCTTTTGTCTTTGGGCTGAACTTTCTAGGAATTTGTTTATTGTCTCTTCAAGGTTGGGCTTTCTTTCTCCATAAGGCCTACGATTGTAGTTTCCAGCAAATCCTCTACAAAAATCATTACTATTACGATTATCTCCGTAAAACGGTCGATTTTCTCCATATTTAGCTTCGTCAATTATATTTTCATCGTTGTTGTGAGGACAATTCTTGGTGAGATGTCCTCCCCCACAGCTTTCACAACCCACTTGGATAGCATGAACGGTTTCTCTTATTTTTAGCATATCTCGACTTAGATTTTCAATTTTGCTAGCGATGGCTGCAATTCCGTCAAAACTTCCGCCTTGGTTTTTTTGTTTCCTCCATCGTGCCATTTTTGGGAATGATCAGCCATTTTTTGAATGGCTTTAATTTCTAAAGTAGGATTCATGTTCGGGATCGGTCCCTGATAGTCCAAAATATGTCTTGTAGTTACGTTGATTCCTTTGTAGAAGATGTTGACTTTTTGCTGGTTGTTCAGATCATGTGTAGGACATTTGTATAGGAGATCGTTGTATCTATCCTAGGCTTGATACAACGTTTCATCGTCTTCTTGCTTGAAATTATGGATTTCCAAGAGCTGGCTAGATATCTTTGATGGAGGACAATACCTTTGGATGAAGTGCTTCTTTAGTAGAGCCCAAGTGTTAACTGCCCCGGCGGGCAATCTTTCGATCCATCTTCTGGCAGCCCCAGTAAGAGTCATGGGGAACACCATTAGTATAACTGCATCATGAGACACACCCGGAATGTTGAAAAGGCTTGCGATGTACAAGACATTCTCAACGTGCTCATACGCATCTTCATCCTTGTTTCCTGAAAAAGGGTTAGCACGAAGCTCCCTCATGAATTGGTCTTTAATTTCAAAATGGACATCAGCTCCAATTGCCGGTCTTACGAGCCCCGACCCTTGTTCTTCTCTTGTCAATGCCAAATATTACTCAAGAGTGAGGTAATCAATGTTAACAACTTCCATGGTACCTGAAATTTGAAAAGAGATCGTTAGAATTTGAGAAAATTTTAAAATAAAACAAAAATGAAAGACTTAATAGCAATCCTAATATAATTCCCCGACAGCGGCGCCAAATATTTCATACAAGTTTTACAGACCAGGTTTTATATTTATAATGTCTCGTTATACCTATGGTCTACCCTAATGCACTAACGGGCAGTGTACCCGGTCGTGTGTAGTGTAGTATTCGGTAAAACCGAGGTCGTCCCAAGAGCTATGTGCGTGGATTAATACTAAGTCTAGGTGTCACAGATTTTAAGATGGTTTTGATATCGAATTAACAAATTATTTACTAAAGCAAATAAAGGCAAGGGATGTGATCAATAGAGGAGAGTGGTGCTAACCTAATTACTCATCCTAACTAGTAGTGCTTACGTCTAATTACTTCCAATTACTTCAAGTGGGGACAAAGTCGAGAGGACAACATTTGGTCAGTTCGCCCTAACCTATCCGCAAAGAGCCACCACTGGAGAAGTCAGGTGTCCCTTCATAAGTCCAGTTGTTCCTGGTCCCCTAAGCCAAGTCATTAAGTTCCGCTACATGCTAGACTTATAATAGTAAGTGCCCGGGCGCTAGCATCTTAGACACTCACCCTCTAATTCTTAAGTTCATCAAAACGGTAGGTGATCAATTGGTCAAATCGCAAAAGTAGAAAGGGTCGTCAGTTGGTCATATCTTACCATTTACGTCTCAATCTACTCACTTAGGGTCAATTGGTCATATCTCCTAAGCAACTAGCCTCTACCGCCATTCAAAACTACCGAAACAAGGGTAGCTACCAATAAACTATGCATGCATACACTTAGAAATAATTATACGGAAGTAATGTAAACGCAAACAAAACAATTAAGGAATCATAACTAGGCCAGCACCAAGAGGTGCTTAGCCACTCATATTAACCATACACATCAATTCAATGTTTAATGTTACGAAATACATGAATCGAAAGTAAAGAAAAGATAAAAAGCTAATGCTTATCGTAGGGGAGTGATTTCTCCCTTGGAGATAGCTCCGTATGCTCCTCTAGATCTACCTCTGGCTTCTTCTCACGTTCTCTGATTGTTGTGTGTGAAATGGGATGCCATAAAATGCTGGAAATCGTGGGGTATTTATAGGCCAGATCTTGGTTACGGCATAACTAATAAAATAGTTTCACCGTAACATATAATTCTTCGTAAATTGCACTAGATATGCTGGTTACGGCGTAACCTTAGAAGGGGTTACGTCGTATCTTCAATAAATCTTGGTTACGTCGTAGTTGATGCATGAGTTACGGCGTAATTATCAGCGGCGCAGAACCTCATTTGACCTAATATGGTTACGTCGTAATCTTTGGGAGAGTTACGCCGTAATCTTTTGATAAGTTGGTTTTCTGAGCCACGCTTTAGTTACGGCGTAATGTGAGAGAGGAGTTATGCCGTAACGTCTTCAAAGTGAGCATACTATGATAAATCTTTAATAAACTCTCCAATTTCGCGTCTCTTTAGCTCCAATGCTCGTAATTTACCTGAAAGTGGAATATAATGGAAAACAAGCGTAAATCCATATAAATGATATAAAATACAAGCATTATCAGGGGAAATTGACACTTAATATTCAGGATAATTTGATGTTATCAGCTGGGCAGTTACATAAATCTCCACCACCGGAGCTAAGGTCAAGACAATCCTTAAAGGCAATATTGGGTGAACATATTATATAGGCTAGGGTGAATTGTCATTACTAAAATGCCACGGAAAATGGGAGAAAATGAATGATACATGACCAAGTCCATGGACAAGACATCAATGATTGCCCGCTTCTTCACCTAGACACGCTTCAAGACTAAAGCATAGGATAAGACTGTAACAACCCGCATTTTCGGGTTACTTTTCATTTTTTTGAAAAGTTACTATTCACTTTCACTATTCATCCCGTAAAATTTTTATTTCACATTCTCGTAAGTTAATTTATTTTAGTAATAACCTGAGATTTTGACAATCGTTAGATCATCTTCGCAAAAGTTACTAAGAAAACATCGTTTTAAAGTTTCGTTTTAGTCGGAGCACCATTTAAACATCCCGAGCATAACGAAACAACTCTGACAATTTTCCTCACATCAGATTAATTTTTAGATCACTCATAATCAATTAGAGAATTTTTAAGATTTTATTTAAATGTTACCAAATAAACCCTGAGCCGTACGAGACTAAACTTACGTTTTAAACAATTCTACTTAGACCCAGACTTAACCATTCCTGCACTGTGTTTTCTAAGATGTTTTGATACTTTTACATTTTTTGAAAACGTCAAACATATTTCCCTCCTCCTTTGACCATAAAGAAATTAACCTTGTACGTTTTACATTTTTGCTTAAATCGCGTAACTTTTAGACTTCACGTATAACTGTTAAGTTATCCCACTTATAACAACAACCATATTTTGACATCTCATGTCACTTATACACTAATTTTAGTCTAATTTAAATAAATTCACGGTCATTTCTCTGAAATCTTGTTCTTTTATGATAAATTGCGAATTACGCGTTTTTGACCCGTGTTTCCAGCTTTAAGCAGCGTTTTTGCACCCATGAGACTTATCAATCATTTTATATTTTTATATACAGTATAATGATGAGTCTCATCATTCCTGCAAGTTTCTTATTTTTACGATACCCGGTTTTACGTTTTATGGCTTAACAACTTACGGTTGGCTTTTAACGGAACCAAATCATGCTCTATGTAGGACCTTAAAACTATCAACCTTATCACAAACCCAACACGTTATGCGTAGAACACGAACAACACAAACACAAACATATGCGTAAATAAAGAAGGAAAGATTAAGATGTTGGTGACTTGATGTTTATAAAACCGTATATGTTGTGAGAGAAAGATGAAAACAATAAGTTGTATATTCCAAAGAAAACACACACACACACACACTCAAGCACACCCCTCAAATGAGACTTTGTGGGGTTTATATAGTACAAGTAACATGATGCCCTAAAAGGCTTTCTATGGGATTTCGTGGGCTGGACATGGGTTGGATTGGAGATAAGGCAAGCTTAACTAAACTAATACCCATTTAGCTTAGTCCAATCCACGATCCCGTTGACTATTCTAGCACGATATCTAACACACGTTACAAAGTTCCTAAACGTGAATGACCATCACTTCTAATAAAACTATTAAGGCTAACAATCTCCCTCTAAGGGGTGGTCATTCAAAAGATGCTCCACTTGAATATGTCTTTAATTTTCTCGAGCTTGAACTTAGTGTGTAGATATAAAATAGTCTTGATTATTTGTTCCTTTATGCTTTGTGATCAATTAATGTGGTTGTCTACCATTGTCAACTTCGTTGGTTAGGTGTCTCCACGTCTTTCTCCACCATGCTCACACTTCTATTTGTCTTTTGGTTACCAATGATGTAGTTCTCGAGTCTTTATACTTTGTAGATTCTTTGACTTTGACGAAGAATCATTTTTAACTTTGTGTTGCCTTTGATTATGATGAGAACTTTTCATGTGTTGTTGGTATGAGCATGTGGAGAATCTGCACGATCAATCCGCTCCGGAGCTTCCATAAGAAGAAAACATAAAAACAGGTTAGTAATAAGCGGATTCCGGCACTTACAAGTTTGAATTTCGAGTGTGTTAACAGCATAGTGTGAAAACACATCTCTAATTCTTACAGAGGCCGTTCCTGAACTGGAGTCCCACAAGTGAGATAACGCGATGTACCAAAATACACCTGCAGTTTAGATGAGTCGCTGAGGTACACCGAAGCATCACCCCACGACTGTAGACCGTTTGAGATACACTAAGCGTAATCCACGGGGAGTTACCGAAGTGACCTGCTGTCAGGGCTGCTTGATGTTGACCCTGGCAGGAGTTTCCATTCAATCACTGAGGATCACAATTGTGAAACCTCTCATAAATATTCTGGCAGATTGCTAAGATCTGCATAGGACTCTATAATATATCACTTGTGTCCTTATTGATGAACAACAAGCGATGTCATGTCAAGTGTTCCTATGAGATCTTTTGATGAATCTCGTGGCTCTAGACTCAATTAGTGCATTTTGGTTTTCCTGAGCGGAGACTAGGGAGAGGGTCTCCTTCTTCAATACCAACCATCTCTAAGAGAAAGTCGATAGATTATGTAGGGTTCCCAGTGAGAATGAAACAAATCCCTTTTGAGAGGAATTGAGTGGCTAGAAGGTTTAGTGCAGTGCGTCACTGGGTCCATGACGTCTTGGTCTTCAATACCAGTGTCATCTAGTGACAACCAGTAGCATATGAGTTAAACCCGGTTTCTGCCCTAAGGTTGAATATGGAGGGCTATTTCTTTTCACCATGTTTCGTTATATTTCTTTTTAATTCTTCAACCCCTTCTTTCTCCTTTCTCACATTACTCCTTTTTTTAACCATACCTAAGGACTTCTAGTACTAACTATTGGTGGTGTCCTTGGGTAGATCCCTCCGGCTCTGGCGGATCATAGGACGAATTTCCTATCCTTAGTCACCTTATAACTCCATGACTGTCCCATGTTGCCATAAAACCATTTTTCTTGAAAATCTCACAGAGTGTTTATGATAGAAAAACATGTTTGAAACACTCCGTGAGTTTTATATTTTCGGAAACACTCCCCCTTCACATGTGCTTATATGTTTTGACAGAAATCTGCACATAGAGGGTAGAGTTCGCACTTTTTGAATTGATCGACTTTAAATGAACTAGACCGATTCGAGACACGTTTACATCACTAGAGAACTAGCTTGAAATTATTACCCGTCCTGGTCAAGTCCATAAAAAGTTTCTCGAGATGGTACATGATTCCTTGTCAATTCATTGGTTTCATCTGAGTCGAGCTCATTTTGAGATTAAAACAACGATCATTAAACTTTTTTTGATCACATTTTAATCACGTCTCCTCCCCCTCAAAAATAGCATATTCGTGATATTTTTGATATCATCGGATTAAACAACATTTTAGAATCTTTTTGGGAGACAAACGGATTTGATTTAAGCATGAATTTGGAACATTTTATTTTATACTCCCCTTTTAATAAAGCATAATCAATTAAAGGGTTTTAGAAGGAGTTATCTTGAGCACAAAATATTTTGAAAGATTTTGAAAATCTTTTTGAACAATCTTGAAAAGGTGCTCCAGATGATGATGATTTCTCACCAGTTAAAATGTAGTGCACTAAAGCGTACACTAGTGATTTTCATTAAAAAGCACGAGTTTTGATTTGAAAAAATAATCAAAAGTCATCATTTCGGTCCGGGTTTCGTACTGATGTATACGAAAGCCATTTTTGAAGAAATTTTGAGAAACGACATGTTTTGAAAAACATTAAAAGAACTCTCGCTCAAGCATATGTACATGCCCGTATCATTGTTGAATGACATTTCTAGAAACGTACAGAATATCGATTATACAAGAGACATGTCGTGAGAAGAATATTTTTGGATTTTTGATTTTCTATTGTTTTTGTATTTTTGAAAGTTTTATATTTTTATATTTTGCTTTTGTTGGTTTTTCAAATTTTGTATTTTGTTTTTCAAAAGTATTTACAGCGAAGCTTTTTGGAAAAAACATTTTCAAGAAGATTCGAGAAGACGTTCTAACTCCTCAGGGGTTAGGCTTCACATTCCAATTCGTCGAACTAAATCGTCAAACCTTTCTTTTGGAAGGGCTTTAGTAAATAGATCGGCGAGTTGGTAATCAGTCTTCACGAAAAATAATTCAACAGTACCTTCTTCCACATGTTCTTTGATGAAGTGGTAGCGGACACGGATATGCTTAGTCTTTGAGTGATGAACAGGATTGCATGATATGGCTATGGCACTTTTCGAGTCACAATACATAGGTATTTTATCGAAAGTAAAGCCATAATCTGTGAGTTGTGTTCTCATCCATAGAACTTGAGCACAACACGCAGATAGAGACACATACTCAGCTTCAGCGGTTGAAAGTGCAGTGCAATCTTGTTTCTTTGAAGACCAGCTTACTAACTTTTCACCCAAAAAATGTGCTCCCCCGGATGTACTTTTTGCTGTAACTTGATCACCTGCATGGTCCGCATCTGAAAAAGCAATTAGATCAAATCCGGATTCCTTCAGATACCAAAGTCCCATGTTAATGGATGTCTTCAGGTACCGAAAGATCCTTTTAACCTCTTTGAGGTGCAGTTCGGTAGGCTTTGCCTGAAACCGTGCTAATAAGCAAACAGCAAAATGAATATCTGGTCGACTAGCAGTGAGATACATGAGAGAACCAATCATGCTCCGATATTTCTTCGGATCAATAGGTTTCCCAAACAAATCGGCTCCAATTTTTGGTGAAGTTACCATTGGTGTTCCGACAGAGTCATAATTATCCATACCATGATTTTTCAAAATTTCAGTTGTGTATTTAGCTTGATTTATAAAAATTCCACGAGGGGACTGATGTATTTGTAAACCAAGAAAGAATTTTAGTTCCCCCATCATGGACATTTCAAATTTGCGTTTCATGAGATTTTCAAAATGTTTTGAAAGATTCGGATTACTGGACCCAAAGATGATGTCGTCCACATAAATCTGAACAATCAAAATGTCGTTTTTGCATTTTTGTGTAAACAAGGTAGGATCAACTGTTCCTTTGGTGAAATTGTTTTGGATAAGGAAAGAGGACAGTTCGTCATACCACGCTCTCGGAGGTTGTTTCAATCCATAGATTGCCTTTTTGAGTTTGTAGACGTAGTCTGGATGTTCCATGTCGATGAAGCCTTCTGGCTGACTCACGTACACTTCTTCTTTCAGAGTTCCATTCAAGAACGTGGTCTTAATGTCCATCTGATAAACCGTGATGTTTTTGTGAGTTGCATAGGCTAAGAATATCCTGACTGCTTCAAGTCTAGCTACCGGCGCGAATGACTCTTCAAAGTCTATCCCTTCCTCTTGTCTGTATCCTTTGGCCACAAGACGAGCTTTGTTGCGAATTACAGTCATCTCTTCATCCCTTTTGTTCTTCCATAACCATTTGAGATCAATGACGCGAATGTCAATGGGTCTTGGAATCATTTCCCAAGAGTCATGAAGACGGTATTGGAGAAGTTCCTCCTGCATCGCTTCTATCCATGCGGGTTCTGCCATTGCCTCGCGAATGTTCTTTGGCTCTATATTGCTAATTGAGCAAATTTAAATGCATAAGTCGCAATCGGTGGCAAGTTGGCGTCTCGTCTGAATTGGCCTTGAAGGTTCACCAATAACTTGTTCAATTAGGTGGTCTTTTGTCCACTTCAGAGTAGAAGGATACCGTTGGTTATACGTATGCGAGTTAGATGGTTCTCGTAAGCTTGAGGAAGATTCAGCTGATTCCGTAGCAAACGGGTTTTCAAATAAGTCTTCATCTAACGTTGCATCGTTCTGGTTTTGGTTTTGCTCATCAACTGCTGGTAGAACGGGTGCAAGAACTTGAGTAGATGTAGATGATGTAGATGGAGTTGGTGCATTGGTTTCGACCATTGTAGATGCATCTTCTGTTGGTGGTGGTGGATGATTTTGAGCGGGTGCAGCGGAATGATGGTTTGATGCATTTGTCAAAGTTCCACCATAGTATTCATCGAACATTAACTCGAAGAAATTCTCCCATTCTTGTTCTTTAGGATTGTCATACGCAGTTGATTGAGCTCTTTGATGTATGAGTCCTGAACTGATGTGTCCAGAAGTCTGTTGGTTTAGTGCGGGTTCTAGAGCGAGTCTCTCAGAAGCCATATGTGAAAGTTCATCAAATTTCACATTCATCGTCTCCATGATCCTCCTAGTTCTTCTGTTATACACCCTGAATGCCCTCGAGTTATCTGAATATCCAAAGAAGATTCCAATATCACATTTAGCTTTCAATTTACCTAGATCTTCTCTGTCGTTCGTCGGATAGCACAAAGCGCCAAACACGTGAGGTTTTCTGTTGTTCACAATTTCATATGGGGTTTTATTGAATCTTGGATGGATTAGGGATCGGTTTTGAGTGAAACAAGCAGTGGCAACAACATCAGCCCATAGAAATAACGGTGCACTAGAATAAATTAGCATTGTGCGAGCAGCTTCCACAAGAGTTCTATTTCTTCTTTCAACTACCCCATTCTGCTGTGGAGTTCTAACAACTGATGTCTGATGTGTAATTCCAACATCTTCAAAATAAGTTCTTAACTCCTGATTTGTGAATTCAGTGCCGTTGTTTGTTCTTACAACCCTTACTGGAGTTTGAAGAAGTACTTGAATGCGTTTCAGAAAGGTGATGATGATGCCTGGTGCTTCGTCTTTTGATCTCAGAAACTTAACCCATGTATATCTTGAATAATCATCGACGATAACAAGAATATACTTTTTCCCATTAATGCTTTCAACTCTCATTGGGCCACATAAGTCCTTGTGCAACATATGCAACTTTGCTTCCGAACTAGGTACGGATTTGGGTTTATATGATGCTCTTTTGCTTTTTCCTTGTTCGCATGATGGACATAAGTGATCCTTGGTGTATTTGAACTTTGGAAGTCCGTTGACGATGTTGTCTTTGGCAAGATTGTTGATGGTGTCAAAATTGAGATGGGATAACCTTCTATGCCACAACCAGGACTGTGTTCTAGATGCTCGTGTCATAAGACATATTGGTGATGAAGAGGCCATTTGATTGATGTCGATAGCATACAAGTTTGTATCACGATTCCCAGTTAAGAGATCAGTGCCATCCATGTTTCTAACGAAGCAAGCATTTTTCCTAAAAGCAACCTCTAAATCTGCATCACAGAACTGCCCGACTGAAAACAAATTGTGTCCCAACCCTTCGACATACTAAACCCGAGTGATCAAATAATTTCAAAAAGGTAGATCTCCATAACCCATGATAGCTGCTACATGATCATTTCCAAAACGTACGGTTCCCATGAATTTCCAGACGAAATTGATCAGCAGCTTCAGATTCCCGGTCATGTGCTTGGAGCAACCCGAGTCGACGATCCAAAGACAAATTTCGATAACCTGCCAGTAACAGAAAAAGAATATTGTGGAAACCGTTTTGATTTTGGTTCTTTGGGTTAGAGGTAAAATCCTGATCACACTCAAAGAGGTTTTCTACAGGGAATTCTGGTTTATCACTCATTGTACCATTCTGGAGTGTGAAAGTTCTACCTGTGGGTTTCCAAATATCATCCCTAAAGTATACACTATAGTTCCTGTCAGTAGTGTAAAGTCTAAGTTTTGCAACTAGTCTTCCTACTTGTTTAGCGTAAGATCTTTTTGGAACGTTCTTCTTAACAGGCTTATCATTCACATTCTTAGAAACACAATCATCTTGAACATTAATTAAAGATTTCTTGCAAGTTAAACAAAAAGATTCAACACATTCATTAGACTTAGCAAGTTTCATAGGTTCAGTACATTCAGATGAAATGTCTTTCTTATTCAAAAGCGGTAAATTCCTAGGGTGTTCTTCTACTTTCTTCTCTTTATTCAAGCTACTACTCCTAGAGGCAGTCGAGACTCTATTGTTCCTTGCATTGCTCTTAGGCTTTAGTCTGCTGCTCCTAGAGGTGCTTTCTAGTCCTGTAAAAGGTAAGGCACACGCATTAGGATTCACATTTTTATGAAGGGAGGTGGTTTCAGATTTCCTAGTCTCTTTAGAGTGCTTTTCTAAACTTATGTCGTTTGTTCCATATGTTTTAGATGTGGAGGCAGACGCATTGGTGATACTCATCTTAAAAAGGCCAGGTGCTAAAACTTTTGGTTTCTCGATAACCGCTTTTCCTTTATCAACATGTTGTTTAGGTAAGGCATGTGGAGTGACTGGTTTTGATGAAACATTTTTCTCATTGACTTTTGGAGGAGGCATAGAAACAGACATTTTTGGTTTGGAAACCGGTTTGGGAACATTTGCTTTCTCCTCAGTCAATGGTTTTGTGATCACAGTTTCCACTGCCTTTCCTTTTTGACATTCCAGCTGAGCCCTCAAAAGATCATTTTTCGCGTTCATGTCATTGTAGGCACGCTCATACGACAATTTGTCATACTTGCATTCCTCAGTTTTTCGATCAAGTTGTTTAAAATATGACACATTTTCTTTTTCAAGTTTTTCAAGAGCTTTTTCATATTTTGAAACAATTTCGGAGGTCTCAGACTGGAGTCTTTCATGATCTTCAACAGAATATGTTTGCAAAATGATGGACATAATATCAGTAGTCAGAACATCTTCGAAGAGAGAATCATTTAAATTTTCCAAAACTTTGATGTGTTCAACACTTTCATTAGCTTGCTTTACCAGGGATTTATGGTCCTTGACAAAGTCAGTTGTTTCTTTCAAAAATGCTTGTTCAAAATGAATTACCCTTGAGTTGATTTTATTCAGCTGAGGGGCAATTTGAGTTTCAAAAAACTTTTTTTGTTCATTATCAAAACTATTAAACCAGATGTTTGTTGTAATATTGGTTTTAGTTTTAACAGTCTCTTGAAGATCCGCAATTCTAGTTTTCACATTTTCTAAAATACTTCGCGCATCACTTGTGTTAAAAGGATTGTTTGAAGACATTTGTTCAATGTTCGAAAGAGATTTGGATACAACAATTGGTTTTGAAACTGATTTTGAAACTGGTGTTGACACTGTGTTTGAAACACTAGGTGTGGTGGAAAACGTTGATTGTTCTTTATGAGAAACAAACGAAATACCATTAATTTTGTTCCATTTGTTATAATCAATTGGTTTGATTTCCGGATATTTTTGTTTCATTTTTGATCTACTCTCCTCAGATAGTTCCAACGTTTCAAGAGAATTATGTACAATTATAGGTGCATGCAAAGGTTTGCCATTGTTCAACACATTCCGTTCTTTAGCTTTCTTGAGGAAACAGGGAGGTGTGTTACCAAGAGCCATTTTATGCATAGTATGAAAAATCGGATTTACTTGATTAGAAAGCATCTTGTTTGTTTTAGCGGAATGACCCGTTGTAAGAAGCAAATTATCCAATTTTTTGATAGTTTCATTTTTATCCAGAATTTCATCAAGAAGAGAATCTTCTCGTTTTGAAAAATCAGCAATCAACTGTTTCTTCTCTTTTTCAAGATCAGAGAACAATGCTTTTTGTTTAGAAAGTTGGTCATTTAGATCAGAAATTTCCTTGTTTAAAGATTTTATTTTCATGTTCAAATTCACATCAAGTGTGTCATACTTGAGTTGCAATTCTTTTTCTCTTAAAACAGAATCTCGATAACCAATTTCTAATTCTGATATTTTGTTTGTATGAAATTCAAAGGCTCTTGTGTTCTCTTTGTAACTCTCAAGCACAGTGATCAATTTAGCATTCGCTGCCTTAACTTCGCGATTGACCGTTCGAACTTTCTCAATTTCAATGCCACAGTTATTGATTAATGATTCAAAGTAAGCACGTGTTTCCTCATCAGTCTCAGTATTTTGTGCCACACAGCCTCCACTAGGATCCACATATGGAGTTTCAGAGTTAGTATTGCTACAACTCGGATTGTCCAGGTATGTATCATAAGTAGGTGCTGGCGTCACAGAATGTAGGATCGTTATTTTATTGTGTTTGATGATTCGGGTGGTCTTGGAAGATCAAAATACACGTTTGCCATTTTAGAGAGAGAAAGTAGAGAGAGAGAGAGGGTGTTCTTGCTAGAGGTTTACACAAAGGAAAGATTAGATTGAATGAAGCACCACCCCTTCCATCCATGGAAGGGGTATTTATAGTTACAGAATACACGACCTCCTATCGGCCTGTGGATCAGGGATACAGTGGGTAAAGACCCGTCCTTCCTCCACGGTGTTACACTACGCTAAACTAAACTAATAACTAACTAATAAACTGATAAATAACGTAAACAACGACAAATCTACGAGCTAACATATGCTAGACCATTATTGGGGTGACCGACTCTTTAACATGGAATTTCCAATTCCTAACAATCTCCCCCTAAGGGAGGTCACCCCATGAAATACATTTTGCTTCCTAGCATTCTATCTTTGACTTCGTTCTTGAGCTCGTAGACTTGAATTCTTCATTTCCGCAATCTTTGTGCTTTAGTAGCGAATCTTCAAAGTCCGCATAGTTTTGTACTTTCAGTGGAGGCCTTTAACTGATCCACATCTTTGATGATCTTCGAGCTTTCTTTGAGATAATCAGCCACAGTAAATCTCTGGATCACCCTTTATTGTGTTGCCATCATGTGATGTTGTGACTTTTGGACCGACATGCTCACACTTTTGAATCATGACATCTTTCCATCAGAGTAGCGGAAGCCTTACTGGTTCATGATATTTGTAGCAGCGAAGCAGAAGCACAGTATGAAATATCAGAGCCAGGTTATGTAGATATGCACCAGTCATGATTTCTTCAATAGAGTGTGGATGCTGTGAGCATGCGGCTTTGGATTGACTCCTCAATTCTGATCAGCTGCAACCGTCCAAATGTACCTGCAAACAACAGTTAGCAATAAAACATACGAAAGTGTCTTTGACCACTTTCGTTGAATTGAGGTACACGGCCCACGGTTCCCCGTTGATCAGTACAAGTACTGCCTGTAATCAGGTAGGATTCCTAAGAATCTCCTTGACAGGGTTTCACAGCTGTTCTAGCTGTTCTCAAACCGGAACGTCTCAAAGAAGACAACACGGAGTGAGTGAACCAGCGAATTGAGATTCACTGATTGATGAAAAATGATTTAAAAGCAATCGCGTATTGCTTAAAAGAAAGAGTTTTGCAATACGACGAAGGTTTTATGAGAAAGATAAATTTTCAATCATAAATACTTTTTATATTTGAAAGAGTACACATTCGACGTGCTAGTAAGAACAAGATTCGCACATCGAACGGTTTTTCCAAAAGTATTTTTTTCAATCAGAGATACTTTTTGTGTTTGAAAACATAAGTACACATTCGACGTGCTAGAGAAAAAAAGGTTTGCACATCGAACGGTTTTTCCAAAAGTATTCGTCAATTCCATTCCTGGACCAAGGTTGATTCACGAGTGAATCGCCCCATCGTTTCTATCCAGTTGTCACAAGTTTGATCTTACTAGAAGATCTCACATGTCACCCACCAAGAGCTTGTTTGATGTTGGCTCTAGAAGGCTTTCCATCTTCATCGTGAATATTGTTATATATCACTCGGATGTTCTGGCAATACCACAAGGATAATGCGTAGGACTCTTAATATATTCTTACTTTCCACATTGAGTGAAACAGAAAGTCTTCATTAATATAGTATCCTAAATGAGATATTGTGGATGATCTCTTGGCTCTAGACTCAATAGTGCACATTTGGTTCCTGTGTCGGAGACTAGGAAGAGGGTCTCCTTCTTCAATATCAACAATCTCTAAGAGAAAGTCGATAGATTATGTAGGTTCCCCATGAGAATGAAACAAGCCCTTTTAAGAGGAACTTGAGTGGTTTGGGAAGTTGTAGTGCAGTGCGTCACTGGGTCCATGACGTCTTGTCTTCAATACCGATGTTACCTTAGTAAGCACCAGTAGCATATGTATTGAACCCGGTTACTGCCCTAAGGTTGAATTATTGGAGGGCTATTTCTTTTCACCCTTTTTCATATTCATTTCTTTTTCATTCTTCAACCCCTTCGGTGCTTACCGAGACTTCATTACTAGAACCTTGTTGGGTTTATTCCAGTACTAGCTCTGTCTTAGTCCGCACTCTTCCCATATTCTCATTTTTCTCCTTTTTTTCAATATACCTAAGGACTCTACACTATCTAGTGGATTGTCCCTGGGTAGATCCCTCCGGTTCTGGCGGATCGTGGGAACAAATACCTAACCTAACCATCCTTATAACACCATGCATAAAGTAAATTTGGTCGGTCTTTTGGTATTGTTCATTCCTTCTTGAAACCAATTGAAAAATCATTTGGAAAACCAATCAAGGTACTTGTGATACGAGATCAAAGCATTTTGTACCTTAATAGTTTTGATCATTTAGAAAACCTCCCCCTCAACATGTGCATATGATTTAGAAATTGTTTAGCACATGGAGGCAAGAGGACTTTGAAATATTTTCTTTGATCACAATTTTCATAGAAAAAGCCATTTGATTTTCTTGGTAAATTCTCCCCCTCAATATGTGCATAGGATATTTTAAAACATTTTTCTCACATAGAGGCAAGAGTTCTTTTGAAGTACATCCACGATCACAAAAGCCATTAAGAAAACCATTTGCTCCCCCTCAATATGTGCTTCGAGATTCGAAAGCGTTTAGCACATATGAGAGAGCAGCCTGCACATTTTCATCAAATCGATCATCATATATCAAGTTTCTTTATTAAATCACAAATTCTTCCCCGATCAAAAATATCAAACCCTTTGAGATTTTCGATCTCAAGTGATTTAATCAGGTTTGGAAAACATGGGAGAATATGTGGCCAAGTTTAAATACTCATCATGTTTTTGGATAAATCCTCCTCCTCAATATGTGCATTGTGTATTTGAAATCGTTTGGCACATGGAGGCAGGAGTGCCTTTGAAGGACTAAAACCAATTCCATTTAAACAGATAAGAGATTTAAATCACTATCTCTCCCCCGATCAAAAATTTCAAACCAATTGAGATTTTGGATCCCGATTGATTTAAATCATTTAAAAGAGTTTGGGGAAAGACGTGGCAAGATTCGATTTTGAAAAATGACAGATAAGGACCAGATTTAAGACGTTAAAGCTTGTTAGTGTCAGGTATGATTGTTTTAAGAGACCTGTAAGTAAAATAAAACAATTTCACAATCAAACAAGAACAGAAAAAATTTCATTTTGCAAGATCTTTGAGTTTTAAAGAAAATTATACCATGACATAACATTAAATCTTTAGATCACCACATTTTAACGTACAACACGGAACTTTTGTGAAGAAATATCGTTTGAAAATATTTTATTTTAAATCACTCTCCCCCTCAATCCATGACAGTAGTCGATGATTGAGTGACTTATGTTTTGATAAAATGAAGTCCGGTGATTTCCAAAATTTAGTTCAATTTATTTTCAAAACAATACTTTCCATTTTCAAAACAATTTAATCAAAGTTTTAGAATTGTTTAAAAATGGTATCCTGCACAAAGATACGTTAGGTGGATGAGAAGCTTCCATTGTTGCTGTAGGGCTTGGAAGAAAACCGTCTGCAGATGCAGTGAGACTTCTTCTTACGTTGCATTTTGAATGCCAACTGAGGTCAAATTAAGCTCCGTTTCTTCAATCACTTAGAAGAAAACCATCTGCTGATGCAGTGAGACCTCTTACGTTGCATTTATGCCAACTCTCCATTGAAGTCCAATTAAGCTCCGTTTCTTCATTTGTCAACCCAAGAAATAGTTACCCTTTCCTTTTGACATCCAATCATCATATTATTTGGGATCCGGATCGGGAACATTCTTATATACCAATATACCTGCATACGTTAGTGAACACACACACAGATATATGGTGGTCGACAACACCCAAACAACAATCGACTAATAAAAGTCAATGCAACATGTCAATCAGATCATATAAGGCATGGGGTTTATGTGTTAATCAAACTCTAATCATCTAAACCTAACAATCATATCTTAAATTCCTAGTCCTTCGACAAAGGCAAATATCATTTTTAATTAAGCACGTACGATAATTAAGAAAGCTCGTTAGATGATATAGATTTGAAAACATTCTCCCCCTCAATCAATGACTCATTTTTTGAAAAATTTTAAAAGCGCAGAAGTCATTGATTGAGTTTGCAAATTAATACGAAAACTCTGATTCTGATTGATTTTTCAAGCAACTCATTTACCACCATTTTTGGAAAACAACAAATATTTTTCTGAAGAATTTTAGACGGAAAAACATTTGTGTAGGAACAGCAGTCCTTCGACGTACTTTCCTCAAATAGTTTTAGGATAAGTGCACGAAATATTTTTGAAAATTTGTATAGCGCAGCACTTTCCTTTCTTTGAAAAACGGGTTGCTATCGGAAATAATAGCAAGCCATAGTTTTAAGCACGGGTTGCAGTCTGAAGTAACTGCAAGCCATTATTTGAAGCCCGGGTTACAGTCTGAAATAACTGTAAGCCATATTTTTTAGACATGTTTCGAAAAAGAATATTTACACCTTCTGCTCGAACTTCATCTATGGTCCCGTGCCATTATTGAATGACATTTCTAAGACCGCAGATGTTATCGATACCAGAAGACATGTCTTGAGAAAACAATATATTTTTGTTATTTTTCAAATTTTCTAATTTTTATGGGTTTTTGAAGATTTTATATTTTTCTATTTTCTTTTTGTTGGTTTTATATTTTTGTATTTGGTTTTTAAATAAATATGTACAAAGATAGAGTAGATGATATAATTTAAGAAGATGATGATACGAGTACCGAGATAAGGATATCGAGCAGCACGTCGTAGAATATAGAATTCGCCATCTCTTAAACTTCCACCACCAAAGCTTCCGAGGCTCCAAAATAGAAGATAGAATATGAGCCTTTGAGAAAAAGAGACTTTGGCAGCTTCCCCCCAAACTGAAAATCCTTTAGCTGAGCAGATTCAAAGCTTTCTTTCAAGCTTCAATTAGCCAGGTGCACAAATAAGCAACTATTATCATCGATCTTGCTGCTCCTTTTAAGAATAATCACCGTGATTCTTCGTTCGAGGTTATATCATCCAATAGAAGAACAACACTGTATCATCCCACACATAAATAACACTTCTCAAATTTCATTCTACTGAAGTCTGACGCAATCCATTCCAAAAGGTGTCAAGAGAACACTTCCCCCAAGTAGTTGAATTGATGCAGTCAGTTTCTTAGATTAGAGCTCACGAACCCGAATACACATACCCGAAGACAAAGAAAATTATACCATCGAAGTAGCAGATTAAGTCCAATAGCCAAAGAGTAACCTCGATGTATACTTTTCTCTCCCCCTGAAGAAAGTGTATGAAGCTCAAGAACCCGAAGTACCTGAATGCCCAAAGAGAGAATAACCGATAACATTGAAGAAGCAGGCCGAATCACTGATTATCTCTGCGGGTGACAATCTCTGCGGATGTCAGCACCGGAATAAGTGATTATATATCTGAATCACAGATTAAGCCCTCAAGTAAAAAAGCTGAGCATCCCCAATGTACACAATCTCTCTCCCCTGATGATTGCGATTACATCAAAATCATCACACACTTGTGTACCTCTTTTTATCTTCAGAAACTTACTCTTACATCACTTCCCCCACGTCGTTGGAATAATAACACACAAAGCCTTGATGAGTAAAACCTTGAGTTTCTCTGCGGTCATGACAATTGTCTTCCCGGGATATCTTCAATCACTTAGAAGAGTTAAGTTCATCAAGTTTACTCGCCATGAGTCAAACCTTGAGTTTCTCTGCGGTAATAACAATTGTCTTCCCGGGATATCTTCAATCACTTAGAAGAATTAAGTTCATCAAGTTTACTCGCTTTGTGTTTAGATGTGAGTCTCCTTCCCCCTTGCTGGTTTTGATACTTCAGAATCAGCAACTCTTTGAAAGCCCATATACTCGAGATCTTTTGAGAAGAATACCATTAGCACAAATATATCTGTGAGAATCAACCTGCTGAATTATGTGAGCAAGTCTAATTGGGGATTAAATCTGGCATTTCACTCTCCCCCAATTAGTGCTCTCCCCTAAACCGACAATATGTTTGATAACAGCCCAAATTAAGAAGAAGTCTTTAGATCTTTAAATGTAACTCGTCTTTAGTCTTCTAGCATGTAGCAGAAAATGTAGAACTGACTGAAGACTCGACCTTCTTCAAAATTGTCCAGTTGGGGAATGGATAGTTAACATCTTCAACTCACCAAAACACAAGAACATCACCAAAAAGCATCCCAATTAATTTACATCTTGCAAATCCCCTTAATTAAGATCCTTCCCAATCAAACAAGAACAGAAAGATGTTCATCAAGGAAATCAGCAATCAGCCCGCAGCGAACACACGAAATGGTAATACCAAGCAAACAATCACATCAAACAAGAACAGAAGGTTGTTCGGAATCATCATGTTGATGTGCACGTGAAGCATTAACCAGAAGCACTTTGTCAATAAACTCATATCAGCTTGTGAAGATGTCAACTAACGGCTCTTAGAAGAAACACCATGTAAAGATGACCCGATAAGAAGAAGCTCGGTTCTTACATGAGTTTGGAGCCGTTTAACCATTTATTCTCAGATATCGATCAACCATGCAGAATTATCATACTTCTTCTCCCCCTCAAGAATTGTATACGGAGATGCCATTCTTGATTAAATAAGTGAAAATCATCCGAATGTTCTATTCACACTTCTCTCCCGCAAAATCAGCACATGATGTCGCCATCTTCATTATAATCGAGCAAGTGGAATGAGAAAACAATCAGTGGTAGCCCGGTTCACTTGATGACTGAAGCGCATGGAAAAAGTATGAAGCATGTTGATGAGAATGGTCATAATAAGAAGATTTCTCTTCTACAGAAGATAAAGCGCACTGACACGTACACCTTTCTTTTCTTTAGAGAACGAGGCATGAACTGTTGTGTTCATACGTCATAAGAAGATTTCTCTTCTTTCCAAGATAATGCGCACTGAAACGTACACATTTCTTTTCTTTAGAGAACGAGGCATGAACTGTTGTGTTCATACGTCATAATCTCTCTCTTTTCAATCTCTTTTGGCAAAACATGTAATCAACCCCATTATCATTCAGTAGGCTCTTTGTCATGACAACTGATGGAGAATACCCAATATGATGAATTTGACCCTGAAGTAAACTAACCCAAACTCGTGACTTAAACTTGCACATATGAAACAAAGAGAGGTGCCGAGAATTCATGCTCCATTGAATCTCTTAAGTACTCTATACTCTACAACCAGCCAACCATCAAGTAATAGACATACATTACCTCTTGAAAATCCACAATTGAATGTGACACTGAGCACTACAACGTAACTCCTTAAAGTGATAGTTATTTTTGTGGTAAAAAGAGCCCAATTCCCCCAGAAAAAATAGACTCTCAAAAATAACTAGATTTCCAAGTCTTCATTTTTTGAAATAAGCTCGAACAAGGATCATGAAGAATCTTCATCCATCCATCCCCGATACCTTCAGATACTAAGTACACTCGCCCGTGATAATTCACTTCAACTTCAAATAAATAATAGTGAATTAACTCCGTTGTCACATCTTCTGGTTAAAAGCTCAATTCTAGCCTCCTTTGACGTTTGAAGTGAACTCTGATAATGGTTTTCATCCCGACCATGGTTAGAAGCACATAACCTCGTAAAACCATGTAATAACCAAACTGCCATGACGAATATCCAAACACACACCCAATTCATGAAGTACACCCTTTTATCCCTTCTTTGAAGCAGAAACCGTAGCACCAGCATCAAGTAAGATCCAGAATTACACTTTCTCTTCTCCAAGATGGTTCCATCATTACGGGATTTTACAACTCTATGGTTCAAACCGAGAAATAGTTTCTTTCACGGGATTTTACAAAACCAAGAATAAACCGTAAGATAGATCCGGAAATGCACTTTACTAATACCAGGATGTTTCCATTGTCACGGGATTTTACAAGTCT
This sequence comes from Chrysanthemum seticuspe, assembly GCA_019973895.1. Lineage (NCBI taxonomy): Eukaryota > Viridiplantae > Streptophyta > Magnoliopsida > Asterales > Asteraceae > Chrysanthemum > Chrysanthemum seticuspe. The sequence goes on along the minus strand of BPTQ01000003.1, from coordinate 112,773,974 downwards.
ATGATTTAAACCGAGAAATAGGTTCTTTCGCGGGATTTTACAAAATCAAGACAAAACCGTAAACAATGTCAGCTTGAATGTGTTATGACGACTTTGGTTTCAGTGAATATCTGTTTTAGGGGAGCGTGCTGCGGTTCATCAACGGTTCATAATCAACATCAACACCATCATCAACCATCCAATTAAACACTTTCGTAGATACATCAATCATGCATTCTGTTGGCTATTGTAGTGACCACATGGAGAAATAGACCCGATATGCCAAACGTGAACAAGACGTAACATTCCCCGGATTTGTTACTTAAGCTTGCACTAATTCTCGTGAAAAAGAAACGGTGTACCCAATGTACAAAACCTCTTGACGTATCCTCAACTGCGTGAGACACCGAAGTGATAGCTACGTTGTGGGTTAAGCGAGAAAGAATCACAACCGTAACTAAATAGCCAAGTCTTTATCACACTCAATAAGCGCCCAAACAAGTCATCTTCGCGGAAGGGTAGAAAGAAAGAAGACGAAAATAAGTAAACGCGCCCGGAAATCCTTACTTCAAATCCAAATAAAGAATACTATCCAAACAACCCCGTAGTCAACCTAGTTTCAATAACAATTCAAGCCGTGACAGAATACCCTTCGTGAAAATGTATAAACCAAGTATCAAGCTGCATAGCATCACAAATCTCATTATCAACCCAAATCTCATCATCATCTCGCAATTGGCACGTCACAAATAATATCATAAAATCTTATAATTCAACTTTTGAGAAGCTCATACCAACATTAGCCGTAGACACATGTATCATCCGTTGAGCGTTTAAGACCAAATAACACATAATCTAAAAGTATCGAAAGTTATGTGTCAGAATTTTTCATGATAATTCAGAACACACCATTATTTTACCAATCGAGCCCAACATAATTAGATCAATCTTGTAGCCCAATACAAATTCATGTTACATTCTATGTATTCGGTCCATAAATGGTGCAATCAAGCACACGATCCAACTCAAGTGATACTAGTTATCATGAACCAAACTCATATCTGATCCCATCCAAGCCCACGCAAGATCCAAAATATATTCCAACAACCAAAATAATGCCACACTCCGATTGCAACTAAAAGCCCATAGTGGTTATATTTAAACGCATAGAATCCAAACATGATCCAGTTCCGGCCCATGAGGTCATTAGATAACCATGATCCAGTATAACAATCCGACCCATAAACTGGCCTAACACTCACAACCGGTTATAAATGTGTAATGTAACACATTTTACCCTAACCCTAAATCATTCATGATAAAAAAAATCCGCCTACCACTGACTTTCACAAAATCTGCTCTTATCACAAAAAAAATCGTCAGCTTACAAATCTCCAAAAACGGATCACATCTACCATAACTGTTATCCCAACGCAACTTTTAACAACATCATAACCCCTCCATCAAACCAATCTTACTTGCTCGCCACAGGGATGGATTGAGCATGTTGTCTATGCCACAGGGATGGTGATAATTGTGAGTCTCCAAGGTAGGTTTTGTTATCTTTTAATTATGAGTTTTTCGTTTTTATCTACAAACCGAATATAGGATTAGAATGAGACCTGAAGGTTTTGTACTAATCTTCAAATAATTCGAATATTCTCATTAGAACATTGATCTATGAAGGATTAACTCGTGTGCACGATCTTAAGTGGTCGGATGAAAAGAGAAACAACACGATGAATCTGAGATCTATTATGTTGTCCATTATTCGTTTAAGTAATCAAACACGGATCGATGATGGATTAACTTTTGTGTAAGATCTTTCATGGTCTTTGAAAAACAAAAAATAATCTGAGATCAATTACTTTTTTTGTCATTTGTTTTCGTTTCTTGATTTATGCAATAAGATTTGTGATGATGTATGTTTCGTGTTGACCCTCGTGATCTTGATGTTGTATTTGAATGCCACGAAACAAATAGCCGAGATCTAGTGACTTGTTTTTCTTTATCGGTTATGAGTTGATCTATGAATATTTCTAAACTTGCTTTAGACCTTTGGTCTTGATGTAACTCTTGAGTTCCGCCAAGTTAGAGAAACTGAGATCAATCGAATATGAGTCCGAGTCTTGACCATTGTAATCGTTGTTAAGACATAGATGAGTGATGTTGTTGATGAGGTCTTGATGTTTGGTAATTGGTATATGGTCGTGTTGGTCGAGTCATTTCTTCTTCTACCCTTTTGTCAATTGGCTACAGTCAAGACCAGTATGACAAGTTGCTAATTTGTCACAAGTCGCTACTTGAGAACAAGTCGCTACTTGAGACCAAGTCGCTACTTGAGACCAAGTCGCTACTTGATACCAAGTCGCTACTTGAGACCAAGTCGCTACTTGTGACCAAGTCGCTACTTGTGACCAAGTCGCTACTTGTGACCAAGTCGCTACCATGAGTAAAGACTCATGGCAAGTCGCTACTGAGATTCATAGTATCAGGACAACATGTTAGTAAGTCGCTACCATGATTTTTGAAATTATCAGATGAGTTTTCCGACTACTTTTCCGACCATATTCATGACAAACCCAGAAACTACATAAAAAATGCTTCATTGACCCGTTTACTTCACTAAGATTACTAGTAAGATATGACCATAATTGTTTGGATAAAAGACATGACCAAAACTGTTTGGACAAAAGATTTGACACATAACAGATATTGACATTGAAGCCAAATGACATAGTGTTTTTGACCAAATAGAATATACCAAAAAAAACGTGTATCAAAGGCTGTCACCACAAAAGCAGAAAACAAATATCCGGATGCAAAACAAGTGGTTTAAAAACAGCATAAAACATGTAGTAGACTACAATAAATCATCAAAACATGAAAACCTTGGATCAAACCACAACAAAACCAAACAAACCACATAAACCGAACCGTGTACAAAACCATATAAATCATCAACACAACCAAACCTGGCTCTGATGCCAATTGTAGGAACGTTATTTTATTGTGTTTGATGATTCGGGTGGTCTTGGAAGATCAAAATACATGTTTGCCATTTTAGAGAGAGAAAGTAGAGAGAGAGAGGGTGTTCTTGCTAGAGGTTTACACAAAGGAAAGATTAGATTGAATGAAGCACCACCCCTTCCATCCATGGAAGGGGTATTTATAGTTACAGAATACACGACCTCCTATCGGCCTGTGGATCAGGGATACAGTGGGTAAAGACTCGTCCTTCCTCTACGGTGTTACACTACGCTAAACTAAACTAATAACTAACTAATAAACTGATAAATAACGTAAACAACGAAAAATCTACGAGCTAACATATGCTAGACCATTATTGGGGTGACCAACTCTTTAACATGGAATTTCCAATTCCTAACACAGAATGCTGTTTGTCATGAGTAAACACATCAAATATGACATTGTTATAGCATGGATCAATGATTGGTACCTCAGATACTGCGTTGGCGTCATAGACAGGAGGTGCGTCAGAGTCAGTGTCGTACTTAGTCTCCTGAAGATTTGCCATGAAGATGCAGTTTGCATTGATTTCCTCGAGGTCTTCCAAATCATCCACAATAGCGAAAAAATCATTTTCCTCAGCACTTAACTGCATCCCTGCTTCTTGCTTCTGTGCTAACAGCATAGCTTTCCGAAGAAACTCAGCATTCTTCTTGTGCGGCTTAGTGGGACAGTTTCGTGCCATGTGACCCACTCCTTGACAGTTATAACACTTAACCTAATTACCCTGATTCACATTTCCATAATTCCCAACAACTGGAGCTGCAACATTCCCATTCTGATTACCCACTGCTCTATTCCCAACATTCTGACCCAACTGATTACCCTGATTCGGAACCGCCTGATTACCCATGCGAAATCCAGTAGCATATCCCTGCTGATTCCCAATAACTCTAACCATTTGTCCTTGATGACCCATATTCACACCCGGCTGAGCAATTTGCCTGTTGCGAGTGTTTGATGCAATCCTTTGGTTGTTGTTAGTTGGTGTGGAATAGGGACCTCTGAATGCTTTACCCAATAAAGAAAATACTTGTAACAAAGCTTCTTCGGGTTCCATTTCAAGATCAGTGATTCCTTGTTCCTGGTAATGTTGTTGTTCTGGTGGATAGGTTTGTTGTTGAGGGATAACAGCTTGTTGTTGGGGAATGTATTGCTGCAAGTTGTTGTTAGTGGAAGATGATGAAGCTTGTTGTTGTGTATTCACTGAAGGTTGAGTCTTTGCAATAAGAGCCAATGGATCATGATTCTTTGCCAATCTTTCTTTCCTGACTTCATTCGCTTCAGCTTGGTTTTGTTTCAGAAAATCGTTTAGTTGATCAAAGTTCACCTGATGTAAGTCTTTTGTTTGGTTGACAATAGTGACATATCGTCCCCATTCTTCTGGAAGATTGTTCAGGAACTTGATATTTTGCACGATAGTTCTGGGTGCCAACTTGTTTCTGATAAGCTCATTCATCAAAGTGCAAAACCTTCCATAGTAGGATTCAATGGATTCTCCTGGAGTTGAAGTGAACTTTTCCCATTCAGTTAGGAGCTTGTTCTCCATGTCTTGTTGACCAATTTCAGTTCCATGACATAGCCGTCTAACACGTTCCCACATATCGAAAGCAGTTTCACAACTGTCTACAGCAGCAAAGATGTCTCTAGGTAAACCCAGTTGGACAATGTGAATTGCCATATCATCTGCGTCGACTTGATTCTGATCCTCTTCAGAGTATTCCGTTTCATTTTGAAGACGAAAAAATGGTGGGACGGGAGGTGTTGCAACAACATTTCCAGGGTCTTGGACTTGTCGAGGTATGAAGGGATCCGGAATGGATTTGATCATCAATTTTCCATTAGGTTTTGTCTTGATGTAACGAAGCATTCGACTTGTCCATTGAAGATAACCACCTTTTTCCAACATAGGTGGACGGTTTTCGGCACCGGCTGCATGAATGTCTTGTTGAGTTGCCATTGATGAAGGTATGATCTGCTAAAGTTGATGTAGGATCGATTCAACGATAAAGGAGTTGTGTTTAATAAGAGATTGCCGTTTGAAGTTTTTCTGAAAGTCGTACTCGTGAACTTGGTTCTTAGGCCAAAAAAATTTTTCTCCCAAAATTTTGAAATTCACTATAAAAATAAATTCTAAGGTCGTATGAAAAATTTGAGTTATGACAATTTTGACGCCAAATTTGACCGAAAAAATTTGAATTTGGGTCAAAAATTTTGAATTTTTGACCAAAATTTTCCAAGTTATACCATTTTTTTTTTAAACAGCTTAGGCGTAGACACACGAAATTAGGAGTAGACGATGCTTAGGCGTAGAGATTGTGCTTAGGCGTAGAGATAACTTACGCGTAATACCCAAGTTACGCGTAACAATAGAGTTATGCGTAGACTAAAAACTTAAGCGTATAATCCTTATGCGTAGGATTTACTTATGCGTAAGACAAGCTTAGGCGTAAGAAAATACTTATGCGTAAGAAATTATACGCGTAAGATTTAGCTTATGCGTAAATCTAGGGTTTTGCCCAAAAATCCTTTACACTATCACAGTGTAAAAGATATCCAAAAGTCGAAGTGTTCCACAAACTTATCCAAGTGAGGGAAGGACTGAGTCACCGTTATAGCTCGAAGAAACTACACAAAACTCTTATGCGTAGAAACTTATGCGTAGAAATAGGGTGTTGACTTTTCTTACGCGTAGAACTAGGGTTTTGACCTACGCGTAAAAAATTTCCAGTGATTCAAACAATTTCTCTTGCACAAACAGCCTTAAAAATACTCGAATAACACAAAAATGTTGACCTTTTTCACCCAAAGTGCTTAGATAGCTTATGCGTAGAAATGACCTACCCAATTCGTACGAGTTTAAAACTGAAGAAGAACACGTAAAGCTTCGAACTTTTTGCAAAAAACTGAAACTTTAGCACCAAATAAACCTTAAACCACAAGAATCTTGAATTTTTAAGTGCAAAAACTAACGTTTTATGCGTGTCAAAGATGTATAACGAGAGCTTTTACGCGTACATTACCAAGCTTCAAAACAAACACAAACACTCCTAAACCATTGTTAGGCGATTGATACCAATTGTAGGACCTTAAAACTATTAACCTTATCACAAACCCAACACGTTATGCGTAGAACACGAACAACACAAACACAAACATATGCGTAAATAAAGAAGGAAAGATTAAGATGTTGGTGACTTGATGTTTATAAAACAGTGTATGTTATGAGAGAAAGATGAAAACAATAAGTTGTATATTCCAAAGGAAACACACACACACACACACTCAAGCACACCCCTCAAATGAGACTTTGAGGGGTTTATATAGTACAAGTAACATGATGCCCTAAAAGGCTTTCTATGGGCTTTCGTGGGCTGGACATGGGTTGGATTGGAGATAAGGCAAGCTTAACTAAACTAATACCCATTTAGCTTAGTCCAATCCACGAGCCCGTTGACTATTCTAGCACGATATCTAACACACGTTACAAAGTTTCTAAACGTGAATGACCATCACTTCTAATAAAACTATTAAGGCTAACACTCTAAACTCAAGATAATACCAAGACTTATCTGTAACCACTCATAAATTTCCGTACCGATTTTTCGCGACTATATTTTTTTCTTTCTTTTCTTACATTTCAATCTATAATCACGACCCGTTTCGGCTAAAATATAAAAGCGAGCTAACAATACCAACGACGTAATGGTTATATCTGTCTTTCGAAGACGCTTATGAAAATATAATTTTTATACTTTTTGGACACCCGAAGAGTACGTTTACGCGGAGACCCGACAACATACGCAGTACAAGTTATACAGTATTAATAGCAAAACAAAATAAATAAAACTAAATTATCCCCACATAACCCTTATATCTCTTTCTTTTTTCTGTCTTCCCCAGAAAACGCACCCCCACCACCTGCAAACCCTCCTCTATTTTCGTCTCTACCCTCACTCATACGCTCCTCCATCTTTCCGCAAATAATAAACCCTGCAATACTACCCCTCCCACCTTCAAAGTCAACCACACCCAAAACAACAACCTTCACTCTTGGCTTATCCCATGGAGGAATCGACAAGAATCAAAGGTCCCCCACTTATTCCCTTGTCACGGTGGGTCACGGCTGAAGAAAACACCAAGAAGACCACGTGAAGACCTGCAAGCTACTGGTAATATTACTCGAAGAGGCTCCTTATCATCTTCAAGACCAAGAAATAATTGAGCAAGACTTCCTAGATGTATATCTATATATAGGTTCGAGTTTCACAGCTTCATCAGTTCATCTCACCAACAATTCAAAAATTAGGGTTCATAGAATCAAAGGAGTTTTTAAAATTAGGTTAGGGGTTTTGTTATTGGATGCATAAGGAAGATTTTCCAAGTGTTTAATTACTTCAATTCGTCCCGAGCTTCTCTAATCTGAGCGATTCGTGTTCGATAATCAACCCTCTCGACCCACCGATTATTATTTGTAAGAATCGTCATTTCTTTGCGTTTAAAATCTAAATTGTTAATTGATTTTATTTTGGTATTTTCGTTTAATTTCAATTGAATTAGATGGGTAAGATTAAAAGGAAATATTCTTGTTGTTGTTGTTAGTGTTGTTGTTAACTGATTTTATTTGGTATTAAGTTAACAAGATACTGATAAAAACTCAAAGAATTAGCTCAAGTGAAAAGTACATATTTGATTTTTGTTGTTTGCTTTACTAAGTAATCTGCTTCTAAACTCATAAGACTAAAATGATGTTGAGAGAATGTGGTGCTATATTGCGTCGAGATTGAGCTTGGGTCGAGACCCACTCAAGACAGTATAATATGTTTGGTTATAATTCAATTTGAGTCATCTAGTACAAATTTCAAAAGAGTAATAACTTATTTGTCTAACCTTAATTTGTTTTTTGATTAGTTTCTTTTGGATTGCCGAGCTACTGTTTGGAGTAAAACCCAACAGTGAGTCACTTTAGTCTTACTTAGCTTTCTTCAAAATTACAAATTCTAAAGATTAGATTTGCTATTACTTTGGGTTGTTTTGAAATTGGACTGTGTTGGTATTGATTTTTTTTAGGCCATCAAGTAACAAATTCTAAATATTATTAACACAGTTGCCTAACTCTAGCTTGTTAGATTTGGTTTTAAACGGCCACCAAGGCGCGTTTAGTCGAACGTAAACTCGAGTTCTCCTCGACTTAATTTTGTCTCATCCGACTCGTTTATCCGTAAATCCCGATTCGATATAAAGTTTACAACACTTTTATACATATTTCACAAGTAAAGAAATAAATGGGCAATTTTTATTAGTAACATTTTTGATAAATAAATATCTATAATATATCTTTTACGACTCGTCTTTCCGTCACTCACAAGTTGATATAAAATTTACGATACACTTTATACTTTTGTCACACTTAAAATAAATAACATCTTATTAGAAACATTTTTGATAAATAAAATCTATTATATAGATTTCACCATCATGAGATATGTATAAACCGAATATTTTAAAAATGCGACTATCGACGTTTATGTCAAACCGATTTTCAAATGACAATATGTTTCTAATAATTATAATTATTAAATCTAAATCGTCTCTTTTAACTATAAAAACTTATGCCCTTATACACATGTATGTGTATATATATATATATATAGAAGACCAAGTTTTAACATATATATATGTACTTATTTTTCTTTCTTAACTAGATACGTTTTCTAAAACTCATATTAAACTTATAAACTAAGTTATACTTTATTATATTTTCGAACAATCAAAAGCTTAAAATATATACATCTATATACACTTTACATACGTATAAATATAAATAACTTTTCTCATCGACAAGCGTCTCATTTTATGTATTATATTTGCCGTAAACTATTATTATCTGTCTATTAGCCGAAATACGTTCATTTCGATATTGTTTTCAAAACAAGTTTTATAAGCCGAAATATACTCCATTATTTTGAAAATGATATTTTTAGACTTAGTGATGACACAACGACAACAACATCGACAACAACGACACCACATATAAATTAAATAGAGAAGATAGACTTTATTTAACTTGGAATCAAAAACTGAGATTTGACGCACTAATTTAGGTTGCGTGTTGGAGCTACTTGTTACTTGATCTCTTTGTGCTTTATTCACCGAACTGCTAAGGTGAGTTTATAGCCCCACATTTACTCTTATTTACTTGATTTATAAAACTATGGGGTGAGAAACATGCAAAAATCTTTTCGGACCTGAAACTGAAAACACTATTACGTGAAACAACCTTGAATCCCAACTATGCTACCGTTAGTTCCCTTTGGGGAGGCGCGATTGTTATGAGTAGATCTATTGGGGATGACACCCCCGTTCGAGTTTGACCGGATAGGCAAACGTCGAACGTATACCATATCGTATTGATTGAGTGTACTGAAAATACACTTGCTGGGCTTTTATTTATCATGCTTCTAGATGCATGCACACTGTCGTAGTTTCGGTCGCATGAACTTGGTACTAGTGTAATAGCCTTTTTGCATATAGTGTCATTCACGGAGATGCTATATGTGCAACTGTGGTCCAACATGATTTCTTAAACTTAAACCTATGAACTCACCAACCTTTGTGTTGACATTTTAGCATGTTTTTCTCAGGTTTATTACTTGACGTGGGCAATGGCAAAGGCATTCGTTGAAGACTGGCATCCGAAGTGTTTCCAAACATTTTAATATAACTTTTAATGGGACAACATATATTTTTATGGGCTTTACTTTCGCACTTTGAAACAATGTTGTAAAACTATTTCTTAAGTTAATCTATCTTTTGATAATGGAATAAAATTTTTCATTCTTTATCACCTTGTGTTATGATATTTGATTTAGTAGCACCCTATGACCCGAACGCTTCCGCTGTGAAATTTTGGGGGTGTTATAGATTGGTATCAGAGCCAAGGTTATAGAGAATTAGGTATTTTTTTCAAAACCTAAACTATAACCAAATTTTTCTAAAAACACTTCAACGCCACCACAGCTGCCGATGTCTGCCATGCCTTGCCTACTGTTACACGATGTAGTCATGCTATGTGTTACTGCTATATTTTAGGTTCGTATAAGCTCTCATTTGAATTAAATTAATTATTTCTTAAAGTCATTAAGTTTCTTAATTAACTCACATTTAAACTTTAAGGCTGTTCTTGTTTGATTGGGTCGCGAAGTTTAAATGAGAATAATGTTGATGTAACAAACTGAATGAGATTAAGGAATAATTAACTTAAAGAGAGTGTAGAGTAGACTACGAATGCTTATACTTGTTACATCTCTATGATAAACTGCTTAATATGCCCACTATTACAATATCGCACTATGTTATGCCTCTAATTGCTTATATGTTATTTCTTTATGTAACATACAACTACTTGATTTATATTATTTTCACACATATATTTAAACCACCCCTGTCATGGATCACATCCTCTTATTTCACTCATATGTTCTATCCTTCGTAACCCCATAGGCCACTACTCCTTCTATTCTGAACACAATTATCGTCTTTTCTTGTATCGTAGAAGATGGCTAGGAGAAAGTCAACAAGAATCACCAGTGGCCGACCCGCCGCTACTCCCACTCCCGTTCCTGTTCCTGCCGGGACTGCTGCAAACCCACTTGCCATGGATCAAGCCATGATTGACCAATTGGTCAATGAGCGCGTGGCAGCAGCGCTAGCTGCGATCAATTCAAACAACTCAACCACTGATGCCAGAACTTCTAGGCCTACTGGTAATAAACGTGGCTGCACGAACAAGGAGTTCCGTAACTGTATGACTGGCGGTTATAATGGAATGGAGGGAGCTGTTGTTTTGACCCGATGGCTTGAAAAACTGGAAACTGTGTTTAGGATCTACAACTGTGAAGATGAAGATAGGATGAAGTTTGCTTCGTTCACTTTTCAATAGGTTGCCTTAACTTGGTGGAATAATTACCTGAAGTCTGCAGGCATTGACGCTGCTTATGTGGGAAGAATTCAAGGATATGGTGCTCAAGAAATATTGCCCTCGCAATGAAGTCAAGAAGCTGGAGAATGAGTTCTGGTATCTCAAGGTGAAGGGCACTGATATGGCATTCTACAACCAACGTTTCCAAGAGTTGGCCTTGCTATGTTCGGAGATGGTACCAACTGAAGCTCGCTTAATAGAGCGATACATCAGAGGGCTTCCTCCATCTATCAAAGGAAATGTGACTACCTCCAAGACTGCTGACCTTCACGAGACTATCGAAGTGTCAAACAAGTTGATGGATCAAGTGATCGAGGATGCGGCTGAAACAGTGGAGAACAACAAACGGAAGTGGAATGATAACTCCAAGAACAACACCTACAACAATCAAAACAAGAGGCAAGAAGTAGCTAAAGACCGCTCTGCTGGAACAGAAGAGAATAAGGGCTATGAAGGAAAACACCCTTTATGCAACCGCTGTAAACTCCACCACAGTGGTCAGTGTAACGTGAAATGTCGCAACTGCCAGAAGATTGGGCACATGGCCAAAGACTGCAAGTCAAAGGATCTTGCTAACATAACTTGCTTCGGGTGTGGAGAATGAGGACAGTACAAGAATGAGTGTCCCAATCCAAGGAATCAGAATGGAAACACCCAGATTGAACCAGCCCGAGGAAGAGCTTATTTCCTTGGAGAAAAAGAAGAGAATCAAGATCAACTTCAACACTATCTAAACTGACGACAACAAAGAAATTACCCGCTTTCTTAGATTGCAATCCTTTAAGTTTTTCTAGCTATTGTACTTTGTTGTGTAATTGCGATGTATTCTGAATATTCCGCTTAATGAATCATTTATCTTTTATTTACTTATTGCCTCATGTTACTAAATCTTCCTTGAACGACTAGCCTCTTTCCACATCACATTTTAAGTATAAATACTCACATCTCGTCACCGTATCGACCTCGGCGATCCTCGCATCATAAACCACGAGGACGTGGTTTCTTTTAAGGGGTAGGTACTGTAACCACTCGTAAATTTCACTACCGATTTTTCGCGACTATATTTTTTTCTTTCTTTTCTTACGTTTCAATCTATAATCATGACCCGTTTCGGCTAAAATATAAAAGCGAGCTAACAATACCAACGGCGTAATGGTTATATCAGTCTTTCGAAGAAGCTTATGAAAATATAATTTTTATATTTTTCAGACACCCGAAGAGTACGTTTACGCGGAGACCCGACAACATACGCAGTACAAGTTATACAGTATTAATAACAAAACTAAATAAATAAAACTAAATTATCCCCACATAACCCTTATATCTCTTTCTCTTTTCTGTCTTCCCCAGAAAACGCACCCCCACCACCTGCAAACCCTCCTCCATTTTTGTCTCTCTCTCTCTACCCTCACTTATACGCTCCTCCATCTTTCCCTAAATAATAAACCCTCCAATACTACCCCTCCCTCCTTCAAGTCAACCACACCCAAAACAATAACCTTCACTCTTGGCTTATCCCATGGAGGAATCGACAAGAATCAAAGGTCCCCCACTTCTTCCCTTGTGACGGTGGGTCACGGCTGAAGAAAACACCAAGGAGACCACGTGAAGACCTGCAAGCTACTGGTAATATTACTCGAAGAGGCTCCTTATCATCTTCAAGACCAAGAAAGAATTGAGCAAGACTTCCTAGATGTATATCTATAAATAGGTTCGAGTTTCACAGCTTCATCACTTCATCTCACCAACAATTCGAAAATTAGGGTTCATAGAATCAAAGGGGTTTTTAAAATTAGGTTAGGGATTTTGTTATTGGATGCATAAGGAAGATTTCCCAAGTGTTTAATTACTTCAATTCGTCCCGAGCTTCTCTAATCTGAGCGATTGGTGTTCGATAATCAACCCTCTCGACCCACCGATTATTATTTGTAAGAATCGTCATTTCTTTGTGTTTAAAATCTAAATTGTTAACTGATTTTATTTTGGTATTTTCGTTTAATTTCAATTGAATTAGATGGGTAAGATTAAAAGGAAATATTCTTGTTGTTGTTGTTAATGTTGTTGTTAACTGATTTTATTTTGGTATTAAGTTAACAAGATACTGATAAAAACTCAAAGAATTAGCTCAAGTGAAAAGTACATATTTGATTTTTGTTGTTTGCTTTACTAAGTAATCTGCTTCTAAACTCATAAGACTAAAATGATGTTGAGAGAATGTTGGGAATTATAAGTTTGAGTTGATAAAGACAAAAAGAATGAAACAAGAGGGACTTAATATGACAAGAAGGAAACCTACTAAAAGATGGAAGGGCTTGCTTGCAATGGAAGTTTTATTATTTAGTCCTTATCCTCTAGTATATAAAGAGGACATAGGTGTAGGTTTTAATTAAGTCTTCCGTAATGTAGTCAACTAAAGGTGTGTGTGTGTGTGTGTCCTAGGCGTAATGTCTTATAAACGCCTAGGTTATTAGTTTAGTTAGTAGACGTGTTCCTATAAACGTCTAAGATTTGTTAGTGATAGTGAATGAAAAACCTTGTTCAATAACAAAGAATTGATTAGTTTATTCCGCTGTGCATGTTATTAGTTTTTGTTATTGATCCCTAGCTGAGCTTATAAACGATCTTATCAATTGGTATCAGAGCGGGGAGCTCTTGATACAGGGATTTGACAAGGTTTTGTTATCGACAGAAGCAGGTTTGATAAAGGGTTTTATGATCGACTCATTGAATTAATTATCGAGGCAGTGCATGCTAAGTTGAATATTATTAATGAAACCTCGTACTAATTCATTATCATGGGTCGGCGTTCAATGATTACCTCATGCTAATAGTTTTGGTAGTCATTTAGTGCCTGTTGGTCTCTAAATTGAATGTTTTAGTGATTGGCTGCTTCTAACAATTTCACCTCGTACGAATTGATGAGCTTTTGTCACATGGATTTGTTTATTACCGAAGTTATTATTCCTTGTGTTTTATTTTATTCGGATGTGGGGCTCTCGTTTTAATGATGGTACGGTATATTATATATCTCAAGTTGTTCGTTGACTTGATTGTTCCAAGTTGATCACATGATAAACGATGGAAATTACTCGTGATTGGTTTAAACGTGGAGGTGAAATCAGTGGTCTCTTATCACCACACGTGCAAACGAGATGGATTCTATGTCATGAGGTGTACTGTAATTATGCTGGTCTCGCATTGTGATTGGTCCGAAGTCTAAGGTATGATTGTTTGACTTGACTGGTTATATCTTCGAGGTGGGGTTACGTGAGTGGTCATAATACTTGCGCATTTATTTGCTGATCACATGGGAGTATTTTTGTGTATCTGCTACTGCTGTTCTTGTTTGTTTTATTATTATCATGGGTGATCGCTGCTACTGTTGGACTTTTCAAGGTACTGCAGGTTTTTTTTAAGCACTGCGCTTGATTTTTTTAAAGTACTGCTATTACGCAAAGTACTGCTCCTTCTCAAAGTACTGGTCAAGGTTTTTACATGGTGAAATTTATTTGGATTGGCAGTATAATGCTTTATTACGAGAAGATTTTGATTTAAGGGGAAGTCGAGCATAATTATTGTTATGGTTTTTGGACGACACACACAGAGGTTATTGTTCACACACAGGAAGAAGTTTATGTTCTTAAAGGATTTTAAAAAAGGCTCGTATTTGATTCATTGAATAATTGATTACGAAGAGGATTATTTATCACTTATTTGAAGGTGAAGTGGAATTACTTGGTTTGTGTTCTTATCATCTAGCTTGATGAATCTAGCAATGTGTGATTTCTCTTATGATGCTCTATGCACACATTGGCTATCACTTAAAGGAGTTACATTGTAGTGCTCAGTGTCTCATATTAGTTAAGGATTCTTGTCAAGGGATTGCGGTCTACTTATATTTGTTGGTTCGTATAAGTATGGAGTTCCGTGGATAGTAAAAGATTTAAGAAACAAGTTTGGGTTATTCTACTTCTTTATCAAGTTCGTTATATTTGGTTTTCTTCACAAAGTGATCATTACAAGGAGCTTACAGATTTTGAAGAATCAAGAAGATGGTTAACATATGGTTTTTAGGGGAGGCTTATTGTTAAAAGTTTAACCATCTACATGCATCACTCAAGGGGAAGTGGTTGATTTTTACTATTGTTGATCATTATTACTACTGCTAGTTGAAGTTTTCTATTGTTTTGGATCCATTTTTCTTATGGTGCGTAATGGTGGGTGATTTTAAACATTGGAAGTCTTAGATCGGAAGTATGATATTGGTTCGTGGTGGTCAAGATCATTATTTGCATACGTTTCCTATTTGGATAATAACAAAAAGGGGAAGAGATGTTTGAGTGACATGGCATGGATTAAGGGGAAGACAAAGGAAGACATACTTGTTTCATTCATGGTGAGATCCCTGATCTCAATTTCTCTACTTCGTCTAGAAAAGTTCGTTCAAGAATGGTTTTGTCATTATCAACTAGGGGAAGATTGTTGGGAATTATAAGTTTGAGTTGATAAAGACAAAAAGAATGAAACAAGAGGGACTTAATATGATAAGAAGGAAATCTACTAAAAGATGGAAGGGCTTGCTTGCAATGGAAGTTTTATTATTTAGTCCTTATCCTCTAGTATATAAAGAGGACATAGGTGTAGGTTTTAATTAAGTCTTCCATAATGTAGTCAACTAAAGATGTGTGTGTGTCCTAGGCGTAATGTCTTATAAACGCCTAGGTTATTAGTTTAGTTAGTAGACGTGTTCCTATAAACGTCTAAGATTAGTTAGTGATAGTGAATGAAAAACCTTGTTCAATAACAAAGAATTGATTAGTTTATTCCGTTGTGCATTTTATTAGTTTTTGTTATTGATCCCTAGCTGAGTAACTTTCTTTTTGGGACTTCAGGTTAAGCAGTCAAAGGAAGGAATTTTTATCAGTCAAGACAAGTATGTTACTGACATACTTAAGAAGTTCAATTTTGATGATATGAAGACTGTTACTACACCTATTAAATCTATCAATTCATTGGGCAAAGATGTAGATGGCCAACCTGTTGAAGTCAAGTTATACAGATCAATGATTGGCTCTCTTATGTATCTTACTGCATCAAGGCCTGATATCATGTTTGCAGTTTGTTTATGTGCAAGATATCAAGTCTCACCAAAGATCTCTCACATGAATGCAGTGAAGAGAATCTTCTGTTATTTAAAACAACAACCAAAGTTGGGGTTATGGTATCCAAAAGAGTCACCTTTTCACTTAGAAGCTTTTTCAGATAGTGATTATGCAGGTGATAATTATGATAGAAGATCCACCACTGGAGGATGCCAATATCTTGGAAGAAGGTTAGTGTCCTGGCAATGTAAGAAACAAACAATTGCAGCAACATCCTCTACTGAAGCTAAATATGTAGCTGCTGCAAGCTGTTGTGGACAAGTTTTGTGGATGCAAAATCAACTCTTGGACTATGGGTTCAATTTCAAAAATACTCCTATCAATATTGATAATGAGAGTACCATTTGTATTGTGAAGAATCCTGTTTATCATTCCAAGACCAAGCACATACAGATTAGGCATCACTTTATCTGAGATTGCTATGAGCACAAGCTCATTAATTGGTTAAGGTTCACATAGATGATAATGTAGCTGATTTATTCACCAAAGGCTTTGATGTTTCCAGATTCAATCACTTGGTGGTGAGCATTGGCATGATTAACTACTGAGCTGCATTTAAGGGGAGGAATATTCAGTGTTAGTATAGTCCTGTGCATTGCTTGAGGGGAGGATATTTGTGTATACTTAGTTTATACAGAAGAATTTGGAAAAGTACTGTTTTTCCTGAAAGTACTGCTTGGAAAGTACTGTTTGGAAAGTACTGCATACGTGGAAAGTACTGTTTGTCTTATTAAAGTACTGTTCCAACGGTTATATTGAGGGGTAATTAATGCTAACGGTAATTTTATTTTGGGCAGTGATTTTTCAAATCTCACCTATAAATAACTACTTTCCGATTTTCCCTCTTATATTAATACCTTAGCATCGTTTCCATATTTCTCTCATTCTTATTAGATTCCAATTCTTATTGTGCTTACATAATCATCAATGGCGAATCGACCTACTGTTTCAAAGCACAATATGGTGGCCAATTTAGACAAGACTGAAGATAATGAGGCGTTTCATGATATTATTGATTATCTCACTGGGTCGCCAATCAGTTATGCTCTTTTAGTGGAGCCGGATATTATTGAACCTTGGATTCAAGAATTTTGGGCTACTGCAAGGGATAATATGGAGAATGATGAATTTTATATTAGAGCTACAGTTGCTGGAAGAACTGTGAAGATTACTGAAGCCTCCATTAGAGAAGACTTGTTGTTTAATGATGATGATGGGGCTATTCGTTTTACTAAGGAGTTGATTTGGGAAACTTTTGGACATCTTGGTTATGAAGGGTCTTTAACAGAACAAACTTTTCGGAAACAACTATTTTGTCCTCAATGGAAGTTTTTAATACATGTGTTGTTACATTGTATTAGTGCTAAAAGTACTTCTTGGGAGCAGTTTGGGTCAAATATAGCATCTGCTATGGTGGGATTGGCTACAGATCGTGTTTTTAATTTTTCAAGGCTGATTCTTGATGGCATGATTTTTCACATCAATCATGGATCCAAATGGTTAATGTATCCCAAGTTTATACAAGTTTTCTTGAACAAACAACTTGCTGATGTACCGAAGCCTACCGATTTACTTCCTGTTATTGTACAACAAGCAAAGATTTTTACTTTTATGGCTAGAAGAAGTGATCTATTCAGAGGTCCAGATACGCCATTAACTACTTCTATGATGGAAGTTGTTCAGGCTGTTAGAGCTGATGTTGAAGATGCTGCAGCAAGTGAAGGTACTGCACCTGCAAGTACTGCATCTGCAAGTACTGCTTCTCAAGAAGGTACTGCATCTCCACAGGGTACTGTTTCCCCTAGTACTGAAGTTCAAGAAGAAATTGCAGGATCACCTTCTCCATCTCCACAACAATCTGTTCCTGCTTCTCAATCAGAGGAACATTCATCAATTAAAGGAGATGATTCACATACTATACCCCCTAAAGAAATGACATTGGACAATTATGTTTTAACAAGGGAGTTGGTTAAGTTGCAAAAGACTACTAAGGCTCAAGCCAAGCAGATAAAGAAATTGAAGTTAAAATTTAGAAGGCTAAAAACTTTTGTCTGGCCTTTGGTTAAAGAATTTCGTATCTGGGTCAAATCAAAGAAGAAAGCACAAAGGCAGTCTAAGACAAGTAAACACCACAAGGTTCATAAACCATCTTCTGTCAACTTGGGGAGGAATTTAGAAGAACAGAACTTGAAAGAAGATATGGTTAAAGAGAATGAACCTGAAAGTTCTAAAAATTCTGAAGAAAAGATCATTCAAGATACTGATGAGCAAGTTCAAGTTCAAAGTACTGCTGATGATCAAGGTACTGAACAACAAAGTACTGGTTTTCAAAGTACTTTCAGACAAGAGGTAATAACTCCAAGAGTATTCGATTTTGAAGAGGAAGCTGGTCCTTCTACAACAGTTATACAAGAAGAGGAGACTATTCTCAAACCTATTCATTCTGTAAGTGATGATGAGTTCATTGCTACAATTTTAGAACAACCAAGAGGTGGTGTTACTATTCGAGAAGTACAAGAACTAGAACAACAAAGAACTTCTCAACCTGCAATTGATCCTAAGGATAAAGGAAAGGGTGTTCTGGTTGAAACTAAGAAGAAAAAGTTAACTTTAGCAGAACTTAGAGCAATTGAAGTTGCTAGGAATGGAGCTGCAGCTAGAAAGCTTCAAGAAGAGTTAAATGCTAAAGATAGAGAAGCTCAGGAAGCTCAAGAAACTCAGAATAGAGAAGCAGCTAAGAAGTTGCATGAGGAATTGAATGCTGAAGCTAGTGAACATTTAGAGTCACCTACTCCTGTTAGATTTATGCCAAGAAGATTTAATAAAGCTAAAGACAGAAATGCTATGATGGCTTATCTTAAAAGTCAAGGGTATAAAGGATTGCAGAAGTTTAATTATTTTAAGATGAAAAGATTGTATGATGCTGCTAGGGAAGCTTATAAGAAGAATGTTGCAGACATCAAAGACTTTAGAGAAGAAGCTACTTGGACTGAAGCAGAGTGAAAGAAGAGTTTGAAAAGAAAAAGGAAAACTGAAGTTACAGATGTTCAGTTCTCAAAGAAAGAAAAAGTTGAATTAAGATCTGAGACTAAGGATAAACTAAGGAATTATCTCAGAGTGGTAGATTTTTATTATTCAAAAGAAGAGGCTGACATGAAGATGAACAGATCACAGATTAGTGCTTTTGAAGTTGTGAAATCCAAAGTTGGAGATTATATGATTTTTCATAAAGAAGATGAAAGTTTCAAAATTTTCAATAGGCTATGGGACTTATTGCACATTATAGATAGAGTAGATCTATTCTATTTATATCATGTGGTAAAAGCTTACTTTGAACATAATCCATTAGAAGGGATTGGTTTAGTTTTACATGGTGATCTCATAATTGTATGGGAAACTGAAGAAGAGAGCACTGATGATATTTGGAAGAATCAAGAAAATTGGGAAATTGTTTGCTGGAGATTCTTTGAAGAGTCTGGAGTTCATGTTTTAGAGCTGGAAAATGGAACAATGATACACATGTTTGCAGAAAGAAGATACCCTCTCACAGTCGAGCTCATGAGTAGAATGCTAGAGCATGGAATGGAAGTAGAAGAGGATAATGAAACTGCTTGCATGGTTATCAACTTGTTTATCAACTGGACTACCATTGCTGAAGATGATGAAAAACTAGTATGAGACTTAATTGAATAAATTATTTTTGATAAATCAGTACTTTATTCAAAGTACTGCTGATCAAACAGTACTTTAATCAAAGTACTTCTTGCAGTTTTTAACCAGTTAAGTGATTTTTGAATGTAACCTTTTGCTAAGTAACAAATTTTTTGAAACAAAGGTTAAGTAAAATAAATGGATTTTAAGATGGTAACAATAGGTCATCAATCCACCATGGTTACAAAAGGATTGGCTAATCCATGAGCAAACGGCTCTGGTAAAGATATATCAAATCCGTTTTTAGTTGACAACTTGCTAATAAGTTGTATGGTATTCAACTCACCATATCAGTAATGTGAAGAGTTGGCTAGCCCACAAGAAAATGGCTTGTGATAAAGGCTGTGGAAAAACCATTATTGGTAATTAGTTCACCATTAGATAGAAGAACTAACTAGTCCAGAAGGGTACAACTTTTGGTAAAGACAAAACAAATATGTTGATAGCTAATGATTTGCTAAAAATCATATGGTTATCAATGTACCATGGTCTTACACACCAAAACATTTGGCTACTCCAGAGATAATGGCTTTGGTAAAGAGATCTAAATCCATTAAAATTTTCAATGATTCACCTCTCACAGGAGTTAACACACCTGGAAGTGATGAGAATAGAATGCAACTTTAACTGAATTAATGTACAAATTGTCATATGTTGCTGTGTTGCTGAAAAGATGGAGCTTGCTGGATGATGCTATAAAAGATTATTTTTACAGATACTTTGACAAGCACAGACACTATAAAGATACAATCCAAAGACTAAGAAACAATCTATCCTTAAAGATGAAGCTGTTAAAGATAAATTTACAAGGGAACTTGAAGTCAAGCAAGTAGAATTCAAGTTAGGGGAGGATTGTTGGGATATGAAAGTGCTGAAGATATGAAAGTGCTGAAGATATGAAAGTACTGAAGATATGAAAGTACTGTAAGCTGCAAAGTACTGGAAAAAGTCAAAGAGTCAAACTACTGCTAAAGACATGAAAGTACCGCACTATGAAGTCAAAGTATTGAAAGAACAAAAGAACTGTTATATTCGTTTATGGAAAGTATTGTAACTCTAGAATATTCTATGTTTAGATTACTTGTAGTACAAGGATACAAATTGTAAACCGACTAGGATATCCTTGAGCCTATAAAAGGACTCCTAGATTGGCATTAGAGGTACGAGTCTATGAGTTTTAGAGTTTACGAATTCACAAGTTATTTAGTGTTTTAGAGAGAAGTTCGATAATCTTAGAGTTGTTTAGAGTATCTGCATAATAAGAAGATTTAGAGTTTATAATAAAAGTTATTCTTCTTAGCTTTGTTAAGTAAATTCCGCATACTTGATAAAGATTGTTCAGTGTTTCTTTGTTAATAACTTAGGATTTATCCGAGGTTATTAAACCTTAACAAGCTAGTTAAAGTTAGTTTGATTAAAGTATATCGATCCAACAGAGAATGTGGTGCTATATTGCGTCGAGATTGAGCTTGGGTCGAGACCCACTCAAGACAGTATAATATGTTTGGTCATAATTCAATTTGAGTCATCTAGTACAAATTTCAAAAGAGTAATAACTTATTTGTCTAACCTTAAATTTTTTTTTATTAGTTTCTTTTGGATTGTCGAGCTACTGTTTGGAGTAAAACCCCACAGTGAGTCGCTTTAGTCTTACTTAGCTTTCTTCAAAATTACAAATTCTAAAGATTAGATTTGCTATTACTTTGGGTTGTTTTGAAATTGGACTGTGTTGGTATTGATTTTTTTTAGGCCATCAAGTAACAAATTCAAAATATTATTAACACAGTTGCCTAACTCTAGCTTGTTAGATTTGGTTTTAAACGGCCACCAAGGCGCGTTTAGTCGAACGTAAACTCGAGTTCTCCTCGACTTAATTTTGTCTCATCCGACTCGTTTATCTGTAAATCCCGATTCGATATAAAGTTTACAACACTTTTATACATATTTCACAAGTAAAGAAATAAATGGGCAATTTTTATTAGTAACATTTTTGATAAATAAATATCTATAATATATCTTTTACGACTCGTCTTTCCGTCACTCACAAGTTGATATAAAATTTACGATACACTTTATACTTTTGTCACACTTAAAATAAATAACATCTTATTAGAAACATTTTTGATAAATAAAATCTATTATATAGATTTCACCATCATGAGATATGTATAAACCGAATATTTCAAAAATACGACTATCGACGTTTATGTCAAACCGATTTTCAAATGACAATATGTTTCTAATAATTATAATTATTAAATCTAAATCGTCTCTTTTAACTATACAAACTTATGCCCTTATAAACATGTATGTATATATATATATATATAGAAGACCAAGTTTTAACGTATATATATGTACTTATTTTTCTTTCTTAAATAGATACGTTTTCTAAAACTCATATTAAACTTATAAACTAAGCTATACTTTATTATATTTTCGAACAATCAAAAGCTTGACATATATACATCTATATACACTTTACATACATATAAATATAAATAACTTTTCTCATTGACAAGCGTCTCATTTTATGTACTATATTTGCCGTAAACTATTATTATCTGTCTATTAGCCGAAATACGTTCATTTCGATATTGTTTTCAAAACAAGTTTTATAAGCCGAAATATACTCCATTATTTTGAAAATGATATTTTTAGACTTAGTGATGACACAACAACGACAACAACGACACCACATATAAATTAAATAGAGAAGATAGACTTTATTTAACTTGGAATCAAAAACTGAGATTTGACGCACTAATTTAGGTTGCGTGTTGGAGCTACTTGCTACTTGATCTCTTTGTGCTTTATTCACCGAACTGCTAAGGTGAGTTTATAGCCCCACTTTTACTCTTATTTACTTGATTTATAAAACTATGGGGTGAGAAACATGCACAAATCTTTTCGGACCTGAAACTGAAAACACTATTACATGAAACAACCTTGAATCCCAACTATGCTACCGTTAGTTCCCTTTGGGGAGGCGCGATTGTTATGAATAGATCTATTAGGGATGACACCCCCGTTCGAGTTTGACCGGATAGGCAAACGTCGAACGTATACCATATCGTATTGATTGAGTGTACTGGAAATACACTTGCTGGGCTTTTATTTATCATGCTTCTAGATGCATTCACATTGTCGTAGTTTTGGTCGCATGAACTTGGTACTAGCGTAATAGCCTTTTTGCATATAGTGTCATTCACGGAGATGCTATATGTGCAACTGTGGTCCAACTTGATTTCTTAAACTTAAACCTATGAACTCACCGACCTTTGTGTTGACATTTTAGCATGTTTTTCTCAGGTTTATTACTTGACGTGGGCAATGGCAAAGGCATTCGTTGAAGACTGGCATCCGAAGTGTTTCCAAACATTTTAATATAACTTTTAATGGGACAACATATATTTTTATGGGCTTTACTTCCGCACTTTGAAACAATGTTGTAAAACTATTTCTTAAATTAATCTATCTTTCGATAATGGAATAAAATTTTCCATTCTTTATCACCTTGTGTTATGATATTTGATTTAGTAGCACCCTATGACCCGAACGCTTCCGTTGTGAAATTTTGGGGGTGTTACATTATCATCTAAGCCTAGTCACACCTTGTGACAACCCATAAGGGGGATGAGTCACTTTGGTGTTGGCTTGATACTAACCATGCTCCATTTTGATGGTTACATGTGTCCTAACTTAACCATGGTTAACATTTAACCCAATATATGTTTAACCAAACTTACCCTCCTATAAATAGCAAGTGAAAGACATCCCAAAAACCCTCATACACTTCTCTTGGTCGTTCATATCATAAAACAAACTTACCTTCCATAATTTGATCCATAACTCCAAGTTTATGCTAAGAACTTTCAAGTAGCAAGTTACTACATCAAATCTCTAGAAAGTGTAAGTGATATTCTTGAGTTTAGATCCACTCAAGTCACTTAGTACTTCATCACCAATCCTTCAAGATTATAAGGGTGCCAAGGTGTAGAAAGCTAGCTCAATCCAAGGTCCTAAATGTTCAATCAAAGTCCTATCCCTACTAGTTACTCCTTTCTTGATTGAAACCCAAAAGTTGTAAGCAACTAATCACCACCATCATCTCATGTTTATTATTCATAATCTTGACAATTTCATGCTATATATATGGTTACTATGTTGATTCATGATGTACATATACTCAATCACATGTTTTAATTCACATATTGTCATAAAAGTAACAAACTAGTAAACTAGTTATATTCTACACATTTGAGACCATTAAAAACAGTCATATATGGACTTTCTAACTTATATACTATTGTATACTAGATAAAAAGGTAAAAATAGCAACTTGAATCACCCAAAACGGACAAACGAGTCAAAAGATACGGCCAAAAGAAGTTAGTGAAACCAAAACACCGAAACTGCCTAAAACAAGCTGTTAAGCAGCTGTCCATTTTGAAAGTGGCACTTCTGGTCCGAATCATCAAAAAGTTAAAACACAAAAGTTGTCCGGAACGACGTTTGCCTTAAATATGGAAGAAGCTTGGTCCCTGGAAACGCTTAAATTGGCCATTATTCTTCAAAAACTGAAACTGCTCTATATATAGTCTCACGACTATACTTTTGTCATAACTAAAGGCAAACCAAGAGGCCTAATGGCCTTAAGTCTTGACCACAGCCATGGCTAAACTATTCATTTCCTACTTCACAGACATTGTGAGATACAATGGTCTCATTCATTTTTCAAGACACTGTGAGATACAGTGGTCTCTATTATATTCTCTGACACTGTGAGTGATACAGTGGTCTTAATTACATCCCAGAAGACTATAAATGAAACAGTGGTCTCATTTATTTCTCAAGACATTGTGAGTTTCTCAATGGTCTAATTTATTTCTCAAGACATTGTGAGTACAAAATGATCTCTATCATTTCTCAAGACATTTTGAGTTACACAATGATCTCTCTATCATTTCGCAAGACATTGTGAGTTACACAATGAACTCTCCATCATTTCTCAAGACATTGTCAGTTACACAATGATCTCTCCATCATTTCTCAAGACATTGTGAGTTATACAATGATCTCTCCATCATTTCTCAAGACATTGTGAGTTACACAATGGTCTAATTTACTTCACAGACATTGTAAGTTATACAAAGTCTCTAGAAATTATGTTATAAACCTTATATGATATTGTTTTTACATGAAACCCATCACAGTCTATCTGTCACACCCCCAAATTACATGTTTTATAGCGGAATGGAATACCTTGGGGAGGACTGTCATAGCATCAAAGTTACAGTTATATCGAACAACCTAAAGTGTCGTTTTGAAAATATTGTTTGATTCATTAAAATAATCAGAGTTTACAAACATTAGGTCCCAAAAGATTTCCAATATATGAAAACGAGTTTGTTACAATCAAATGATAGTTAAGTGCATAAAAATAGGTGAGACGCGTCGACACCGCGACTATATGATAAGTCCACATGCATGACATGAAGTGAATGCCTTAGATACCTGAGATAAAACATGCTAAAAGTGTCAACACAATGGTTGAGTGAGTTCATAGAGTTTGTTTAACAAGTAAAGCTTTTAAAGAGCGATCATGCAACAAAGGCAAAGTTTTTGGTCATTTAGAATAGTCCACAAAGCAAAGGCATTGTAAATCCACTCAGTTCCAAGTTCCGCCCATACAAAACTTGCAACCTGTGTGTTCACAACCCACTGCCAAAAGTAGTATGTCTAGAAGTCAAGTGCACGTTATCATAATGGTTCACAAAGCAAAGGAATTGTGAATCCACTCAGTTCCAAGTTCCGCCCATACAAAACTTGCAACCTGTGTGTTCACAACCCATTGCACAAAATATAGTGTGTCTAGTAGTCGAGTATAAGTGGTCATAATAGTTCACAATATAGTACCACGTATATAATAATGTATGCCAGGCAAAGCCTCTAGAATAAATAATATGCGTCCCGTAACATAGTGGACGAGAGGTTGGCCGACCTCTAATAGCGCTATCCATACTACCTACTAATAGGAGACTAACAATGCGAATGTACGAACAGTACATCATACAACTATTGTATACAATTAAGAACACTCCGAACATGGGAGAATTTGCACTACTCCGAACAGGGGAGACTTAGATTGAAAATGCTCCGTTCCCATAGGGAGACATTCTGCTCCGGACCGGGGAGGCTTTAAGTTGCTCCGAACAAAGGAGACTTTATAGTGATGCTCCGAACATGGGAGACTTTATAGTGATGCTCCGATCATGGGAGACTTTATAGTGATGCTCCAATCATGGGAGACTTTATAGTAAAGGTCATTACACGTCCGGTTCAATAAGTTCAAACAAGTCATAAGTTCGTATTTAAGTTCAAGGGTTCCGTTCAAAAGTTCGTAATTAAGTTCAAATATTTAAGTCGAGTTCAAAAGTTCAGAACAGTCAAAGATCTCGAAACATATCAAAAGGTTCAAGATAGTCGAAGCGTTCAAAATCACGTCAAACAGGTTTAAAATATATCAAAAGGGTTCTTTACAGGTTAAAAGAGTTCAATTATATGTCAAAAAGTTCAAATCAAGTCCAAAGTGTTCACTTATATGTTAAAGGGTCCGAATCAATTTAAAAGAGTTCAAATATACATGTCGAAGGGTTCCAAATCACGGAAAGTGGTTCAAATAATAGTGTTCATAACATAGTGATCAATTTAGTTCAGGCATAATCTACTTACGCGCACATAGAGTGAAACAAAAGATATTTAAGTTCATATAAGTGTAAAGTAAAAGCAAGTAGTTGAGCATGTATCTCCCCCAAAGAGTTTATAAAACAATTAAACGAGTAAAAGTGGGGCTACGAACTCACCTGGTATGATTTATATGCTAACAAAATGAAGTGCACTAAAATGAGGCTCGGAAACTATCCGCGACCTAAAATGAATGTCATGACTTGAGTTATGATATGTTGTCATGAATGCGTGATACAATGTCGTGCATGCAAACTCATATGATATCCATACCACTTGTACGTTTTGGAGATAATGTTTATCGTCAAAATATATGTTTATGACATCCCGTCGTATTAAAATATTTTACAAGTAGTTACGTTGAAACAACCTCCTACGATAGTCGCAAAATGGTGCACACCGAGCGTTAGGAAACGAACTCAACAGTTTTGGAAAGCTAGTATCATTATCTCAAAGTTTTAGTATTTAAGTTTCCATCCTAGAGGTCTCGATCACAAAGAAAATATAGATTAAGTATAGTTTAAAGATGGTTTTCGGCAAAGTTTAAGTAAACGTATTTTATTCGTTACAACTCCGCTTGACAAACGGTTGGACATTTTGGAAAATAGGCTAGGCGAACTTACTTTTACTAGAAGACATAACTTTATAAAAAGTTCTAAATCAATGTTAAAAACGACCTTCAACTTGGTCTCTTTGTTTGCCGTAAAACTTGTCTATTAGAAATAATATAGTTTTTCTTATATAATAAAATTACGGCAACTTTGTGTAAACATGTATAATTTAATCGTTACAAGTCCGTTTTCTACGTTTTATATGTCCTTAGCTTTGTATCAAAGTATACTAATATATTTTTGATAAGTCGACACAATTAATAACGCTTAAGTCTCATTTTTGACTCGTAAAGGGTGACATTTTCATGCTGAAATTTCTGGAATTATTAGTTTTCGTTGCTTAACTTGAAAAATTCATAACTTCTTCGTTATAGCTCCGTTTTAATCCGTTCAAGCGGCCACATTTTCGTTTTAAAGTGTATTTTCTAAATATCTAGCAAAAAATATTATCCCAACTGTCGGATTTTCCAGATTTTGAAAATAAGGACAGACCCTTTTTAAAACGTGTCGAAATGAGTTTTTTCTCGCGCCAAACCTATTCTAACCCATTCAAAACAACTCCGAAGCTATTCTAATCCTACCATACACCTTCTTAGGGTGTCATGGGTTCCTAGACATCACCAAAAATAATATATAACAAGGAGTAATTATAGGATGACTTATATATACATAACTCTTAAAATCAATGAAAAAGTGGTATAAACATCCATGAGACTTGCATGTTTTCTCAAATATGATGAAATGAATATAACAATGAATATGAAATATGATCATGAATATGGATGCTTACTAGTAAACTTGATGAGGTTTATGAGAACAAAGGGTTTTCCCTAATCACCCAAGGTTTATATTGCAAAACCTTAACAAGAGTGATACTAGTGTTTTAAAAACCTTATCTTGAAAATTTTGGTGATCTCCTCTTGAACCTCTATGGTGGCCGGTTGTGGTGATAAGAGAAAGAGAGGATTGTATTTTTTTTTCTACACTTGAAGAATGTGTAGTATGTGATAATATGTAAGTATATGTACAAGATATTTAGTAAAAGTGTGTGAGTCATCCCCCTTGTGTCGACAAGGGGGTGTTTGTTGTAGCTTGATACTTTTTTTTTTTTTTTTTTTTTTTTAAAGTATAAGTGTATATAATAGATGTGTATTTTGTAAGCTTAGTTTAGTAATTAGATATATATTTGAGCTTGTGATAAAATATATTGAGATCATAAAAATTATAAAAATACATTTCTCGCAAAATTTGAGTGGAATAATAATAATCGTGTAGTATTTAAGAAAACCGTCGTAATTATATAAATATAACAATTTATATACAGAATAAATTTAAAACACTGGGTAAACTCATAATATTATTTTTATAATCTTAATATGAGTATTAAAATATATCGGGATTTTTTTTGGAAGTGTCGGATCAAATGTTCAAATAATGTTTACGCGATAGCGTTTATTTAATAAGAAAATAAACGTATAATGTAAAATGCAAAACCCATGCATAAATTGATATGAAATGATGAAGATGGAGTTTGAGAAATGACCGGAAATTGAGAATTGTGACATTCTTCCCATGTCAGAGGAATCACGTCCTCGTGATTCAAATATTGATACTATAGTCCGAACCTCGACAAGAGTTCTAAAAATTCATGCTCGTGTATAGTCTATATGATTATGTCAATGCTCATGCATGTGGGTTCCTCGTTCAACTAAATACGTTCTCGT
Organism: Chrysanthemum seticuspe; assembly: GCA_019973895.1. Classification (NCBI taxonomy): domain Eukaryota; kingdom Viridiplantae; phylum Streptophyta; class Magnoliopsida; order Asterales; family Asteraceae; genus Chrysanthemum; species Chrysanthemum seticuspe. The sequence continues at coordinate 112,745,029 of BPTQ01000003.1, read as the reverse complement.
GCTAACGTGAGCATTTCCCGTCCTAAATACATGCTCTCTTATGACTAGGCTTGATGAGGCAGGCTTTCCCATTCTCGAGCGAAACTCTCAAAAGATTTTTAGGTAACCGATTTTTACTTAATCTCACAACTCATCAAACAAGAACTGTCATGAGATTAGGCTAAATCGGTTTAGGAAACAACTTGTTTCTAGCTTGATCTTTGCAACTCATCAAACAAGAACTGTCACTCGGATCAAACTGGAAACAGGTGGTTTGAAGAAAATCTTTTGAAAATTTGGCTCGATTACGGAATTGCTTACATATATGAGACTACTACTCCCTTCATTGCATGATTCTTCCTGAATTAGACATAGGTGATCAAGCTATGTATAATTTAGGAGTAACTATGCAATGCTTGGACTAATCGTCTCATATGATGTTTGGTATTGAGTCATAAGTTCGCATGTATAAGGAGTATGTACTTATAATGATATGATGAGATGCTATGATGGTGTGCTTATAGTCTAGAGTCAATGATGCAACCTAGTTCTCTATAACCGATGCTCTGATACCAATCTGTCACACCCCCAAATTACCTGTTTTACAGCGGAATGGAATACCTTGGGGAGGACTGTCATAGCATGAAAGTTACAGTTATATCGAACAACCTAAAGTGTCGTTTTGAAAATATCGTTTGATTCATTAAAATAATCAGAGTTTACAAACATTAGGTCCCAAAAGATTTCCAATATATCAAAACGAGTTTGTTACAATCAAACGATAGTTAAGTCAATAAAAATAGGTGAGACGCGTCGACACCGCGACTCTATGATAAGTCCACATGCATGCCATGAAGTGAATGCCTTAGATACCTGAGATAAAACATGCTAAAAGTGTCAACACAATGGTTGAGTGAGTTCATAGAGTTTGTTTAACAAGTAAAGCTTTTAAAGAGCGATCATGCAACAAAGGCAAAGTTTTTGGTCATTTAGAATAGTCCACAAAGCAAAGGCATTGTAAATCCACTCAGTTCCAAGTTCCGCCCATACAAAATTTGCAACCTGTGTGTTCACAACCCACTGCCAAAAGTAGTATGTCTAGAAGTCAAGTGCACGTTATCATAATGGTTCACAAAGCAAAGGAATTGTGAATCCACTCAGTTCCAAGTTCCGCCCATACAAAACTTGCAACCTGTGTGTTCACAACCCATTGCACAAAATATAGTGTGTCTAGTAGTCGAGTATAAGTGGTCATAATAGTTCACAATATAGTACCACGTATATAATAATGTATGCCAGGAAAAGCCCCTAGAATAAATAATATGCGTCCCGTAACATAGTGGACGAGAGGTTGGCCGACCTCTAATAGCGCTATCCATACTACCTACTAATAGGAGACTAACAATGCGAATGTACGAACAGTACATCATACAACTATTGTATACAATTAAGAACACTCCGAACATGGGAGAATTTGCACTGCTCCGAACAGGGGAGACTTAGATTGAAAATGCTCCGTTCCCATAGGGAGACATTCTGCTCCGGACCGGGGAGGCTTTAAGTTGCTCCGAACAAAGGAGACTTTATAGTGATGCTCCGAACATGGGAGACTTTATAGTGATGCTCCGATCATGGGAGACTTTATAGTGATGCTCCAATCACGGGAGACTTTATAGTAAAGGTCATTACACGTCCGGTTCAATAAGTTCAAACAAGTCATAAGTTCGTATTTAAGTTCAAGGGTTCCGTTCAAAAGTTTGTAATTAAGTTCAAATATTTAAGTCGAGTTCAAAAGTTCAGAACAGTCAAAGAGCTCGAAACATATCAAAAGGTTCAAGATAGTCGAAGCGTTCAAAATCACGTCAAACAGGTTTAAAATATATCAAAAGGGTTCTTTACAGGTTAAAAGAGTTCAATTATATGTCAAAAAGTTCAAATCAAGTCCAAAGTGTTCACTTATATGTTAAAGGGTCCGAATCAATTTAAAAGAGTTCAAATACACATGTCGAAGGGTTCAAAATTACGGAAAGTGGTTCAAATAATAGTGTTCATAACATAGTGATCAATTTAGTTCAGGCATAATCTACTTACGCGCACATAGAGTGAAACAAAAGATATTTAAGTTCATATAAGTGTAAAGTAAAAGCAAGTAGTTGAGCATGTATCTCCCCCAAAGAGTTTATAAAACAATTAAACGAGTAAAAGTGGGGCTACGAACTCACCTGGTATGATTGATATGCTAACAAAATGAAGTGCACTAAAATGAGGCTCGGAAACTATCCGCGACCTAAAATGAATGTCATGACTTGAGTTATGATATGTTGTCGTGAATGCGTGATACAATGTCGTGCATGCAAACTCATATGATATCCATACCACTTGTACATTTTGGAAATAATGTTTATCGTCAAAATATATGTTTATGACATCCCGTCGTATTAAAATACTTTACAAGTAGTTACGTTGAAACAACCTCCTACGATAGTCGCAAAATGGTGCACACCGAGCGTTAGGAAACGAACTCAACAGTTTTGGAAAGCTAGTATCATTATCTCAAAGTTTTAGTATTTAAGTTTCCATCCTAGAGGTCTCGATCACAAAGAAAATATAGATTAAGTATAGTTTAAAGATGGTTTTCGGCAAAGTTTAAGTAAACGTATTTTATTCGTTACAACTCCGCTTGACAAACGGTTGGACATTTTGGAAAATAGGCTAGGCGAACTTACTTTTACTAGAAGACATAACTTTATAAAAAGTTCTAAATCAATGTTAAAAACGACCTTCAACTTGGTCTCTTTGTTTGCCGTAAAACTTGTCTATTAGAAATAATATAGTTTTTCTTATATAATAAAATTACGGCAACTTTGTGTAAACATGTATAATTTAATCGTTACAAGTCCGTTTTCTACGTTTTATATGTCCTTAGCTTTGTATCAAAGTATACTAATATATTTTTGATAAGTCGACACAATTAATAACGCTTAAGTCTCATTTTTGACTCGTAAAGGGTGACATTTTCATGCTGAAATTTCTGGAATTATTAGTTTTCGTTGCTTAACTTGAAAAATTCCTAACTTCTTCGTTATAGCTCCGTTTTAATCCGTTCAAGCGGCCACGTTTTCGTTTTAAAGTGTATTTTCTAAATATCTAGCACAAAATATTATCCCAACTGTCGGATTTTCCAGATTTTGAAAATAAGGACAGACCCTTTTTAAAACGTGTCGAAATGAGTTTTTTCTCGCGCCAAACCTATTCTAACCCATTCAAAACAACTCCGAAGCTATTCTAATCCTACCATACACCTTCTTAGGGTGTCATGGGTTCCTAGACATCACCAAAAATAATATATAACAAGGAGTAATTATAGGATGACTTATATATACATAACTCTTAAAATCAATGAAAAAGTGGTATAAACATCCATGAGACTTGCATGTTTTCTCAAATATGATGAAATGAATATAACAATGAATATGAAATATGATCATGAATATGGATGCTTACTAGTAAACTTGATGAGGTTTATGAGAACAAAGGGTTTTTCCTAATCACCCAAAGTTTATATTGCAAAACCTTAACAAGAGTGATACTAGTGTGTTAAAAACCTTATCTTGAAAATTTTGGTGATCTCCTCTTGAACCTCTATGGTGGCCGGTTGTGGTGATAAGAGAGAGAGAGGATTGTATTTTTTTTTTCTACACTTGAAGAATGTGTAGTATGTGATAATATGTAAGTATATGTACAAGATATTTAGTAAAAGTGTGTGAGTCATCCCCCTTGTGTCGACAAGGGGGTGTTTGTTGTAGCTTGATACTTTTTTTTTTAAAGTATAAGTGTATATAATAGATGTGTATTTTGTAAGCTTAGTTTAGTAATTAGATATATATTTGAGCTTGTAAGGTAGCGTTAGATAAAAATAACTTTTAACGGGTCAAGATAAAATATATTGAGATCATAAAAATTATAAAAATACATTTCTCGCAAAATTTGAGTGGAATAATAATAATCGTGTAGTATTTAAGAAAACCGTCGTAATTATATAAATATAACAATTTATATACAAAATAAATTTAAAACACTGGGTAAACTCATAATATTATTTTTATAATCTTATTATGAGTATTAAAATATATCTGGATTATTTTTGGAAGTGTCGGATCAAATGTTCAAATAATGTTTACGCGATAGCGTTTATTTAATAAGAAAATAAACGTTTAATGTAAAATGCAAAACCCATGCATAAATTGATATGAAATGATGAATATGGAGTTTGAGAAATGACCAGAAATTGAGAATTGTGACACTATCAATTTCCCTAATGGAAATACAAGAAATGAGATTTCTAAAGGACAAACTGATTCATCATCTACAAAAGCTGAAGTTTAGCAACTTTCTCTACATTCATCAAAGTCCTATTTTGAAACCTTCATTGTTAAAAGTTCGTGATTCTAGCCAAGTATGGACTATTTTAGAATTACTTAAAATTTCCTTTCTACACGTATCTACCCATTCAGTCTTCTATGCAACTGAATGGTTTGATATCGCCTTTGCTTAGTGGACATTTTCTCAAAGGCTGTGGACATATCACATGTATGCCTAATTTAGGTATTTGAAAAATTTATCGAACCTCGGCTAAATATAGTCTAGTCACCTATATTTAACCTAGAGATAGTGGAACATAGTCTGACTAACTATGTTCGACTTAAAATTTTCAAACACTGAGAATAGTTATACAAGGGTTATATTCAAGTTAATTTCCTACTTAAACTCAATAAACCACCATAATTCATTAAAAGGATCTAGAGACATGATAGCGCCTTATCACTCAGCGAGATTTTAACACTTATTTATACTACTTAATTTCATTCTTGAAAGTTTTCATTTATGAAATAATCCTAACTACTATCTTGGGACAGTCATCAAATCTTCTCGTCATTTCTTAGAAGTACTAGCCTGATTAGGTTTCAAGGCTATCATTCCACCATAATCGTTTAAAATTCACTTTTGATTTTATAGCAAACTTTACATCTCTACCTAATAATAATGGTAAACGTACACTACACATTTCTACTCATCAACATACCACATCATTATTTGAACCCCATTAAAAGTCAGGATGTAAAACTTCATAGTATCATGTTTCTTTCAAAAAACTAGTAGACATAAACACTATACGATATAGCCTTCATCCCGAAACCACCTAAGACATGATCAACTTGGGAAATGGTTTGGATAACCACTTGCCACTATCAAGACTTTCCTACAAACGATAATTATCACATCATTATAAACCATTTCACATCAACAACATCTTATACCTTTAGATTATCAACTTAAGCCACCACCAAAAACATAAAATACTACATAACACATTCTATGACCAGAAACTTAAGAACGCAAAGATTAGAATTCGGCGCATATACCCACATTTTTCCTAGACAATTCAACATCGGATAACACACACTGAATTCCGGGACGGAATTCCCATTAAGGTGGTGAGACTGTAACAACCCGGATTTTCGGGTTACTTTTCATTTTTTTTAAAAGTTACTATTCACTTTTACTATTCACTTTTACTATTCACTTACACTATTCATCCCGTAAAATTTTTATTTCACATTCTCGTAAGTTAATTTATTTTAGTAATAACTAGAGAGTTTGACAATCGTTAGATCATCTTCGCAAAAGTTATTAAGAAAACATCGTCTTAAAGTTTCGTTTTGGTTGGAGCACCATTTAAACATCCCGCGCATAACGAAAATTAACTATGACAATTTTTCTCACATCAGATTAATTTTTAGATCACTCATAATCAATTAGAGAATTTTTAAGATTTCATTTAAATGTTACCAAATAAACCCTGAGCCGTACGAGACTTAACTTACGTTTTAAACAATTCTACTTAGACCCAGACTTATCCATTCCTGCACTGTGTTTTCTATGATGTTTTGACACTTTTAAATTTTTTGAAAAAGTCAAACATATTTCCCTCCTCCTTTGACCATAAAGAAATTAACCTTGTACGTTCTACATTTTTGCTTAAATCGCGTAACTTTTAGACTTCACGTATAACTGATAAGTTATCCCACGTATAACGAAAACCATATTTTAACATCTCATATCACTTATATACTAAATTTAGTCTAATTTAAATAAATTCACGGTCATTTCCCTGAAATCTCGTTCTTTTCGGATAAATTGCGAATTACGCGTTTTTGACCCGTGTTTCCAGCTTTAAGCAGCGTTTTTGAACCTAATGAGACTTATCGCTCATTTTATATTTTTATATAGAGTATAATGATGAGTCTCATCATTCCTGCAAGTTTTGTATTTTTATGATACCCGGTTTTACGTTTTATGGCTTAACAACTTACGGTTGGCATTTAACGGAACCAAATCATGCTCTAAACTCAAGATAATACCAAGACTTGTCATCTAAGCCTAGTCACACCTTGTGACAGCCCATAAGGGGGATGAGTCACCTTGGTGTTGGCTTGATCCTAAACATGCTCCATTTTGATGGTTACATGTGTCCTAACATAACCATGGTTAACATTTAACCCAATATATGGATAACCAAACTTACCCTCCTATAAATAGCAAGTGAAAGACATCCCAAAAACCCTCATACAATTCTCTTGGTCGTTCATATCATAAAACAAACATGCCTTCCATAATTTGATCCATAACTCCATGTTTTTGCTAAGAACTTTCAAGCAGCAAGTTACTACATCAAATCTCTAGCAAGTTTAAGTGATCTTCTTGAGTTTAGATCCACTCAAGTCACTTAGTACTTCATCACCATTACTTCAAGATTACAAGGGTGCCACGGTGTAGAAAGCTAGCTCAATCAAAGGTCCTAAGTGTTCAATCAAAGTCCTATCCTTACTAGTTACTCCTTTCTTGATTGAAAGCCAAAAGTTGTAAGCAACTAATCACCACCATCATCTCATGTTTATTATTCATAATATTGAAAATTTCATGCTATATATATGGTTACTATGTTGATTCATGATGTACATATACTCAATCACATGTTTTAATTCACATATTGTCATAAAAGTAACAAACTAGTAAACTAGTCATATTCTACACATTTGAGACCATTAAAAGCAGTCACATATGGACTTTCTAACTTATATACTTTTATAGAAAAGATAAAAAGGTAAACATAGCAACTTGAATTACCCGAAACGGACAAACTAGTCAAAAGATACGGCCAAAAGAAGTTAGCGAAACCAAAACACCGAAACTGCCTAAAACAAGCTGTTAAGCATCTGTCCATTTTGAAAGTGGCACTTCTAGTCCGAATCATCAAAAAGTTAAAACATGAAAGTTGTCCGGAACGACGTTTCCCGAGACATCCAAAGAAGCTCGGGCCCTGAAAATGCTTAAATAGGCCATTATTCTTCGAACACTGAAACTGCCTTATATATAGTCTCACGACTATACTTTTGTCACAACTAAAGGCAAACCAAGAGGCCTAATGGCCTTAAGCCAAGACGACAACCAAGAGGCCTAATGGCCTGAAACTGAAAACACTATTACATGAAACAACCTTGAATCCCAACTATGCTACCGTTAGTTCCCTTTGGGGAGGCGCGATTGTTATGAATAGATCTATTGGGGATGACACCCCCGTTCGAGTTTGACCGGATAGGCAAACGTCGAACGTATACCATATCGTATTGATTGAGTGTACTGGAAATACACTTGCTGGGCTTTTATTTATCATGCTTCTAGATGCATTCACATTGTCGTAGTTTTGGTCGCATGAACTTGGTACTAGCGTAATAGCCTTTTTGCATATAGTGTCATTCACGGAGATGCTATATGTGCAACTGTGGTCCAACTTGATTTCTTAAACTTAAACCTATGAACTCACCGACCTTTGTGTTGACATTTTAGCATGTTTTTCTCAGGTTTATTACTTGACGTGGGCAATGGCAAAGGCATTCGTTGAAGACTGGCATCCGAAGTGTTTCCAAACATTTTAATATAACTTTTAATGGGACAACATATATTTTTATGGGCTTTACTTCCGCACTTTGAAACAATGTTGTAAAACTATTTCTTAAATTAATCTATCTTTCGATAATGGAATAAAATTTTCCATTCTTTATCACCTTGTGTTATGATATTTGATTTAGTAGCACCCTATGACCCGAACGCTTCCGTTGTGAAATTTTGGGGGTGTTACATTATCATCTAAGCCTAGTCACACCTTGTGACAACCCATAAGGGGGATGAGTCACTTTGGTGTTGGCTTGATACTAACCATGCTCCATTTTGATGGTTACATGTGTCCTAACTTAACCATGGTTAACATTTAACCCAATATATGTTTAACCAAACTTACCCTCCTATAAATAGCAAGTGAAAGACATCCCAAAAACCCTCATACACTTCTCTTGGTCGTTCATATCATAAAACAAACTTACCTTCCATAATTTGATCCATAACTCCAAGTTTATGCTAAGAACTTTCAAGTAGCAAGTTACTACATCAAATCTCTAGAAAGTGTAAGTGATATTCTTGAGTTTAGATCCACTCAAGTCACTTAGTACTTCATCACCAATCCTTCAAGATTATAAGGGTGCCAAGGTGTAGAAAGCTAGCTCAATCCAAGGTCCTAAATGTTCAATCAAAGTCCTATCCCTACTAGTTACTCCTTTCTTGATTGAAACCCAAAAGTTGTAAGCAACTAATCACCACCATCATCTCATGTTTATGATTCATAATCTTGACAATTTCATGCTATATATATGGTTACTATGTTGATTCATGATGTACATATACTCAATCACATGTTTTAATTCACATATTGTCGTAAAAGTAACAAACTAGTAAACTAGTTATATTCTACACATTTGAGACCATTAAAAGCAGTCATATATGGACTTTCTAACTTATATACTATTGTATACTAGATAAAAAGGTAAAAATAGCAACTTGAATCACCCAAAACGGACAAACGAGTCAAAAGATACGGCCAAAAGAAGTTAGTGAAACCAAAACACCGAAACTGCCTAAAACAAGCTGTTAAGCAGCTGTCCATTTTGAAAGTGGCACTTCTGGTCCGAATCATCAAAAAGTTAAAACACAAAAGTTGTCCGGAACGACGTTTGCCTTAAATAGGAAAGAAGCTTGGTCCCTGGAAACGCTTAAATTGGCCATTATTCTTCAAAAACTGAAACTGCTCTATATATAGTCTCACGACTATACTTTTGTCATAACTAAAGGCAAACCAGGAGGCCTAATGGCCTTAAGTCTTGACCACAGCCATGGCTAAACTATTCATTTCCTACTTCACAGACATTGTGAGATACAATGGTCTCATTCATTTTTCAAGACACTATGAGATACAGTGGTCTCTATTATATTCTCTGACACTGTGAGTGATACAGTGGTCTTAATTACATCCCAGAAGACTATAAATGAAACAGTGGTCTCATTTATTTCTCAAGACATTGTGAGTTTCTCAATGGTCTAATTTATTTCTCAAGACATTGTGAGTACAAAATGATCTCTATCATTTCTCAAGACATTTTGAGTTACACAATGATCTCTCTATCATTTCGCAAGACATTGTGAGTTACACAATGAACTCTCCATCATTTCTCAAGACATTGTGAGTTACACAATGATCTCTCCATCATTTCTCAAGACATTGTGAGTTATACAATGATCTCTCCATCATTTCTCAAGACATTGTGAGTTACACAATGGTCTAATTTACTTCACAGACATTGTAAGTTATACAAAGTCTCTAGAAATTATCTTATAAACCTTATATGATATTGTTTTTACATGAAACCCGTCACAGTCTATCTGTCACACCCACAAATTACCTGTTTTATAGCGGTATGGAATACCTTGGGGAGGACTGTCATAGCATAAAAGTTACAGTTATATCGAACAACCTAAAGTGTCATTTTGAAAATATCGTTTGATTCATTAAAATAATCAGAGTTTACAAACATTAGGTCCCAAAAGATTTCCAATATATCAAAACGAGTTTGTTACAATCAAACGATAGTTAAGTGCATAAAAATAGGTGAGACGCGTCGACACCGCGACTCTATGATAAGTCCACATGCATGACATGAAGTGAATGCCTTAGATACCTGAGATAAAACATGCTAAAAGTGTCAACACAATGGTTGAGTGAGTTCATAGAGTTTGTTTAACCAGTAAAGCTTTTAAAGAGCGATCATGCAACAAAGGCAAAGTTTTTGGTCATTTAGAATAGTCCACAAAGCAAAGGCATTGTAAATCCACTCAGTTCCAAGTTCCGCCCATACAAAACTTGCAACCTGTGTGTTCACAACCCACTGCCAAAAGTAGTATGTCTAGAAGTCAAGTGCACGTTATCATAATGGTTCACAAAGCAAAGGAATTGTGAATCCACTCAGTTCCAAGTTCCGCCCATACAAAACTTGCAACCTGTGTGTTCACAACCCATTGCACAAAATATAGTGTGTCTAGTAGTCGAGTATAAGTGGTCATAATAGTTCACAATATAGTACCACGTATATAATAATGTATGCCAGGCAAAGCCTCTAGAATAAATAATATGCGTCCCGTAACATAGTGGACGAGAGGTTGGCCGACCTCTAATAGCGCTATCCATACTACCTACTAATAGGAGACTAACAATGCGAATGTACGAACAATACATCATACAACTATTGTATACAATTAAGAACACTCCGAACATGGGAGAATTTGCACTGCTCCGAACAGGGGAGACTTAGATTGAAAATGCTCCGTTCCCATAGGGAGACATTCTGCTCCGGACCGGGGAGGCTTTAAGTTGCTCCGAACAAAGGAGACTTTATAGTGATGCTCCGAACATGGGAGACTTTATAGTGATGCTCCGATCATGGGAGACTTTATAGTGATGCTCCAATCATGGGAGACTTTATAGTAAAGGTCATTACACGTCCGGTTCAATAAGTTCAAACAAGTCATAAGTTCGTATTTAAGTTCAAGGGTTCCGTTCAAAAGTTCGTAATTAAGTTCAAATATTTAAGTCGAGTTCAAAAGTTCAGAACAGTCAAAGAGCTCGAAACATATCAAAAGGTTCAAGATAGTCAAAGCGTTCAAAATCACGTCAAACAGGTTTAAAATATATCAAAAGGGTTCTTTACAGGTTAAAAGAGTTCAATTATATGTCAAAAAGTTCAAATCAAGTCCAAAGTGTTCACTTATATGTTAAAGGGTCCGAATCAATTTAAAAGAGTTCAAATATACATGTCGAAGGGTTCAAAATCACGGAAAGTGGTTCAAATAATAGTGTTCATAACATAGTGATCAATTTAGTTCAGGCATAATCTACTTACGCGCACATAGAGTGAAACAAAAGATATTTAAGTTCATATAAGTGTAAAGTAAAAGCAAGTAGTTGAGCATGTATCTCCCCCAAAGATTTTATAAAACAATTAAACGAGTAAAAGTGGGGCTACGAACTCACCTGGTATGATTGATATGCTAACAAAATGAAGTGCACTAAAATGAGGCTCGGAAACTATCCGCGACCTAAAATGAATGTCATGACTTGAGTTATGATATGTTGTCGTGAATGCGTGATACAATGTCGTGCATGCAAACTCATATGATATCCATACCACTTGTACGTTTTGGAAATAATGTTTATCGTCAAAATATATGTTTATGACATCCCGTCGTATTAAAATACTTTACAAGTAGTTACGTTGAAACAACCTCCTACGATAGTCGCAAAATGGTGCACACCGAGCGTTAGGAAACGAACTCAACAGTTTTGGAAAGCTAGTATCATTATCTCAAAGTTTTAGTATTTAAGTTTCCATCCTAGAGGTCTCGATCACAAAGAAAAAATAGATTAAGTATAGTTTAAAGATGGTTTTCGGCAAAGTTTAAGTAAACGTATTTTATTCGTTACAACTCCGCTTGACAAACGGTTGGACATTTTGGAAAATAGGCTAGGCGAACTTACTTTTACTAGAAGACATAACTTTATAAAAAGTTCTAAATCAATGTTAAAAACGACCTTCAACTTGGTCTCTTTGTTTGCCGTAAAACTTGTCTATTAGAAATAATATAGTTTTTCTTATATAATAAAATTACGGCAACTTTGTGTAAACATGTATAATTTAATCGTTACAAGTCCGTTTTCTACATTTTATATGTCCTTAGCTTTGTATCAAAGTATACTAATATATTTTTGATAAGTCGACACAATTAATAACGCTTAAGTCTCATTTTTGACTCGTAAAGGGTGACATTTTCATGCTGAAATTTCTGGAATTATTAGTTTTCGTTGCTTAACTTGAAAAATTCATAACTTCTTCGTTATAGCTCCGTTTTAATCCGTTCAAGCGGCCACGTTTTCGTTTTAAAGTGTATTTTCTAAATATCTAGCATAAAATATGATCCCAACTGTCGGATTTTCCAGATTTTGAAAATAAGGACATACCCTTTTTAAAACGTGTCGAAATGAGTTTTTTCTCGCGCCAAACCTATTCTAACCCATTCAAAACAACTACGAAGCTATTCTAATCCTACCATACACCTTATTAGGGTGTCATGGGTTCCTAGACATCACCAAAAATAATATATAACAAGGAGTAATTATAGGATGACTTATATATACATAACTCTTAAAATCAATGAAAAAGTGGTATAAACATCCATGAGACTTGCATGTTTTCTCAAATATGATGAAATGAATATAACAATGAATATGAAATATGATCATGAATATAGATGCTTACTAGTAAACTTGATGAGGTTTATGAGAACAAAGGGTTTTTCCTAATCACCCAAGGTTTATATTGCAAAATCTTAACAAGAGTGATACTAGTGTGTTAAAAACCTTGTCTTGAAAATTTTGGTGATCTCCTCTTGAACCTCTATGGTGGCCGGTTGTGGTGATGAGAGAAAGAGAGGATTGTATTTTTTTTCTACACATGAAGAATGTGTAGTATGTGATAATATGTAAGTATATGTACAAGATATTTAGTAAAAGTGTGTGAGTCATCCCCCTTGTGTCGACAAGGGGGTGTTTGTTGTAGCTTGATACCTTTTTTTTTTTTTTAAAGTATAAGTGTATATAATAGATGTGTATTTTGTAAGCTTAGTTTAGTAATTAGATATATATTTGAGCTTGTGATAAAATATATTGAGATCATAAAAATTATAAAAATACATTTCTCGCAAAATTTGAGTGGAATAATAATAATCGTGTAGTATTTAAGAAAACCGTCGTAATTATATAAATATAACAATTTATATACAGAATAAATTTAAAACACTGGGTAAACTCATAATATTATTTTTATAATCTTAATATGAGTATTAAAATATATCGGGATTATTTTTGGAAGTGTCGGATCAAATGTTCAAATAATGTTTACGCGATAGCGTTTATTTAATAAGAAAATAAACGTATAATGAAAAATGCAAAACCCATGTATAAATTGATATGAAATGATGAATATGGAGTTTGAGAAATGACCGGAAATTGAGAATTGTGACATTCTTCCCATGTCAGAGGAATCACGTCCTCGTGATTCAATTATTGATACTATAGTCCGAACCTCAACAAGAGTTCTAAAAATTCATGCTCGTGTATAGTCTATATGATTATGTCAATGCTCATGCATGTGGGTTCCTCGTTCAACTAAATACGTTCTCGTGCTAACGTGAGCATTTCCCGTCCTAAATACATGCTCTCTTATGACTAGGCTTGATGAGGCAGGCTTTCCTATTCTCGAGCGAAACTCTCAAAAGATTTTTAGGTAACCGATTTTTACTTAATCTCACAACTCATCAAACAAGAACTGTCATGAGATTAGGCTAAATCGGTTTAGGTAACAACTTGTTTCTAGCTTGATCTTTGCAACTCATCAAACAAGAACTGTCACTCGGATCAAACTGGAAACAGGTGGTTTGAAGAAAATCTTTTGAAAATTTGGCTCGATTACGGAATTGCTTACATATATGAGACTACTACTCCCTTCATTGCATGATTCTTCCTGAATTAGACATAGGTGATCAAGCTATGTATAATTTAGGAGTAACTATGCAATGCTTGGACTAATCGTCTCATATGATGTTTGGTGTTGAGTCATAAGTTCTCATGTATAAGGAGTATGTACTTATAATGATATGATGAGATGCTATGATGGTGTGCTTATAGTCTAGGGTCAATGATGCAACCTAGTTCTCTATAACCGATGCTCTGATACCAATCTGTCACACCCCCAAATTACCTGTTTTACAGCGGAATGGAATACCTTGGGGAGGACTGTCATAGCATGAAAGTTACAGTTATATCGAACAACCTAAAGTGTCGTTTTGAAAATATCGTTTGATTCATTAAAATAATCAGAGTTTACAAACATTAGGTCCCAAAAGATTTCCAATATATCAAAACGAGTTTGTTACAATCAAACGATAGTTAAGTGCATAAAAATAGGTGAGACGCGTCGACACCGCGACTCTATGATAAGTCCACATGCATGCCATGAAGTGAATGCCTTAGATACCTGAGATAAAACATGCTAAAAGTGTCAACACAATGGTTGAGTGAGTTCATAGAGTTTGTTTAACAAGTAAAGCTTTTAAAGAGTGATCATGCTACAAAGGCAAAGTTTTTGGTCATTTAGAATAGTCCACAAAGCAAAGGCATTGTAAATCCACTCAGTTCCAAGTTCCGCCCATACAAAATTTGCAACCTGTGTGTTCACAACCCACTGCCAAAAGTAGTATGTCTAGAAGTCAAGTGCACGTTATCATAATGGTTCACAAAGCAAAGGAATTGTGAATCCACTCAGTTCCAAGTTCCGCCCATACAAAACTTGCAACCTGTGTGTTCACAACCCATTGCACAAAATATAGTGTGTCTAGTAGTCGAGTATAAGTGGTCATAATAGTTCACAATATAGTACCACGTATATAATAATGTATGCCAGGCAAAGCCCCTAGAATAAATAATATGCGTCCCGTAACATAGTGGACGAGAGGTTGGCCGACCTCTAATAGCGCTATCCATACTACCTACTAATAGGAGACTAACAATGCAAATGTACGAACAGTACATCATACAACTATTGTATACAATTAAGAACACTCCGAATATGGGAGAATTTGCACTGCTCCGAACAGGGGAGACTTAGATTGAAAATGCTCCGTTCCCATAGGGAGACATTCTGCTCCGGACCAGGGAAGCTTTAAGTTGCTCCGAACAAAGGAGACTTTATAGTGATGCTCCGAACATGGGAGACTTTATAGTGATGCTCCGACATGGGAGACTTTATAGTGATGCTCCAATCATGGGAGACTTTATAGTAAAGGTCATTACACGTCCGGTTCAATAAGTTCAAACAAGTCATAAGTTCGTATTTAAGTTCAAGGGTTCCGTTCAAAAGTTTGTAATTAAGTTCAAATATTTAAGTCGAGTTCAAAAGTTCAGAACAGTCAAAGAGCTCGAAACATATCAAAAGGTTCAAGATAGTCGAAGCGTTCAAAATCACGTCAAACAGGTTTAAAATATATCAAAAGGGTTCTTTACAGGTTAAAAGAGTTCAATTATATGTCAAAAAGTTCAAATCAAGTCCAAAGTGTTCACTTATATGTTAAAGGGTCCGAATCAATTTAAAAGAGTTCAAATATACATGTCGAAGGGTTCAAAATCACGGAAAGTGGTTCAAATAATAGTGTTCATAACATAGTGATCAATTTAGTTCAGGCATAATCTATTTACGCGCACATAGAGTGAAACAAAAGATATTTAAGTTCATATAAGTGTAAAGTAAAAGCAAGTAGTTGAGCATGTATCTCCTCCAAAGAGTTTATAAAACAATTAAACGAGTAAAAGTGGGGCTACGAACTCACCTGGTATGATTGATATGCTAACAAAATGAAGTGCACTAAAATGAGGCTCGGAAACTATCCGCGACCTAAAATGAATGTCATGACTTGAGTTATGATATGTTGTCGTGAATGCGTGATACAATGTCGTGCATGCAAACTCATATGATATCCATACCACTTGTACGTTTTGGAAATAATGTTTATCGTCAAAATATATGTTTATGACATCCCGTCGTATTAAAATACTTTACAAGTAGTTACGTTGAAACAACCTCCTACGATAGTCGCAAAATGGTGCACACCGAGCGTTAGGAAACGAACTCAACAGTTTTGGAAAGCTAGTATCATTATCTCAAAGTTTTAGTATTTAAGTTTCCATCCTAGAGGTCTCGATCACAAAGAAAATATAGATTAAGTATAGTTTAAAGATGGTTTTCGGCAAAGTTTAAGTAAACGTATTTTATTCGTTACAACTCCGCTTGACAAACGGTTGGACATTTTGGAAAATAGGCTAGGCGAACTTACTTTTACTAGAAGACATAACTTTATAGAAAGTTCTAAATCAATGTTAAAAACGACCTTCAACTTGGTCTCTTTGTTTGCCGTAAAACTTGTCTATTAGAAATAATATAGTTTTTCTTATATAATAAAATTACGGCAACTTTGTGTAAACATGTATAATTTAATCGTTACAAGTCCGTTTTCTACGTTTTATATGTCCTTAGCTTTGTATCAAAGTATACTAATATATTTTTGATAAGTCGACACAATTAATAACGCTTAAGTCTCATTTTTGACTCGTAAAGGGTGACATTTTCATGCTGAAATTTCTGGAATTATTAGTTTTCGTTGCTTAACTTGAAAAATTCATAACTTCTTCGTTATAGCTCCGTTTTAATCCGTTCAAGCGGCCACGTTTTCGTTTTAAAGTGTATTTTCTAAATATCTAGCACAAAATATTATCCCAACTGTCGGATTTTCCAGATTTTGAAAATAAGGACAGACCCTTTTTAAAACGTGTCGAAATGAGTTTTTTCTCGCGCCAAACGTATTCTAACCCATTCAAAACAACTCCGAAGCTATTCTAATCCTACCATACACCTTATTAGGGTGTCATGGGTTCCTAGACATCACCAAAAATAATATATAACAAGGAGTAATTATAGGATGACTTATATATACATAACTCTTAAAATCAATGAAAAAGTGGTATAAACATCCATGAGACTTGCATGTTTTCTCAAATATGATGAAATGAATATAACAATGAATATGAAATATGATCATGAATATGGATGCTTACTAGTAAACTTGATGAGGTTTATGAGAACAAAGGGTTTTTCCTAATCACCCAAGGTTTATATTGCAAAACCTTAACAAGAGTGATACTAGTGTGTTAAAAACCTTATCTTGAAAATTTTGGTGATCTCCTCTTGAACCTCTATGGTGGCCGGTTGTGGTGATAAGAGAAAGAGAGGATTGTATTTTTTTTTCTACACTTGAAGAATGTGTAGTATGTGATAATATGTAAGTATATGTACAAGATATTTAGTAAAAGTGTGTGAGTCATCCCCCTTGTGTCGACAAGGGGGTGTTTGTTGTTGCTTGATACTTTTTTTTTTTAAAGTATAAGTGTATATAATAGATGTGTATTTTGTAAGCTTAGTTTAGTAATTAGATATATATTTGAGCTTGTAAGGTAGCGTTAGATAAAAATAACTTTTAACGGGTCAAGATAAAATATATTGAGATCATAAAAATTATAAAAATACATTTCTCGCAAAATTTGAGTGGAATAATAATAATCGTGTAGTATTTAAGAAAACCGTCGTAATTATATAAATATAACAATTTATATAAAAAATAAATTTAAAACACTGGGTAAACTCATAATATTATTTTTATAATCTTAATATGAGTATTAAAATATATCTGGATTATTTTTGGAAGTGTCGGATCAAATGTTCAAATAATGTTTACGCGATAGCGTTTATTTAATAAGAAAATAAACGTTTAATGTAAAATGCAAAACCCATGCATAAATTGATATGAAATGATGAATATGGAGTTTGAGAAATGACCAGAAATTGAGAATTGTGACACTATCAATTTCCCTAATGGAAATACAAGAAATGAGATTTCTAAAGGACAAACTGATTCATCATCTACAAAAGCTGAAGTTTAGCAACTTTCTCTACATTCATCAAAGTCCTATTTTGAAACCTTCATTGTTAAAAGTTCGTGATTCTAGCCAAGTATGGACTATTTTAGAATTACTTAAAATTTCCTTTCTACACGTATCTACCCATTCAGTCTTCTATGCAACTGAATGGTTTGATATCGCCTTTGCTTAGTGGACATTTTCTCAAAGGCTGTGGACATATCACATGTATGCCTAATTTAGGTATTTGAAAAATTTATCGAACCTCGGCTAAATATAGTCTAGTCACCTATATTTAACCTAGAGACAGTGGAACATAGTCTGACTAACTATGTTCGACTTAAACTTTTCAAACACTGAGAATAGTTATACAAGGGTTATATTCAAGTTAATTTCCTACTTAAACTCAATAAACCACCATAATTCATTAAAAGGATCTAGAGACATGATAGTGCCTTATCACTCAGCGAGATTTTAACACTTATTTATACTACTTAATTTCATTCTTGAAAGTTTTCATTTATGAAATAATCCTAACTACTATCTTGGGACAGTCATCAAATCTTCTCGTCATTTCTTAGAAGTACTAGCCTGATTAGGTTTCAAGGCTATCATTCCACCATAATCCTTTAAAATTCACTTTTGATTTTATAGCAAACTTTACATCTCTACCTAAGAATAATGGTAAGCGTACACTACACATTTCTACTCATCAACATACCACATCATTATTTGAACCCCATTGAAAGTCAGGATGTAAAACTTCATAGTATCATGTTTCTTTCAAAAAACTAGTAGACATAAACACTATACGATATAGCCTTCATCCCGAAACCACCTAAGACATGATCAACTTGGGAAATGGTTTGGATAACCACTTGCCACTATCAAGACTTTCCTACAAACGATAATTATCACATCATTATAAACCATTTCACATCAACAACATCTTATACCTTTAGATTATCAACTTAAGCCACCACCAAAAACATAAAATACTACATAACACATTCTATGACCAGAAACTTAAGAACGCAAAGATTAGAATTCGGCGCATATACCCACATTTTCCTAGACAATTCAACATCGGATAACACACACTGAATTCCGGGACGGAATTCCCATTAAGGTGGTGAGACTGTAACAACCCGCATTTTCGGGTTACTTTTCATTTTTTTGAAAAGTTACTATTCACTTTTACTATTCATCCCGTAAAATTTTTATTTCACATTCTCGTAAGTTAATTTATTTTAGTAATAACCTGAGAGTTTAACAATCGTTAGATCATCTTCGCAAAAGTTATTAAGAAAACATCGTCTTAAAGTTTCGTTTTGGTTGGAGCACCATTTAAACATCCCGCGCATAACGAAAATCAACTATGACAATTTTCCTCACATCAGATTAATTTTTAGATCACTCATAATCAATTAGAGAATTTTTAAGATTTCATTTAAATGTTACCAAATAAACCCTGAGCCGTACGAGACTTAACTTACGTTTTAAACAATTCTACTTAGACCCAGACTTATCCATTCCTGCACTGTGTTTTCTATGATGTTTTGACACTTTTAAATTTTTTGAAAAAGTCAAACATATTTCCCTCCTCCTTTGACCATAAAGAAATTAACCTTGTACGTTCTACATTTTTGCTTAAATCGCGTAACTTTTAGACTTCACGTATAACTGATAAGTTATCCCACGTATAACAAAAACCACATTTTAACATCTCATATCACTTATATACTAAATTTAGTCTAATTTAAATAAATTCACGTTCATTTCCCTGAAATCTCGTTCTTTTCGGATAAATTGCGAATTACGCGTTTTTGACCCGTGTTTCTAGCTTTAAGCAGCGTTTTTGAACCCAATGAGACTTATCGCTCATTTTATATTTTTATATAGAGTATAATGATGAGTCTCATCATTCCTGCAAGTTTTGTATTTTTATGATACCCGATTTTACGTTTTATGGCTTAACAACTTACGGTTGGCATTTAACGGAACCAAATCATGCTCTAAACTCAAGATAATACCAAGACTTGTCATCTAAGCCTAGTCACACCTTGTGACAGCCCATAAGGGGGATGAGTCACCTTGGTGTTGGCTTGATCCTAAACATGCTCCATTTTGATGGTTACATGTGTCATAACATAACCATGGTTAACATTTAACCCAATATATGGATAACCAAACTTACCCTCCTATAAATAGCAAGTGAAAGACATCCCAAAAACCCTCATACACTTCTCTTGGTCGTTCATATCATAAAACAAACATGCCTTCCATAATTTGATCCATAACTCCATGTTTTTGCTAAGAACTTTCAAGCAGCAAGTTACTACATCAAATCTCTAGCAAGTTTAAGTGATCTTCTTGAGTTTAGATCCACTCAAGTCACTTAGTACTTCATCACCATTACTTCAAGATTACAAGGGTGCCATGGTGTAGAAAGCTAGCTCAATCAAAGGTCCTAAGTGTTCAATCAAAGTCCTATCCTTACTAGTTACTCCTTTCTTGATTGAAAGCCAAAATTTGTAAGCAACTAATCACCACCATCATCTCATGTTTATTATTCATAATATTGAAAATTTCATGCTATATATATGGTTACTATGTTGATTCATGATGTACATATACTCAATCACATGTTTTAATTCACATATTGTCGTAAAAGTAACAAACTAGTAAACTAGTCATATTCTACACATTTGAGACCATTAAAAGCAGTCACATATGGACTTTCTAACTTATATACTTTTATAGAAAAGATAAAAAGGTAAACATAGCAACTTGAATCACCCGAAACGGACAAACTAGTCAAAAGATACGGCCAAAAGAAGTTAGCGAAACCAAAACACCGAAACTGCCTAAAACAAGCTGTTAAGCATCTGTCCATTTTGAAAGTGGCACTTCTAGTCCGAATCATCAAAAAGTTAACACATGAAAGTTGTCCGGAACAACGTTTCCCGAGACACTGAAAGAAGCTCGGGCCCTGAAAATGCTTAAATAGGCCATTATTCTTCGAACACTGAAACTGCCTTATATATAGTCTCACGACTATACTTTTGTCACAACTAAAGGCAAACCAAGAGGCCTAATGGCCTTAAGCCAAGACGACAGCCACGGCTAAGGTCAAAGCTGAGTCTCAAGACCATGGTATACAAGTCCAAAGCCACGGCAAGGCCATGGCTAAAGCTTGAAGGCTTATTTACCCAAGACCGTTAACGAAGGTGTTAACCTTGGTAAATCAACACCAACACAAACCAAACGACATAAATTTATATACTTACATTATCAAGTGATCATATTTATGAAATGACGAGAACTTGTAAACACTAGATATTTATTAAAAACATGATAAACTTGGTAATATAACAATCTTCACTCAAAACATATGTTTTATCTACTAGGTGCTACAATAGTAGGGAGCCTCATGTGAGGGGTTTCATTTGAGTAAAACGTATCGACGAGTTATTGGATTTACGATTTAAAGTGTCCTAGCTCCTCGAACGTTTACTACATGACCTCTGAATTATGATGGCCCAAACGGTAGTACGATATCTATAAACTAATTGTGTTTTCACATATTTAAGATCTTGCTATAAACATCAAATGATAATTGAATACATCATGATCAACACAGAAACATATATAGGATGGTTTATGTTTTCCTAAAACATTATTCCAAACTTAAGTCCCAACATTTCATTTAAGGTTGGACGTAGAAGTTTTCCGATTTATCCATCACATCCGTTAAAGTACTTAACATCATTACTTAATTGTTTTACAAACCCTTGGTGAGTTCATAGCCCCACTTTCTATTACTTAATTGTTTTACAAACCCTTGAGGGAGATACATGCTTTATTTTAAATCGAACACATTGCTTTCAAACTGTATGTTTATCTGATTGTCATACTGTCACTAAGTAACCATCATTGCCAAACATAAGTCCTTAAATCATGAACCATTAATCACTGGAGAGAGTGAGCACGAATATTGTGAATAGATCTATTGGGATTGATGAATCCCGTATGTGTTGACTGGGTAGGCAAACAAACGCACTATATTTGAGTAACATTAGGTAAAAACGGAAATTTTACCTATTAGGGCTGGTACTAACAATTTCTCCAATTAATATTGGAACACGTTAACGCCTTGGTTGCATGAGCTTGGTGACAAACAAAAACGGGCTCAAGTATCATATACTTGAGGCAGCCGTACCAAACAATAATTACTGTTTTGTTTTCAAACCATTGGTGTGAGTCTAATTAACTCACACTACCAACATAATTTGTTCAACCATTAAACAAACTCTATGAATTTCACTTAACCTTTGTGTTGACAGTTTTAAGCATGTATTTCAGGTCCATAATGTCGGAAGCTGGCACGGAAGAGCAAGGACTAGATCAAGAAGGCTATAATTATTTTATCATTCACAAAACATCAAAGACTTTATATTGATGTATTTTATAAACAATATAAAACTATTTGGGACCTCATTTTGTAAACTCTGATATTTATATAAATCGAATGATAAATCTTTTAAAAGGACTACATTAGAGTTCGTTTTCTATTGTTATGACTGTTGCGCCATGAAGTAACACCCAGTTTGAATTCTGTTGCGTATCACCAAATTGGGGGTGTTACAAAGACAAGGGATGCTGTTAGGTCACCATATTAGTAACACAAGCATCAATATAAGAAATAGAGAAGAGAAGAGATCGGATGAACAACTACAAACACACACGTATAGATATAAGGAAAGGTTATGCGTAGAGAATGAAAGTAATTGAACAACCAACCCTCAAGTGAGGGTTATTACAAGGTATTTATAGGAGAGGGAGCTAGGGCAACACTCCTAGTCCCTTCCTTTCCTTATTGGACTTGGGCCAAGGCTTATGGGCCTTCTACATAAGCCTTAGCTTAATAACAAACATAAAGGCCATATTAAGCTAACTATTACATATGAATCACTAACACTTGAATAAGGTTTAGGAGTGATTCCAATAATCTCCCCCTAAGTGTTAGTGATGAATGAATCAGTGATAAACGTTGTAGGTGCTGATGTAATAGTAGCTTTGACGTCTTCTGACATTCTTCTTTCTTGTGAGAAGAAGTGTCTTGATTCGAACAATCTCCCCAGTGTAGAGAAATTGTTTCTTTTGAAGTATTCTGCTTTGACGTCTTCATTTTCTTTGTTCTTTAGTTCTTTGTTCTTTGAAAGTGATAGTATGTTGTGGTAATCTGCATCGGGTCTGCTTCGCTGCTCCAGTGTCTCCACGTCTTTCTCCAACATGCTCACACGCTCTTTAACGTTGGATTACAGTTGATGAAGTTCTTTAAGTCTTTAAACTTTGTAGATTCTTTGTTGACGAATAATCATTCTGACTTTGTGTTGCCTTTGATTATGAGAGATCTTTCATAAGTGATGTTGTTGGTATGAGCATGTGGAGAATCTGCACGATCAGTCCGCTCCAGAGCTTCCATAAGAAGTAAACATGGGAAAGGTTAGTAATAAGCGGATTCCGGCACTTACAAGTTTGAACTTCGAGAGTGTTAACAGCATAGTGTGAAAACACAACTCTAATTCTCACAAAGGACGTTCCTGAACCGGAGTCCCACAAGTGAGATAACGTGATGTACCGAAGTACACCTACAGTTCAGATGAGTCGCTGAGGTACACCGAAGCATCACCTCACGACTGTAGACCGTTTGAGACCACTAAGCGTAATCCACGGGGAGTTACTGAAGCGACCTGCTGTCAGGGCTGTTTGATGTTGACCCTGGCAGGAGTTTCCATTCAATCACTGAGGATCACAGATGTGAGCCTCTCATAAATGTTCTCGACAGATTGCTAAAATCTGTGAAGGACTCGATAACATACCACTGTTGTTCTTATTGTTGAACAATAAGTGATGGAATTTCAAGTGTACCTATGAGATATTTTGATGAATCTCGTGGCTCTAGACTCAATAGTGCATTTTGGTTTTCCTGAGCGGAGACTAGGGAGAGGGTCTCCTTCTTCAATACCAGCAATCTCTAAGAGAAAGCCGATAGTTTACATAGGGTTCCCTGTGAGAATGAAACAAGCTTCTTTTGGGAGAAGCTTGAGTGGCTAAGAAGGTTTTAGTGCATGCGTCACTGGGTCCATGACGACTTTTAATCTTCAATACCGGTGTCACTAAGTGACAACTAGTAGCATATGAATTGAACCCAGTGTCTGCCCTAAGTTGAATAATCTGGAGGGCTATTTCTTTTCACCCTTTTCTTTGCTTTTCTTTTTAATTCTTCAACTCCTTCTTTCTCTGATTCTCATTTTCTCCTTTTTATAATCATACCTAAGGACTTCTAATACTAACTATTGGTAGTGTCCTTGGGTAGATCCCTCCGGCTCTGGCGGATCATAGGACAGTTATTCCTAACCTTAATCACCTTATAACTCCATTGCCATAAAACCATTTTCATGAAAATCTCTCGAAGTGTTTGTGAATGAAAAAACATGTTTGAACACTTCTAGAGTTTTAGATTTTCAGAAATACTCCCCCTCAACATGTGCTTAAGAGTTTTGACAGAAATCTGCACAGTGAGAGAAGAGCGCGCACTTTTGAATTGATCGACTCAAGATAGACAATTCCTTGCGAGACACGATTACGTTGCATAGTTAAAGAGATACATTGTCAGCTTTTAGGTGACAACTAACTCTATTAACTACCTTGAAGATGTGTACAACCCCGAAAGGTTGTCAAACCCGTCAAAGTTCATGTCTATCAAGAGTTTCTCGAATAGGTACAATTTACTTGGATAAGTCTTGGAAGACAAATCTTTTCAATGTATGACTGTTCAGATCCCGTCAATTCATGGGTTAAGTCTTTTCACACAACGATTCAATAGCAAATCAACATATTTCTTATCACAATAATTTTCTCCCCCTAAAAAATAGCATATATAAATGTTATTTTTGATAACGTTTTGATAATAAATATGATCATTTCGAGTTTTTGTGGGAAGATTATCACGAAGAACAATTTTGTGAACAAAGTTTTTAGCAAATACTCCCCCTCAACAAGTAATACTAACTTTTGAGGTTTTGAAAACGTAAGGGGAAGTGCTTGTTCTTTTGAGCAAAACCTTGAAAAATGAAAGGTTTGATAGGTTTTACTCAAAAGTAAGAAGCTTTCACTCCTTTTATAGGATTGTGGTACTGAACCGTACCACAGGGTCCTTTCATTATAAGAACGGGTTGTACACTGTTATTTGTGCACAAGCCATTGTAAATATAAAATCACACATCCAAAATAATATGAAATAGAAGCAGTTTAAGGGGTACTAGGAAGTCCATCAATCTTTCCAGGAATGCGATCAGGGGGTTGATAGCCGGTGAGAGTAATCCTGGGACGACCACCTACAAAGCTCTCCAGTGTTCTGAATTGGTCCCTTCTGTACAACCTTTCATCTATCTGAGTGATGATCCTCTTCACATCCCGTCTATCCTTAGAATTCCATCGCTTTGGAGAACCAATTCCTTCATGTATCTCCTTCAACCTATAGGCCAAACCGTCCCTCACCATCTTCAATGTGTGATCCCCAAACTTGTGAAGATCTCTACACGCCATCAAGCAGTTGCGATGTAGTTCGCTGCGGTAAACTACTCTGAATGGTTTGCTGATGAGAGTGTATTGTGAGAGCTGGTTGATGTCAGGTATTTCTAGCTGAGGTCTAGTGAAGTTGACACGGGTCTGATACGATTCAACAGCAAGTTGTAAATCCTCTACACGTTCTCGGATCACTATGCTTCTGATGAAGATGAGTAAGGACTTGATGTATTCACGTTGAATTTCAGTCGAGAAATGTCTCATTCTTCCCTGTACTTTAGCAAGATACAGATCTTCAATGTCGTTGAGAGACAAATTATGAAAGTCCGCTTCACAGAATTCATAGTCCCTTTCATATTGTCTTTTGACCACGATAGTCTTGAGAAAGGTGTAATCCCATTTAGACGAAAGGGTAACATGCTTAACAACCACGATCCCTTTATCACTGAACACTTTATGTAGAGACTTTCGAACCTGGCAGCTCTTGTAGTAGATTCGTCGGCGTTCTGGCCAATGATGAATCCCGTACATTGCATCAATATCATACTGTTCCACGCTGTTGGAAAACATGTGGGTAGCCTTTTCTTCGATGGCTATGCAGTTGGAGTATATGGCTGCCGGGAACGGAAGTGTAAGTGATGTAGCGTATTTCTTTGTACCATCGCTACCGTGTAGAAGAAATTCCAAATCTTTGTTGAAGAAATAGCAAAATGGAATCCTAGGTTGATCTGGTTGGCCAATTGTTGGTAGAGGTTTAGACCAGTCGGTGTAGTATGGAGGATTGTCTCTTTTGGTAAAGTCGATGTTTGCTTCAGGGTTGAGCCAATCAATGTTGTTAGACATGGCTCGTGCTATATTATCAAGGTGATATTCAACTTCAATAGCAATTTTCGAGCTGTCTTTGAGTAGTTGAAATGCTTCATTCTTGATTCGTTTCAACTCTGATTTCGTCATCTTCTTCACACGGAACTTCTCTTGCAGAAACTTAGCATGCTCCAACGTACTACATTCTACCATATCTGGATCATCAGTTGGAGCGGGATTGGCATCAACAAGTTTAGAAAACCATTCAAACTCGGTGTCATCTTCGTCTAGCCATGAGACGACATCAGCCTGAGGCGTCTTCTTCTTCCTCTTTGGATTTGATGAGGATGATGGTTTCTTTGTTGTTGAAGCGGGAGAGGTGGGTTGTTGTTGGGGCTCAAGGACTTCTTCATCGTCACCACCAGTGTACTCAAAGTGATCACCGGTTTTCTCTGTCTGGGGTGGTAACTCAGAGTCCTGAGGTTTTTCAGTAGAAGAACGTGTAGGAGATCGTTGTTGAGCTGGAGTCCTTTGGGGTGGAGGTTGCATGGAGGATGATTCACCAGTTTTCTTCGGGCGTTTAGGCTCTTTATCTTTATCCTTATCTTCATCGTCTCTTGGACGCTTAGGCCTTTAAACTTCTTCTCTGCATGCTGATTTAAGTTGGTATTCCAGCAATGCTTCAAACAATTTACCTTCATAAGAAGCAAATGTTGCAGATCGTTTCGACATTTGAGATACCAGCCTGGAAACCAATTCAGCATCTGAGAATATTATGGGATCAACTGGATTGATGTTTACTTGCATAGGTGTTGATCTCATAGTCTCTTGGCCAAATGCAATAGATTCGGATAGAGTTGTTTGGTAAACATCTCCCTTGTAACTCCAGGAACGATGTCAAGAAGGAACTTGTGAGTGTAACCTTTGATCATCTCGGTCATTTCCCCTTGAGGATCACGTTCCATGAACTTCTGGATGTACTCCCTTGCAGCTGACATCTTGTCATTCTCGTCATGAAGATACTGAACCTGGTCAGCGAGAAAACTCAGCTGTCTGTAAAGCATGTCTTTCTTCCTGACCTGCTTGACAGCTTTAACGATCCTTGTCTTTGCCCGAGAAGTCCAAGAGTATGTTGGCTTCTTTACAGATTCGGATGTGGATTTGGTTGATCTTCTGGATGGTGGTGGTGAAGAGTGAGAGGATGAATCTGATGATGAAGAGTCATGAGGAGGTTCAGGGTCCTTAGGAGGTTCAGAAGTTTTCTCCTTGGAATGAGTTGGACTGTTGAGAAGATGATCATCATAGTTTACTTCATCATCTTGTCCAGTTTTAGCCTTTTCTTTAGCCTGAATCCTGGCCTCTTCCTCTGCTTTGGTATGAGCTGCAGCCTCTTCATCAGTCTTTTCTTTCTCATACTTTTCCTTTTCTTGTTCTTTAAGATCATAGGTGATGGTCTCCTCCAGTCGTTGTTGTTGTGGATCGTGGGTGGTGGTACCAGTTCCCTTATCGGGTTGATTAACCGCATCAGGATCTGGTGTAGTTAGTGCACCACTTGACCCTCCAGGGCCATGAATTTGTTGCTGTTTGAATTGTTCAGCAACGTGTTGGAGTCTCAAAATTTTCACCTTTTTCCTGTAATCTTTGTCAAGTTGCTCTTCATCGGAACTTTCTTGTTCTTCTTGCTCAAGCACCGGAGTCTTTCCCTTGTCACCTCTGGGACTTGGAGGTTTTGCTACTTTCTCAGTTTCAACGTTTGGAGTTTTAGAGTAGAAAACTTCTTCATCCGTATCAGTGTTTTCTGAGTCTTCATCGACTAACTTTCTTTGCAGTTCAGACTTGGGAATGGGAATAAGAACAGCTTCCTTAGATGGAACTTTCCTTTTGAGTGGAGGTTTAGGGAACTTTCGTTGACTCTCAGTGCTTGCAACACTTCCTGCACTGCCTCTTCTGGTTTTCCTAATAGGTGTACCAGAAGACTTGTCATCGAGAAAACCAACTTTACCTTCATCAACTGCTACCAGATACCTTTTGTATGAATAAAGCTGTTTGATTTCATCAGAGAGAAGGTGATCCGGCAGCACAACACCTTGTTTCTTTGTTGTTGATTCCTTAAATCTGACTTTTAGAGTAGGTTCATACAACATGTCGTGATTATTGGGGTCATTGAGCCTCTTGGGGATATCAGGGTTATACCCAAGTGCTCTTTGGATCAACAGTTTTGTATATCTGATATAAGGGATCTTTGAGCCAAGTTTTTTGAGGAATGTCATCATGTCGTCCCATATCAGAGCTTCAACTTCGATATGCTTCATGTTGACCAAAGCCCAAAAGATTTGCAGTTCCATGAGCTTGGGATGCTCATAGCCACTGTCACGACCGGAAACAGATTTGGTGATGATGATGTAGAGAGTTCTCTAGGGTTGAGGAATATTCTTAAGATCCACATGTGAATGCTTAATGATTACTCCTGAAGCTTCGTCATAACAAATATTGATCAGGAATTGTAGAACAGTCTCTTCAGTTGGTGTGGCATTGAGTTCGGTTGGCTCGATGACCGGAATGAGGAGAACAGCCCTTAAATCAGCAGGTGTGATGGTGATTTGTTTGTCATTGAGGGTCACCGTCACAGCGTTTTGTCCTTTGATCTTTTGCATTGTAGTCCAGAACTGGTGAATATAGATCTCAGGCACTGTAGCAGAATTGGAGAGCATGTTCTGATAGGGATGATTCTTCAGAATATCCACAGCAGTTAAGCAAGAGGACTCTGAGCAGGTGAGAGTTTCAAAGTCAACACGAAGATTGTTCTTTCCAATCTTCATCGAATAGCCATTAGGGAAGATATCAGCAACGGTGAGAACATTTGGTGCATCCACATTCTGCATTTGAGCGTCCATGTCGTGATCTGAAAGATATTTAGCCAAAAGAACCAACATATAGAAAGACATTATGTTAGTCAAAAGATGGTTATATTGTCTAATTATTGAATGTGATATGTCGATAATTGTTACGAGTCCAATGTCACTTGTTTGTCCAATAGTCCAATGACGTCGTGATAAGTTTCGTGAGTTGATTAACTTTAAGTTTTAAAGTCCATATTTTCACTTATTATTCACAACTTGTTAAACACTTAAGCTTATAGTGACATTATTGGTTTCGTGGCGTTATGATTTATTTATTTACAAGTTTGCACGCGTAACAATTCATAATTAAGGTTAAAAGAAGGCTTAGGCGTAGAAATGGCAGCTTATGCGTAAACAGGAGTGATATACGCATAAACGTAAGCTTATGCGTAGGTTTTCAACTTACGCGTAAGAAATATTACGCGTAGGAAAGAGGGGACCTTATGCGTAGAGCTTACGCATAGACGTATATAGAACCTTATGCGTAAGGCTTACTCGTAAGAGTCAACCTTATGCGTAGAGGTCACTGTTTACGCATATCCTTCACAGGATACGCGTAGTCCCATATGTAGAACCTTATGCGTAAACGTTACGCGTAATATTTCTCTTACGCATAACATGCTACGTGTAAGGTGATCCTTATGCGTAGATGATAAAAAAACCTTTTTTCTGAATTTTCACGCGTAATAAACCTGAAATAAGTGAATCATAGCACCAATGTTAACACATACATTCAATCTTCATCAGCTCAAACATTAACATTCAATCAAACAGTTATGCGAAGAAACAGTTTACGCGTAACCTAAACCCTAAAGCTTAAGAATTACGAGTAAGCAATTTATCCATGGAAAATGCACCAAAGTTTTTCTGGGATATCTTAGATGCTTAATGAGATGTTTTGTTCAAGTTTTAACATCAAACATGCCATGAATCAAAAATACCCAAACCGTATGAACTTAAACCCTAAATTTTAATACTATCACAATTGATGTTACTGGGTGAGTTCTGAGTATGGATATGATCAACTCAACTTGTATATAACATCTTCTAACCATCTAATTAACCAGAAGCACTCATACACGTAAATACCCAAATCCACGCATAAACCCTAGTTTTCAGAAAACATTCAATTCGTGTATCTGGGTGCGTTTTGATGATGTAAATGGTTTTGAAAGTGATTAAGTAAACATTTTGACACTATTATATTAACCCTAAACACACAAACTTGATTTGGTGTTCATACGCATATGCGTAGAACACTAAATCGCATCAAGGTGAAGATTTAACCGTTGGTTTTTGTCACACCCCCAATTTACCTGTTTTGCAGCGGAATGGAATTCCTGGGGGATTGACTGTCATAGCACCACAATCACAGTTATATTGAACGACCTAAAGTGTCGTTTTAAAAACACATCGTTGGATATTTAATAAAAGCTTTCAGAGTTACAACATAGGTCCCAAAAGTTTACAAAGTTTGCGGAAACACAATATATTACATGTCCAAACGATGGTTTTGAAATAAAGTGCCATAATGTACAATAATGTAAGTCGACGCCGCGACTCAAAAGGTAGGTCCCTAAACCATGTCATGATGATAATGCCTCAGTAACCTGAAAATACATTGCTAAAACGGTCAACAATAATGTTGGTGAGAAATCATAGGTTTATGTAAATGTTTTATACGACTACGCAAGTATAGATCAGGCATGACAATTATGTCACGTAAAAATGTTACAATTGCTTAAGCGCATGATACCGACGCTCCGACTAATGTACGCCCCAAAAGAGTGTCTTGCCAAACAACTCTAATAATGTTCATGAATGAAATGCATCCGTAACATGTAGTTGGGATTCACCAACCCGGATGGAGGCGTCACCCTCGATAGATCTATCCACTCACACACGCTTGAAATTAACGGCTCATGCATTAAAGTGGGGACTTTTAACTGGCAACTTTGTAACTCAAGCAATGTAAATGAATTTAACATACTTGGTATCGTAATAAAAATGTTGTGCAATGTATTCTCCCCCGTAGGTTTGAAATAATGTAAAAACTTGTAAAACGGGGCTATGAAAACTCACTTGGTAAACTGGTGTGATGACAAGAGTGAGTACACTGAGGTATAATGTGATGCGTTAACCGGGACCTATTACGAATGATATGACATGTAATGAGTTGCAATGTAATGTTATGCATGCATTTCGTATGTTATTTATACCATTTACGAGTTTTGAAAATATTACTTATCGTCGAAAATACTCTTTTGACGTCTTGACCATTCAAAAATCACTTTACAAGTATTTACGTCAAAATGTCATCCTACAATGGTTTTATAATGATTTATGGTGAAATTTTCACTTTTCGTCGTAAAATAATGTCGTCGGAAATTTCGTGAAATTGACAAAAATGGCTTCGAAAAACTAGTCGTAAAATGGTGTACGTCGAACGTTAGAGAACGAACTCGACGGTTTTGGAAAGTTTGTATCGAAATCTAGAAGTTTCAGTTCAGGAGTTTTCGTCATAAAGGTCTCGAACATAAAGATAATAGGGGTTAAAGATGGTGATTTTGTCTAATTGTTGTGAGTTTCGGCCAAGTTTAGACATCCATAAATAATTTATTACAACTCCGCTTTACAAACGGCTTGTCGTTTTGAAAAATATGCCCGGTGATCTTAATTTTACTAGAAGACAATTCGTTTCAAAAAGGTTCACATCATGGTTAAAAACAGCCTCAAACATGGTCGTTACAGCTACCGTAACACTTGTATCGTAGAAATAATATAGTTTTTCAGAAAATAATAGTTACGGCAATTTTATAAAAACGTGCATATCTTTGTCGTTTCAAATCCGTTTTCTACGTATAATATGTCCTTAGCTTCGTATCAAAGTAAACTAATATATTCTTGATAAGTCGAAATAATTTGTGAAGCTTAAGGCTCATTTTTGACTCGGACAAAATAAAAACAGCATGCTGAAATTTCAGAAAACTATATTTTTCGTCGTCAAACTTGTAAAATCCATAACTTCTTCGTTATAAGTCCGTTTTTATCCGTTCAAGCGGCCACGGATTCGTTTTAAAGTATATTTTCTAAATATCAAGGCCAAAATGTCGTGCCTACAGTCGGATTTTCCAGAAAACCAAAACAAGGACAGAACCTATTTTATACGTATTGAAAATAGTTTTTCGCGGACAAAACCTATTCTAATCCCTTCAAATCAACTCCAAAGCTAATCTAATCCTAGCATACACCTTCTTAGGGTGTCATGGGTTCCTAGACATCATCAAGACCAATGAATACCAAGGGGATAATTATAGGATGACCATAATATATATATAACTCTAAAATCATGAAAAAATGGTATAAATCACATATGTCTTGCATGTTGCTCCAAAAATGAAAAGATACATATGAAATGAAAAGGAAACATGAAAAATGAAAGAAACATGCTTACAAGTGAATATGATGAGGTGCAAGTAACAAGGTTAAACCTAAACACTCTTGGTTTTTATTTCAAAACCTAATAAAGAGTGTGATTCTAGATTGATAATTACTTGAGAAAAATTTTGATGATGATCCCTTTGAGAGCCTCTATATGGCCGGTTTATGAGAGGAGAAACAAAGGAGAGGAAAATTTTTGCTAACTCTTGTGAAATTATTGAAGTGAATGAGAAAATTGCAAAAGTATGACTTATATGTAGGAGTGATAATAAATACAATCAAGAGGCCATGCATAATTTAATGTCACCCCTCCCCCTTGGTCGGCCAAGGGGGGAGGTATGTGAAGTTATATATTTTTTTTTTAAAACTTGTGTATAATGTATAATATTTATGTAATTTGTAAGAAAATGTAAGTAAAGTGTAGATAATTGTAACTTTTTGGTACAAGTAAGTTTTTTTTTTGATAGATCAAAATAGAATGTAATGAGATAATAAAAATTGTAAAAATACATTCCTTGTGAAATTTGAGTGATATAAAAATTATCGAGTAGTTTTTAAGAAAAGCGTCGTAATAATTTAACTTTAACGATTTATATACGAAATAATTTCAAATCACTAGGTAAACTAAAAATTTAGTTTTATAAACTAAACATAAGTATAAAAATATGTCGGGATCATTTTTGAAAGTAATGGATTAAATATTCAAAATAATAACTCACGCGATAACGTTTATTTAATATAAAAATTACGCGATACAAGTGAAATGAAATGTCATGAATGAATTAACGTGATGCAAATGATGTCAATGAAATGTAGACTAATCTTAGTCCATATGAAATGTACGTGATGTTATGATCATGAATTCGCCGCTAAACCATTAAGGTTACGCGAATTTGGAACACGTAAACCAAGTTTACAATAAATGTTGAAATTGTCAGGCATGAATTATGTCGAGAAATGACCTGAAAGTTCGGGTTGTCACAGTTTTTCAAGAAAATCAAAACCTTTGTTTAAAATCTTGTTACAAACACAGAAACACTTACAGTTTGATGATCGAAAACACGGATTAGTGGAACGATTTTTACGCGTAGGATTTGGTTGTTGAGATATTAAATGTGAAGAGTAAATGAGTAAGGTGAAATGTTTTATTTAAAATAACTTTAAGCTTTTGACAGTTTAAGTCTCTCCACCTTAACTATTTTCATCCAATGCCCATAACTTCCATTTTGGTTACCAAACGAAGGATACTTGGAAAGAATTTTGACGACACTCCCCCTTCACTTAAGAAATAAAGAAAGTTTTATAGATTTGAGTCCGAGGAGTGTCAGAAAACCAGAAATGTGACCACCATCAACAGAGATAAGATAACATGCAGGTACAAGGTTTTATGAAACTGAAAAATATTTGCTTTCTCCCCCTCAACACTTGATCGGAAAAAATACTGAATTTTGAAAGAATTGAGTGTTGACGGAAGAATTGTACTTGCCATGTTGAAAGAAATATAGATAGAAGAATATTTTTGTTGTTTTATCTGATTTTATAATTTTGTATTTTGTTTTTGAAAAATATTTACAAAAGAGATTTTGGTGTTTGACTGGTTTTTAAGAATATTTTAAGAGTTCATCCAGTTCCTCTTGAGTCAAACACCGCATACCAATCTGGTGGACCAACTCATTAAACCTAGCAGGAGCTAAGGCTTTGGTGAGGAGATCTGCCAATTGGTATTCTGTACCTACAAAGTATAATTCAACAGTACCCTGTTCCACGTGGTCCTTGATGAAATGATATCGAAGATCGATGTGCTTTGATTTTGAATGTTGTACTGAGTTGCACGAGATCGCAATAGCACTCCGATTGTCGCAGTACATCGGGATTTTGTCAAACACGTAACCATAGTCTTTGAGTTGTGTTCTCATCCAAATGACTTGAGCACAACATGCCGACATGGCTACATATTCTGCTTCTGTTGAGGAGAGCGATGTACAATCCTGCTTCTTCGATTGCCATGACACCAGTTTATCACCAAGAAATTGTAATGCTCCTGAAGTACTTTTCCGTGAGTCTAAGCATCCACGCCCGAGGAGCTTGTTTGAGACCATACAGAGCTTTGTTCAGTTTGTAGACATGGTTCAGGAACGCGGGATAAACGAATCCTTCTGGCTGGCTGACATAAACCGTTTCTTTTAGTCGACCTTTCAGAAAAGCAGTTTTGACATCCATCTGAAAGACCGTTATATTCATATGAGCCGCGAACGCGAGAAAGATCCGAACAGCTTCAAGACGAGCAACCGGAGCGAATGATTCTTCAAATTCAATACCCTCTTCCTGTCTATAACCCTTAGCCACCAGACGTGACTTGTTTCTAATTATGTTCCCTTCAGCATCCAATTTGTTCTTCCAAATCCATTTGAGACCAATGACGTAGACCCCTGTTGGTCTTTCAACCAGTTCCCATACTTTAAGACATTTGAATTGGTTGAGTTATTCTTGCATGGATTCAATCCAATTGTCTTTTGTCATTGCGTCTTTAATGTTTTTAGGCTCAGTTTGGCAGACAGTGAGTGCAGAAATGCAATGTTCACCATCTGTGTGAAGACGTTGTCTTGTAACGACTGGTTGATTTGGGTTGCCAATAATGTTCTCAAGAGGATGGTCTTTTGTCCAACGATGTGTAGAGGGTTGATGTTTGTATACATTGTGCAGATTTTGAGGATTCAAATGGTTTGTTGATGATTTTGCGACATCAGGTGCAGTAGTTTCATTGGCAAACGGGTTAAAGAACGCATTTGGATCAAAATCTGCAGGTGGGGGGACTTCATTAAGAACATCAGCAGCTGGTTCAGCAGCTGGTTCAGCAGCTGGTTCAGCGTCGTTGGAAGCAGTTTGTTCAACTGTTGTTGTAGAGTCAACAGGTGGTGCTTCTTCAACAGTAGTTGTTGTAGCAGGTGTATCAGGTATAATAGTATGATCAGGTTGAGCAGCGGAAACAGCGGATACACCTGGAGCACGTTCATCAATGTCATCACTAAACACCGGAGCAAATAGCGTTTCCATTTGTTGACGAGTAAGCTGGGGGCTTAGTTCAGCTGATGATGGGGTTTGAGGGAAGTTTAAACGGTTGTGACTGGGTTCTAAGCTGTTATGCTCAGAAGCCATTTCTGTAAGTTCATTAAAATTAGCATGAATCATTTCCATAACCTGCTTTGTATGACGATTCCAGATCCGAAAACCCTTAGAATTTTCACAATATCCTATAAAGACTCCAATGTCAGCTTTGGCTTTGAGCTTTCCAAAGTCATCACGATCATTATTTGGGTAGCAAAGGGATCCAAATACATGAAAGTGTTTTAGATTCGGTTTATGGTTGTGTATAAGCTCAAAAGGTGTTTTGTTGTGGCGTTTAGTAATCATTGAACAATTTTGAGTATAGCATGCAGTTGATACAGGTTCTGCCCACAAGTAATCTGGAAGTTTAAAATTTATTAACATTGTTCTTGCAGCTTCCACTAACGTTCGGTTTCGTCTTTCAACAACTCCGTTTTGTTCTGGTGTACGTGCAATAGATGTCTGATGCTCAATTCCCACTTTCTCATAAAATTCTCGAAGAGTTTGGTTAACAAATTCAGTTCCTTTGTCTGTTCTGATTTGGCGGACGGTGTTCCGGAGCTGAACTTGAATTTTCGTGAGAAAGGTGATGATCATCTGTGGAGCTTGATCTTTACTTCGAAGAAAGTAGACCCAAGTCCATCGTGAGTAGTCAGCGACAATTACCAAGATGTAGCGTTTGCCATTAATCGTTTGCACGCGCATCGGGCCATACAAATCCATGTGAAGAAGATGAAGCACATGCTGAGAGCTGTGTTCCACCTTTGAGGGAAAATGAGCACGGGTGCTTTTTCCTTGTTCACAAGCTGAACATAGGTGATCTTTAGAATACCGGAATCTCGGGAGACCTTCAACAAGTTTGTGTCGAGCAAGGTTGGTGATGGTTTGAAAGTTTAGATGTGAGAGAAGACGGTGCCATAGCCAAGATTTTGTAGATGTAGCCTTTGAGAGTATACAGATGGGAGATGAAGCAACCATGTCTTGCATTGAGATTGTGTATAGACTAGAATTGCGAGAGCCAGACATAAGATCGTTTCCTTGTAGATCACGAATGAAACAAGTTTTCTCCCTAAAAGCAACTTCCAAATCTCCATCACAGAATTGACCGACTGAAAAGAGATTGTGACCGAGGCCTTCCACATAATAAACCCTGCTAATTTCAATATTGCCATTGATATAATCTCCGTAGCCCATGATAGCTACGAAGTGATCATTCCCGAATCTGACAGTGCCAATGAACTTTGCAATAAAGTTTGATAACAGTTTAAGATTGCCTGTCATGTGTCGGGAACATCCGCTATCAACAATCCAAAGGATGATCTGTATCACCTGCATTACACACAGACGACACAGATGGAATAGAGGTAGATATGGAACGCGATGAGTTAGAGGGTTCCTCAGCAGTTATAGTAGAAATACACACATCAATGATTTTAGGCATCCATTTAAATCCTAGTGTATTATGTATCCATTTCTGCCATCTCCAACTAGTCTTAGCTTTAGTCTTAGTGAATGCACTAGGTGGTACTACATTCTTTGGAGGTGATACTGGAACTACAGTTACATCAATGCGTTTTTTAGAATCTAAGGAGGGCGGTCTACCAAGCACAAACTTAGAAGCATTAGTGGGCCTAGAGGTATTTCGATTCTTAGGATTCCTTAAACGAGACAAGATAGCTCTAGCAACACATTTTTCATGACAATCAGAAAGCATACTTTTACGACAAATAACACAAGAAGCATCAGACTGAATATCAAAAGTACTTAAAGGTTTAGCATTCATTACAACACTTTTTTCATTACATTTGTCAGACGCAATATCTAAAGTGGGTGCAACATGAGTCTTATCCAAAATCCTAAGGTGTTCTTCTACTTCAGCATTCTTTATTGATCTTTTCTTAGGTCGCAACTTTCTATTCTTCCTTGTATTGCTCCTAGGCTGTGAAGTGCGGACGTTGGGAAAAGAGGCAACTATTCCTGTTTTAGTAGAGGGAACACATTAGTATCTTGTGTTTTGTCAGTAGGCATTCTGGGTTCACGTTTGCTAAGTGTTGCAGGTGCAATTCTCTTAAGGATGCTAGGCTGAACTTGTTCATACTTTCCTAACATTTCCCGTAACTTAATGATAGTGTGCACCAAATCTTGATTTTCAGAACGAAGATTTCCAGCAAAATTCATGATTTCTTTAGTGTGTGCAAGATAATGATCAAGTTCGTTTGATGCTTCATCACGAGTCTGTTTGAGTAAATCAAATATGACACCATATTCCTGTTTAACTTTTGAAAGTTCATGTTCATATTTTGAGATTTGACACTTAAAAGACACGTTTTGATCATCCAGTTGCTCAAGTTTTGGATTAAGATTTTTTGCATGCAACTTGGCGATTTTGTTTTGAAAAACAAGTTGTTGATCGTGAATATCTTTTTGACACCAATTATGTCACACCCCCAAATTACCTATTTTGCAGCGGAATGGAATTCCTGGGGGTTGACTGTCATAGCATCACAATCTCAGTTATATTGAACGACCTAAAGTGTCGTTTGGAAATTACATCGCTTGATTTAATAAAAACATTCAGAGTTACAAAGATAGGTCCCAAATGAAAGTTACTATGTGCGGAAAATAAGCTTGGTACAAGTCAAACGATGTTTTTAAAATGTAGAAATCCCATGTGAGACGCATCGTCACCGCGACTCTAACATATGTCCACATGCATGCCATGAAGTGAATGCCTTAGTTACCTGAAAATACATTGCTAAAAGTGTCAACACAAAGGTTGAGTGAGTTCATAGAGTTGTTGAAAATGTTTAATATGACTACCACAAGTATAAATTATGTATGACAATGTCGTCACAAAAAATGATACAATTGCTATAAGTCCATGACACCGAAACTAGACTGATCATGATGTTCGCCCCAACAGAGTGTTTGCCAAACAACTCAAATAATGATATTAAATGAAATGCATCCGTTTAACCAGTTGGAATCCACCAACCCGGATGGAGGAGTCACCCTCGATAGATCTATCCACTCACCCTTGCTTCTTTCGGAATTAACGGTACATGTTATATAATGGGGACATTCAATTGGCATGAGGTAACTTAAGCAATGTAAATGAATTTGATATACTTGGTATCGTAATAAAAATGATGTGCAATGTATTCTCCCCCGTAGGTTTGAAATAAAGTAAAAACTTGAATAAATCGGGGCTATGAAAACTCACCTGTTGCAATGATAATGATGATGTAATGGCAATACTGAAATGAGGCGCAACCTCTGACCATGACCTATTATGAATGATATGTTCTAATGTAATCATGAAACAATGTCGTGCATGCAAATCCACATGTAATCTATACCACTTGTACGTTTTTGAAAATAGAATTTATCGTCGAAATATATGTTTATGACATCTCGTCATGTTATAAAATACTTTACAAGTATTTACTTTGAAATGATATCCTACGATAATCATTTAGTGATTTATTATGAAATTATAACTTTTCGTCGTAAAATAATGTCGTTGGAATTTTCATGAAAGTGACTAAACGGCCTCTAAAAGCTAATCGTAAAATGGTGCAATTCGAGCGTTAGGAAAAAAACTTAACGGTTTTTGGAAGCTCGTATCATTATCTCAAAGTTTTAGTGTTTAAGTTTCCATCCTAAAGGTCTCGATCACAAAGAAAATATAGATTAAGTATAGTACCTTAGTCCAAAGTATAGTTTAAAGATGGTTTTCGGCAAAGTTTGAGTAAACGTATTTAATTCATGTGACAATCCGTACTTTCAGGTCATTTCTCGACACCGTTCATGTTTCATTGTTTCAACATTTTAGTAAACTTGGTTTACTTGTTTCAAATTCGCGTAACCTGGGAGGTTTAGCGGCGAATTCATGCTCATGACATCACGTACATTTCATATGGACTATGATTAGTCTACATTTCATTGACATCATGTGCATTTCATTAGTTCTTCAATATTAAAGTATTATTTAGTGATTTACTAATAGCATCCTATAGTAAAGTTTCATTTATGAACATTTCATAAAATATTGTACTGCTCTACAGTATTTGTATATAAAGCTGCTATTTAAGATAAAAGTTTTTGCATGTTCACCATATCTAATGTACACCTAAACGTACGTGCTGTAACAAAGTACTAATGTAATCTTGTATAGTAAGTATTATCCAGTACCAGTCTCCAACGCGGAGTAAAGTCATAACGGTAATGTAGTAGTAATAGTAACGTTGTCCACTCAAAAGTATCGGGGCTAAATAAGTTCAAAAATGAAATAAAGTTTGGATGCCCCCTCTTATGTAACGTGTAGTAAAAATAATGCTATGGTTCATATAGTTTAAGTAAATGTAACGAATTCAATGGAGTACGGTTAACTTACAGGGGTAATATATTG